>JAAXCT010000617.1:0-398567 GCA_012490785.1 Eragrostis nindensis | reverse complement strand
GGTATGCACCAGTGAGTTGATTTCTTGACAAGTCCAAGTGGAAGCATTTGACAACACAGCCCAGAACCATTGAGGCAAAACATCATTTATGCCCGTGTTCGAAATATTAAGGTGTCTCAGGCCACTTTGCCATCTCAGCCATGTGGGGAACTGAGGCCCCATGTCACATGACCAAAAATGTCCTTCCGTAATCTGAATGGAGGAACCCAGTCTTCATGCAAACATAGTTTTAAGGAATTTTCTGGAAGTCTTATATACTCAAGGTTCACTAGACTTGCAAAATGTTGTTTCGAAGAATATACCACTAAAGTTATTTGTCCCAAGATTCAAATAAGTCAAATTGCTAAGTGCTCCGATCCCATCAGGTACATCACCAACCAGCATGTTCTGAGAAAGGTCAAAAATACTTTAGGCTCCTCATCTTTCCTATCCCAGACGGTATAGAGCCGACTAGCATGTTTTGAGAGATGTCAAAGTAGCTGAGACTGGTTAGATTCCCTATCCAAACAGGAAGTTGTCCAGTCAAATTTACACCCTGCAAGTGCAGCTCACGTAACTTGCTCCACGAACACTCTGGTAAACTCTCCATCATATCCCCATCGAGATCGTTGTAGCTTAAATCTAGTTTCTGCAGGTTGCATAGTTTTCCCAGCTTTGTCGGCATGACACCTGTTAGCAAATTGTCATCTAAATACAAGACCTCAAGGGATGACATATTACCCAATACATCTGGGATGGGTCCTGACCACCCACACGCACTGAGAAGAAGCTTTTTGATGGTAGTAACACCCCAAAACCAGTTGTCTTGGAGCAAAGAGTTGTCAAAGTAATTATTGGACAAATCGAGAACCTCAAGATGTGTGAGGTTGAAATGAAATAAAGTAGAGATTGTGCTGTTAAGGAAACAATTAGATAGAGAGGCTTTCCAGATCAGGCAGCATGTTAACCATGTGAACCCAATCGCTTCTTATAGAACTGAGGTCGAGTCCGCTTATATTTAGACTCTTTAATAAACTGAGACGTGACAACCATGAAAAATCTGATACTTCCATGTCTTCACTAACGTAGCTAAGATCAAGATACTGCAAGTGAGAGAGATTGCCAAGCTGTGAAGGTACTAGCCCCACGAAAAATGCATTTGACAGGTTGAGATACCTTAGATTGCTGAGGGTGCCCAGAAACAATGGTATCCTTGAGTAGCTGAAGTCACTGAAGCTGAGATCCAAGTACCTCAAGTGGCGTAATGCAGCAATGGAGGAGCTCATCTCGCTTCGCAACTCGATCGCATCAGACAAGTCCTGGCGACCGCGGAGGTCAAGCTTGACGACATGGCCGGTTCGGTTGCTGCACCGGACACCCTCCCACTGACAGCAGTCTTTGCCTTGCCATGAGGAGAGACGGCCAGCAGGGTCCAGGAAGCTCTGCTTGAAGGAGAGGAGCGCCTCCTGCTCGCTTGCAACGCAGCCCGTGTCTGCAACCGCCCTTCCATGAGCAGAGGACAATGGCAGTGGCAAGGAGGTCACAAGAAGGATGAAGACGATCAAGAAGTTCCTTTGTTCAGGAGAGCCGTCATTATGGTATTCGTGAAACGCTAATTGTATGTTTAGGTACTAGTAGGATGCACAGACGTGTATTGAAGAGCGAATTGGGTTTGAGGTCTCATTGATTAGACTGACCTCGATTTATGCTTAACGTAATTGGTGATTAGTATGCACTGGGTGGGAGACTAACCTTTGAGGTCAACAAGTTCCCTCAAAAAAAAAACAAAACCTTTGAGGTCACCTACTGCAAAAAAGGTACGCGTCTTCATCCAAAAGTACAAGCAACTCGTCAACCAGAATTAGGCTGCCCCCCGTACGCGCACGACAAGTCAAGCTTTCGTCAGTAAATTTCATTGTTAAGAAGGACATCCTGGAGTAAGATTTTTCCAGTCCAGCAGCGACGAATTCGAGACTGACAGGAGGCCGCACACAAAAGTCCTTCATGCCTGGGACTGTCCGTAGTATTTCAGTATTTTTACCAGAGCACTGACCAATTTGAGACGAAGGGGAAGACCCATGGAAGACTGTTTGTGTCGTTACCATGACCCCCGGGTACCCTCATGACCAGCAGGGCCGAGTAACCTGACAAGGGTAGTCGGTCCGGCCCAGAAGAAATCGAGTAGCCCATGACTCTAAAAGGAAGGTGCAGCTAGTCGGCAGGATAAATCAGGACTCTTGTCTTGTACTCCAAGTAATTCCGAGTTGTAACCAACTAGGATACTTTCCATGTAACCCTGTTCCCCCGGATATATAAGGCGGGCAGGGGCTCCCTCTAAAACAGACACATCCAATACCACGACATACAGGACGTAGGGTTATTATCCTCCGGGAGGCCCGAACCTGTCTAAACCCTGTGTCTCGTGTTCACCATCGTATTCTTGGTTCCTTCGCTACCCATTATAATCTATCGAGGCCCTAAAACCTCGACAGTGGCGCGCCAGGAAGGGATCCTGTTCGTCGAGTACGATGGAGCGCTTTGTCAACAACTTCGCTCCAGGCACTCGGATCTGCTTCGGGAGCCTGGAGTTCGTCGCCGACACCACCAACAACCTCACCCTCGTCGACTCGCCGAGTCACGCGGTTGAGATCGAGCCGGACTCTACTCTCGCCGAGTTGGAGCTCGGCTTCTCCAGACTCCGGGTCAGATCCTACTCGGACTACTCGCTAGCTGAGATCCGATCTGCCCTGGACAACGTTCGTCTTCACCCTGTTCAGCCGAGTTATATAACTCGGCCTCCTGGTACGTTCCCTTACGGTTTCAACAACGCATCTGCTATCTACCAACGGGACATGCAGGATCTGCTAGCGGCTCCAGGCGACGAGTCCTTCAATCTGGTGGCTTGTCTTCAAGACAGCCAGTCAGATCTCGACTCCCTGCACCACATCCTAGAGCAAGAAGCTGGTTACTGCTCTGGCGGCTCCTTATCGCCAGAGCGGTACGAGTGTTTTGCCCTCCCTCCCGGGGCAGAACGAGGGAGAGCTGCCTCCACCACCACCACTTCCGGCTCATCCACCGCCACCTCCACCGCCTCTTCCAGGGGCGGACGCCGTCGCTCCTACACCAACAACAGCGGCGGCAATCGTAGACGCGGCGGCAGTCACTACACCAGTCGGCGCCGGCTTCGCCGAGTCATCAGCGGCTGGTGCACGCCGGACCCTTCATGAGCAACGCAACCGTGCTGGCCACCTCTCCACCATCCCGGAGGAGACGATGGACCTCAAGATGCCCATGATGCCAGCCGGCCTCACCGAAGAAGACAATCGGCCCAACGTAGCCTCTTTGCCGATGTCAACGGCCTCCAAGCATTCATGACTCCTGAACAGAATATGGTGGCCAATCGCACCATCCTCGATGAAGTCGAGGTTGGATGCGTGACCCCCGAGTCACCACAGATGCCCTTGCGGCCCTCATCCAACGAGCTAAAGGCTACGCCGAGGCAGCAGCTCTGCAGAAGAGTTACTCCTCTGCCAGAACAGCCAGCTCATCATCGTCCAACAGACGCAGGCGTCGCTCTCACACCCACTCTCGGGATCGTGACCGTCCCCGGCAGCCGACTCCGGCCATCGCTGACCGCCCGACTGGTCAACGTTCTCCTGACAGACAGGTCGACCCGGCCAACCGTCCCACAGACGTCAACAGACAGGCCAATCCATGGCCCGACTACGACGCACGGCGCCACATTGAGTCCCTGCGCCGTGAGAGACGTGAAGACCAGGAGCGTGCCCGACAAGACGACTGGGATCGCTTTGGTGTGGGCTCCCCACATCGGCGTAACTCGCCCAGGCGCTCACGCTCCCCCCGAAGACCCTCGAGATCTCCACCACGACGCGGCTCGCCTGAACGACAACGTTCTCCGCGCCATCTGTCAAGGTCTCCCCCAAGACGTGCTCTTCCGCGGCGGACTCCTCCAGGCGGGTCACCACCGCCGTCACCGCCCCGAGTGAACCAAAACCAGGAAGACGACCGCGACCGCCGCCATGATGGCGACAGGCGTCGCGATGATGACAGGCGGCGCAACGACGACAGGCGTCGTGAAGACGAGAGGCGTCAACACGACGACAGGCGCCGTGACGAGGAACGGCGTCACAATGACGACTACCGGCGTGACCATGACGATGACCGTCGCCAAACTCCACCTCGCCGCGACAACGATCGCCATCACGACCGCAACTTCGATCGGCCCGAACACCACGGTGTTCCCCCGAGAGATCACAACTTCGACGGAGATCCATCTTCCATAGATGGCCTTCGCTCCTTCGCTCGACGTCTCCGCAACTCGACACGCTTCCCCGAGTCAATGCGCTTGACAAACATCGAGAAATACGACGGCAAGACCGATCCAGCCGAGTGGCTGGAGTCCTATGCACTCTCCGTCAAAATCGCTGGGGGCGATAGAGCTGTCATGGCCTGCTACCTCCCCCTCATGCTGTCATCCCCACTTCGGCGTTGGTTAACCAACCTTCCTGCCGAGTCAATCGACTCCTGGGATCAACTCACCCGTATAGTCATTGACACCTATCGGCCAACAGCCGACAGACCTGCTCAGAGCAGAGACCTCAAACAAATCAAGCAACGGGACAATGAGTCCCTCCGGGATTTCATCCAACGCTTCTCTTGGAAGAAGAACGAGATCCCAAGCGTGTCGGAGTCTGAGGTGATCGCAGCCTTCATCGAAGGATGCACCGATCGCAACCTCGTCCATCGACTCGGCCAGAACTACCCGGCTACTGTCCGAGAGATGCTGGCGCTCGCCGATCAGTTTGCAGCTGGCAACGAGCTTTGCGCTGAGCAAAATCGCGACGCGTACCGCCAACGGCAGGACAACAAGGGCAAGTCTAAGGAGAACGACAACTCGGGCTCCAAAGACAAGAAGCGCAAGAGCGACAACATGGTCGCCCTCGCCGACAAGTCCAAGTTCAGGAAACAACAGCGTGGCCCCAGGGCGCCGGCCAACTACGAACAAATGCTCGACGAACCCTGCATCTTCCATGGCGGACCGTCAGCTACTCACAAGCTCCGAGACTGTATGCGCCTTAAAGGCCTCATGACATACACGTCCAAGAAGCAAGAAGAGCCCAAGAAGCCAGAGGACGACAAGGACCAGGACGACTACCGCGAGCCCAAGCTGTCCTTCACATCTTCGGCGGCCCTGACGCGTACGAGTCCAAGAGGAAGCAGAAGCTGACCTTCCGAGAAGTCAACGCCATCTCGGTCGACGCTCCTCGCTACCTCCCATGGTCAGAAGTGCCCATCACTTTTGATCGCAGCGACCACCCCGACTTCGTCGCCAAGCCGGGTCGATACCCACTGATCCTCTCACCCATCATTGATGAAGTCCGACTCAGCAAGGTCTTCATTGATGGTGGCAGTGCCCTCAACATCCTCTTCGTCAAGACACTCGACAAGATGAAGATACTGAGGTCGAGCATCCAGCCGAGTAACTCTCCCTTCCACAGAGTTATTCCCGGCCGATCTGCTCTTCCACTCGGCCAGATCTCCCTGCAAGTCACCTTCGGTGATGCCAACAACTACCGCAAGGAGTATGTCTGCTTTCAAATCGCTGACTTTGAGTCGGCGTACCACGCCATCATTGGCCGGCCAGGATTGGCCAAGTTCATGGCTATTCCGAACTATACCTATCTAGTTCTGAAGATGCCAGCTCCTAAGGGAGTCCTCACGCTCCGGCTGACGTCCTCGAGCTTGCTCAGCTACAAGAAGCTGCAGAAGCAAGTCCATGTTGGAAATCGAGGAAGACGCTGCTCCAGACGACGACCTCGCTCCGCAGAAGAAGCAGTACAAACTCCAAGTCAAGCACTTGACCCCGAGATCAAGAAGATCACACTGGACCCGGCTGAGCCCTCCAAGACGGCCAACATCGGGACCAACCTGGACGACAAATAGGAACTCGCGCTCGTCAATTTTCTTCGGGAAAACCGGGACATTTTCGCCTGGAAACCCTCTGATATGCCTGGTATTCCCAGGAATCTTGCCGAGCACGCTCTACATGTCGACCCGACAGCCAAACCAATCAGGCAGAGGCTCCGTCGCTTTACCCCAGATCATCGGGAGGCCATTAGGGCTGATGTAACAAAACTGTTAGCCGCCGGCTTCATCAAGGAGGTCTTTCACCCCGACTGGTTGGCTAACCCAGTTCTTGTTCAGAAGAAAAATAAACAGTGGCGCATGTGCGTCGATTACACAGATCTCAATAGGTTTTGTCCGAAAGATCCTTTCGGGCTCCCTAGGATTGATCAAGTTGTAGACTCTACTGCTGGGTGTCAATTATTAAGTTTTCTTGATTGTTACTCTGGCTACCATCAGATCCGACTCAAAGAGGAGGATTGTCTCAAGACTTCTTTCATTACTCCTTTCGGTGCTTATTGTTATCTAACAATGCCTTTTGGCCTTAAGAACGCTGCAGCAACGTATCAGCGTTGCATCTAGAAGTGTCTGGAAAGCCTTCTTAAGGAGCGGAAAGTCGAGGCCTACATTGACGACGTGGTCATCAAGACCAAAAATAAGAACGACCTTATTGACGACATCCGAGCTACGTTTGATTGCCTACGCAATTTCAGCATGAAGCTCAACCCGGACAAGTGCGTGTTTGGCGTGCCCTCCGGCAAACTACTCGGGTATATCCTCACCCACCGTGGAATTGAGGCTAACCCAGAGAAGGTCGAAACAATCTTGAAGATGCCGATCCCGAAGTGTCAACGAGACGTCCAGAAGCTCTCGGGATGCATGGCAGCCCTCAGTCGTTTCATCTCACGACTCGGTGAGAAGGGCCTGCCGTTCTTCAAGCTGCTCAAGAAGCAAGACAAGTTCGTTTGGGACGACGAGGCTTAGAAAGCCTTCATTCAGCTTAAAGAGTTCCTCAGCTCACCCCACATTGGTTCCCCCGGAGCCGAATGAACCCCTCCTCCTCTACATCGCAGCCACCACCCACGTGGTCAGCGCCGCCCTTGTAGTGGAGAGACAGAAAACCGGGCCAAATACAGAAAGTACAGCGCCCGGTATATTTCGTCAGCGAGGTGCTGTCCAAGTCAAAGGTCGGTTACTCTCATATTCAGAAGATTGTCTACGGCCTGCTGATGGCATCGCGCAAGCTGATTCACTACTTCCAAGACCACCCGATCATCATGGTGACGTCTTACGGCATCGGTGAGATCCTGCATAACAGGAAATCGACCGGGAAAATATCCAAATGGGCAATCGAGCTGAGTACTTATGACCTCACCTTTAAGCCACAGACGGCTATTAAGGCTAAAGCTCTGGCCGACTTCGTTGCTGAGTACACCGAAACTCAGGTCCCCCCTAAACCCGAGAAGTTTGAAGAGTGGGTCATGTACTTTGACGGATCCCTTCAACTCTCAGGAGCCGGTGCTGGTATTCTGCTCGTCTCACCTCGTGGTGATGAACTGAGTTACGTACTACAGCTGCACTTCAAGGCTTCCAACAATGCGGCCGAGTATGAAGCACTTCTACACGGCCTACGCATTGCCGTGTCACTCGGCATCAAGCATCTGATCGTGCGAGGCGACTCTCAACTCGTCATCAACCAGCTGAAGAAAGAGTGGTCATGCGTCCATGAAGACATGATCGCCTATGTCCAAGCAGCCAGCAGCTTGAGGAAAAGTTCGATGGTCTGGATTATTTCCACATCCATCGCGACTTCAACAAGAAAGCCGACATACTGGCCAACTGGGCTCCAGCAGAAGCGTCGTACCACCCGGCGTTTCATGGAAATCGTCTCTGCACCTTTATCAAGAAGAACCCGGCTCCCAGCCAGCCAGCTGCAGCGAGCTACGTCGAGCGAGCCGCGCTTCGTCTGTCTAACGAGCACTTGGCATCAAGCGAGTGAACGCGGCTCTGCGAGCCAGCTGGCTCAACAGCGATGAGAATCGACGAGGTCATATGATGCCAGCGTCGCACTGGAACATTCACACGACAGGCAGAATTGGAGAACAGCTCAGCTTCAGCACAGCTCACGACACGAGCTAGCTTTCAGAAGAGAAATCGCTCGCAGCTTTCCCGAGCCAAGCCAGCCGAGCTAGCCTGAGCAGCGAGTGCGAGCGTCCAGCCGCGGCCTGACGCTTTAGAAGCCATGGTCGTAGACAACCCCGAGACCCCGGAAGAAGAAGACTGGCGAGTTCCCTACATCGACTTCGTTGTTCATGGCAAGCTCCGGACAAGAAGGAAGACTTCGAAGCCATCCACCAGAAGAGCAAGTCATACAAGGTCGTTGACGGACAACTCCTCCGAAAAAGCGCCGACAGAAGAGATATCATGGGACTCGGCGTCTATATGAAGTGTATCACTCGGAAAGAAGGCCAGCAACTTCTCCAGGATATTCACTCGGGCGTTTGCGGCAATCACGCAGCATCGCGTTCCCTAGTCGGAAAAGCCTATCGCCAAGGCTTCTTCTGGCCTACAGCCGTCACTGATGCTGAGCACATCGTTCGCACCTGTGAAGGCTGCCAGTTCTACGCTCGGCAGATACACATGCCGGCTCAAGCCCTCTAGACCATACCTCCGACTTGGCCGTTTGCTGTCTGGGGTTTGACATGGTTGGCCCTCTCACGAAGGCCAAAGGAGGTTTCACCCACCTACTCGCCATGGTGGACAAGTTCACCAAATGGATTGAGACTGTACCCATCCGAGATCAGACAGCCGGTCGTACAGTCCAGTTCATTCGCGACATCGTCTTCAGATTTGGCGTGCCTAACAGGATCATCACTGACAACGGCACCAATTTCAAGAACAAAGAAGTCGCCGCCTTGTGCGATGACGTTGGCATCAAGCTTTGCCACGCCTCTGCGTATCATCCAGAGAGCAATGGGTCTGTTGAACGAGCCAACGGCATGGTTCTCCAAGGACTTAAACCCCGTCTCTTCAACGGGCTCAAGTCCTACGCTTCCCGGTGGGTTGATGAGTTACCTTCCGTCCTATGGGCGCTTAGGACTACTCCCACTCGACCCATGGGTCAAACGCCATTCTTCCTTGTCTACGGCGCAGAAGCAGTCCTCCCCTCTGAACTGGAGTAAGGCTCTCCGAGAGTCACATCATATCAGGCCGAGTCGTCAGAAGACCAGCGTCTGCAGTCCATCAATCAACTTGAAGAGATGAGAGAGGACGCGCTGAGGAAGTCGGCAAGGTATCTCCAAGCATTACGGCGCTATCATCAGCGCCGAGTACGTGACCGAGCTTTTCAAGCCGGTGATTTAGTACTCAAGAAGATCCAGACAACAGAAGGCCGACACAAGTTGTTGCCTATCTGGGAAGGACCATTTATCGTCCATGAAGTCACTCGTCCTGGATCGTACCGACTGCGGCGTGAAAGCGGAGAACTCCTTCCAAATACATGGAACATAACTCAGCTACGTCGCTTCTTTGTTTATTCAATATTGTAATTACCTTGTGTACCTCATTGCAATAAAGTGCCTTTTTTCTCCTTAAAAGTTTTTCTTGACTCTGTAACCAGTAACAGCCTTACTGCTTACAGAGCCAGGGGGCTAAATATCACTCATAATCACCGAGTTATGTCTCGAGTTCTTCTGGCCGACTAAGTAAGCCTTGTCTGTCCTGATTGTGAAGCTCCACCGAGAGTGCATAAACATAAGGCGGCAACTGGTCTCTGAAAACAGTTCAAAGAGACTCGTCTGACTGACACTCACCTTTAAATTCTTGACTTATGTCAATCTCATAGATCTCTGAGTTAGGATGGTTGCTCTGATTGTGAAACTCAAAAGTTAATGCCATCGCCCGAATGTGTCTGCCGACTCACAGTCCAACACTACTCGGCTGGCTGACACCGCTGAGTGCATAAACATAAGACGCCATTATTTTCTCGAGATCGAAAGAGAGCGGCTGAGCCGACTCAACAGAACATCATATTCACAAAGGACCCATAGGTTCGTTTGTCGATTACCATACAATCCTACTTATTTACATTATATTGTATCTTTACAGGAATTTCACTCGGTCCAGCCTCAGGGTGACAGAGAGAGATCCTTTACCAGTTCTTCACCACATCTCGTGGCTTCGTTCATCAGCTCCAGTGCCTTCTCCTGAGTAGTCCCAAGGGCAAACCCTTGCTGCAAGGTCGACAGGTCCATCAGTGGGAAGTGCGACTTGACCACACTCAGGGTATGGCGAGAAGCAGTCTCTGCCAGCTGCTTGCAGTGAGCCTTCATGGCCCGCGGCACCTGACTCAGCGTCTCAGCTACAGAACCTTTAGGTCTGTCTTCAAGATCAGGCCACACGTACCGGAACACTTCGTCAGAACTCTGGTACAAAGCTGCATTCTCAGTCTTCAAGGTGCCAAGCTCACCTGCAGAATAACAATAAGTCGGTTTCCATCGGCTACACATCAACAAGTTGTATTGCAAAGTATGGTGGCACTTACCTTTGAGTTCTGCCTCCAGCTGCGTCAACCTGCTTGACTCAGACTTGAGTGCAGCCGATTCAGATTGCAGTCGGTCTCGTTCCTCAACGATGGCCTGCGTCTCCTTCTGTCTCTCGGCTGCTTGAGCTCTCAACTCCTCAAGTTTGCTTCTCATAAGTGGCTTATTCTTCCTCAAACGAGCCAGCTCATCTATGTCCGCCTGAGTCATCTTAGGTTGGGCTGAAAACAGTATAAAACGTCTGTCAGAGACATCAAGGACAAACATGACAGTTTTTGACTCGACTTTTACCTGCTATGGTCTTCTCGAGTGCCGCATTCTCCTCCTTGAGTGCGGCCAGCTGAAGATTCAGCTGATCAATGCTGTCTTGTTGACTACCGATCAGTGCACTCTTGCTTGCTAAGGCGTCGAACACTGACTCGGCGGCTGGATTCAGCACCTTCAAGAACTTCGTCTTGGCCTTATTGGCGTCAGTAATTTTCTGACAAAGGCCAGATGCCGTTAGTACTTTATTTATGGATTAATGGAAAGCACAAGAGTAGAACTTACTCGCTGGAGCTCTAACATGTCGAACATCATGCCCTCCAGCGTATCTTGTTGCTCTTCCTCTTCCTTCTCATTGATCTCCACCTGAGTTCCTTTGAAGTTGAAGGAAAAGGAGCCCTTGGGAGTTCTCCTCTCAAAGCTGTACTGGCCCCGCTGGATTTCCTCTTCTGGAGACGAAGGAGGATGACTCGGGCCAGCCAAGGATTGCTGTTGAGTCGGGCCCTGTGTCCCCTCAAGCGGTTGAGGAACCGACTCACTTGCTGGAGCTTTTTGCTGAACCACCGCCTGTGTTTCATCAGTCACGGTGGCCTGTGGTTTTGAGCTGGCCTCCTCAGCCGACTTGTCACTTGGCGCTGCAGTATCAGCCTTCTCCAAAGGCAGCGTTTGAGATGGAGGGCTGCAAAAGTCATCAAAAGGATAGTAACTATCGCATTGTCGACACTTATTAACATTGATAAGTATACCAGTACTTACACGTCCGACACCCGGATTCTGATCACGGGCTGCTTCTTCTTCCTATACACCTCCTTTGGAGGTGACAACCGAGGAGGAGAAGATGTGTTGCCTTCATGGCTAGCTGTCACGTCCATCTCCGGATTTGGCACTTCAGTGCCACTAGCACTGACTGAACCAGAGACAACTGAGACATTTTGCATCTCTATAGGAATCACATCCCCACTGCTAGTAGGTGCAACTTCAGGATTGGCATCCGATTGACTCGGAGCGGCTTCCAGCAAGTAAACAAGAACCCTTAGTGGTGAATAAGGCACGTAAAAAGAGATCTATATGCACACTGAGTACATTGGCTACTCTTTCGGGATATAACCCTGGACGCCGGACCTGATCCTTGGTCTTCTTGACCTTCTTGGGTTCTGGCTCCACCAATTTCTCAGGCGACTTGCTTCTCCCCGTTGGCGGGTTGAGAGCCTCGCCCTCACTCTCGGAGCTCGAGAGAATTAAAGCTCTCTTCCTCTTCTGAGAGGCATCACTTCTCGGCGGCAGCTCGCCCTGAGAAGACTGACCTGCAGCATGCTCCAAGCCCAAACGACGAGCGTCACGGTCCTAATTAGTTTTGCTTCGTCGCTCTCGGGAACGAAGTGACTCACCGGCCGGGTTTGGCGTGGGATCTTTCGGAATGTCGGACTCGGCAGCAGAGTTCCCTTCATTCTCGGAGGCTTCTTCTTCTTCTGCCCCCCGGTCACTTTCAGTTGCCTCATCATCCGAGTCAGGAAGTGAGGCGAACAGGGCGTCCAGATCGCTGTCCGACTTATCGCCATCATCGGCTAAGACCAAATCTTGGTCTCTCGCAGGCAGGGCTCTCAGGGAGCCGTCGTTGTTCACCGGGGGCTCCAGTCCCCGACTCTTATACCTCTCCATTTCCTGCAAAGGGAAAAAGAAAAATAGTCATTAGCTGATATGCCAAGTTGTATATCCTCATATTTAACTCGGCAGAATCACTTACCGCAGGCCTGGGGATCTTTCTCCAGTAACCTACCCACTGCATTGTTCGGTCTGGCTTCAACATGGTCACGTTGCAGTTGGCGGTGAAGAATTCTTGACCTCGAGCCATCACTCGGAATCTTTGCGCTTCTTGGTATCCTCCAGGGATGGGTTCTTGATCCTTGTCTCCCGGACCCTTCCAGGTCCAAGCAGGTCGCTCCCTTGCCTTCAAAGGCTGAAATTTCCTGATGCAAAAGTTGATGGCGATTGCTGGACCTGTAACTCCAAAATCAGGTTTCTTCAGCTCGGCAATTGTCCTCACCAGGGCATTCAGCTCTGATGTCATGTCCTTCTCCGGCTTACTCTTCCAGATTGTGTTGTACGTTGGAGCCTTGCCAACAAACTTAGGCAGAGCTGGTATGACATTAGCGCAGTAAAACCACTCGTGGTGCCAACCCTTGTTTGAGGTTCTCAACTCGTAGTCGAAGAACTTCTTCTTCCTGCGGAGTTGAATTCCGGCTCCTCCAACGGTGGTGGGTTGTCGGCTGATGGATGTGGTTTCAAGAAGAACAGATGCCTGAACAAGTCAAAATGGGGCTCAATCCCCAGATACACCTCGCACAATGTCACAAACATTGACAGGTGCAGGATCCCATTCGGATTCAGATGACATAGCTCAATGCCATAGAAGAACAGCAACGATCTCAAGAATCTGCTCGTCGGCAACCCCAATCCACGGCGAAGAAAGATTCGAAAACAACTGTTTCACCTGGACCGGGAGATGGGTAGATTTCACCCGATGCTGCTCTCCACCCGATGATCTCCTTCGGTGGGAGTAGGCCTAAACCAACAAGAGCCTGGAGACGGTCGTCTGTGGTGACGGATCTTGGCCATGCGACTGCATACTCCTCTTCGACGGCAACCTCTGCACCGGCGCCTCCAACGACCACCATCATGGCATCTGCAGCTCCTCTCTCTTGCTCCTCCGCAACATTCCCTCCACCCGAACTGCTTGCGCCGGCGATCGGAGCGGCGGTGCACTTCACGCGAGCCATTTCAGTGATCTTCAAGGATTGATTTGGTGTTGGAGAGTGAGGGATCTGAGGGTTAGAATGCGAATGCAATGTGAAATGGTTTAACGGCGGCGAGGTAGTTGTTTTATTTCCAAACTGGACGCGCCTCAACGGCTGCGATCCATCTTATCTTGCCTCTATGGCTCAGATTAAGCCCAACCGTTTGGCTTCTACGATACGGAACCTCATTAGGGTTTCCGTGAGCGGGAAAACTGGCGCCTCTTCAACTACTCGGGCGCGACTACTCGGCTAGTCTCTTCATTGACTCGGCCGACATCCACAAGCAAGATTCAGTCGGGAAAAGATGATTTTTGGCAAACACAACTGCTGGAGTCTCTTATTCCACTGAACAGAATGAGTTACAATGCATGACACAAACTGATGCAAGCACTACAGCACGAGAACAAGAACACAACAATGCAGACATAAGACTCCTCTTCGGGCACAATCAGCAGCAGACCTCCTCTGGATCTGGGCGCCCGGCGTCAACCCCATGCTCCCTCGCGGGCTCAACCTCCACGACGGCTCCTGGTGCGGTCCGCCACGCCTGATGGCTTGTCCAGGCGGTCGTGGCGACCCGGCGGCCACCTCCGGCGGTTCTCGCCATCCTCCTCGTCAGATGAGGTAATGACGATGAGCTCCGGCAGGGCAGGTGCAGTTGGTGGAGGCGGGACCATGGCCACCGGTGGCGCTCCGTAGTATGGCACCAGATCCATCACCGGCGGCATCTCCACCGGCGGCGGCAGCAATGGCGGCTCGGGGGCTGCTGGTGGAGGAGGGATTGGCTCTCCAGGTGGTGCTGGCGCGGAGGAGGAACTTCTCTTACTCGCTCTTTTGCCTGCCATGGTGGTGAGCTCGAGTTTGCTTCAATCCGATTGAGGTCTTTTTAAAGCCGAGACGATGGAATCTGGACAGCCACGGGACGCCTGACGTTCGTGCTGCCTCACCTGAAAAAGCAACTGGTCAGATTCCCTCTGTGGAGTGAAGACAATATTGACGGAATCGATTCTGTTATACAGTGTTCCTGTGACTCGGTGGATAAGCTTCGGCTGACTCGGATACTGTGGCACTTAATCCTCTCTCTCATTACTCGGTAATGATGTGTGGAGTTGATTTCTGCCTACACATAATTTTTCACATAATGACTTTCTCTCCTTGGAGCCTGTACATAATTATGCTAATTATACACAGACTCGGGAGCTAGTCCATATGGACTCACTTGCGTGAGTCCAACAAATCCACTCGGCTGTTTATCAGTCAGGCCTTTTTGGCTTCATTTTTGATGATCCAAGCTTTTTTAGTCTCTCTTGAGTCTGTACACAATTGTTCCAATTGTCCACAGACTCGGGGGCTAGTCCATATGGACTCACTTGCGTGAGTTCCATAATATTGTTCGGCTCTATGTTAGGCACACGGGTTGCTTCGTCCTTGACTTTTTGTCGGATGATTACCTAGAAATTTCCTTGACCTTCAACTTAATTGCCTCAATTAAGCTGAAGCTCGGGGGCTACATCTATATATGTAGATGCGCTGGCGCGCAACCATATATACAAATACGGGTTGTAATCATCCTCGGCTGAGCTGAGACAGATGGACCTAGACCACTAGTCCGGAATGACAAATTCTTGGCTAAGACTCACCTTGATCGATTGTTTAAGCAGTCCTGTGCACAAGAGATCGGGAGTTCAACATCTTATGGATGCAATTTTTCGTCACATCTATATGATGCACTTATTCACTCGGATCAGGACAGTATATCTTGGTTCGTGCTCACGAGTTTCTGTCAAATTCTACGAATTGCACAGTAACTCGGGGGCTACATCTATATGATGCACTTACGTGCATTCATTATTTGATTTGTTAGCATGCTTTTACAGCCCTAGCTGACTTAGTCAGATGCTGCATTTCATTCACTAATTCCTTTATGGATCTAAGTTAGTTCTGAGAGCTGGCTTTTATACAAATTCCTTTATGGATCTTTTATGAACTTGCAACCGACTGAGTCGGTCATTATTTTTCAGATTCATCCAATTCTTTGACTCAGTTCAGTATTGGATGTCAATCAGTGTTATGCCTAATTCAAGGCCCTGCTGCCCCTGAGTCACTCGGGGCCAGGTATCTCAATATTCAACAAGCTTGTTTCAGGTTAAGTCCTTTTTAATTTATCAGTCAACCTGAAGATCTACTCAAACATGGAGAGGAACCTAGTCGGGAAGCAATCAAGATCAATCAAAAAGCACTTGGGGGCTACTGTCGTTACCATGACCCCCGGGTACCCTCATGACCAGCAGGGCCGAGTAACCTGACAAGGGTAGTCGGTCCGGCCCAGAAGAAACCGAGTAGCCCATGACACTAAAAGGAAGGTGCAGCTAGTCGGCAGGATAAATCAGGACTCTTGTCTTGTACTCCAAGTAATTCCGAGTTGTAACCAACTAGGATACTTTCCATGTAACCCTGTTCCCCGGATATATAAGGCGGGCAGGGGCTCCCTCTAAAACAGACACATCCAATACCACGACATACAGGACGTAAGGTTATTATCCTCCGGGAGGCCCGAACCTGTCTAAACCCTGTGTCTCGTGTTCACCATCGTATTCTTGGTTCCTTCGCTACCCATTATAATCTATCGAGGCCCTAAAACCTCGACAGTCTGCGATGCCAGTCGATGTCGCTGAGGCTGGACTAGAGGATCAGCTACGTTTCTACGTCAAAGTCACGATCAGCACCCACTGATTAGTGCGTGACCTTGACTCTCTGCCCGACGCGTACGGCACGCTAGGGAGAGAGAAGAAGATTGAGCCGCTCTGTGCAGTTCATCATCTGTAAATAAGCAACGGGTATGGGTCGCGTACATGCAGAACACGGATGAAATGAACTCATGCTTGTGCATTCTTTTTCAGCAAGAGAAATCCCTTTTTTTCATTTTTTTTTTGAGGACAATGTTTGAAGTTTGCCAGGCTCCATCCATGTACGCACGCATACACATGGTCCAGGGCTCCATCCACGTACGCACGCATACACATGGCCCTCGATCGATCGATCTGTATAACACATCTTGATCGATTCATCGACATACATACATATGCAACATGTTGGTGACAAGAATACATATACATATGATTTCGACTTTAGTGGCGGTGTGTAGTCCCGGCTGCTACGTACCATGTCCACGGGGTTGCTGAGTTGCTACGCGTCTACGGTGGCGGTGGCCCTGGCCTGGAGTTATGAACCGGGGCACGGCGCCGCGGCGTCTTTGCACGTGCCGCCCTCATGCAGCAACAGTCGCGCGCTATACAGTTCCGCAACAACGACGGGACAGTCCGCGTAGTACTACGCTGGATTTATCCAGTCTAGATCGCTAGCTTGATCGCAGCTACGCTTTGACGTTGCACACTTCCAATGTTCCGGTTCGAGTTTAATCAATTTCCACGAGTTGATCAAGAAGACGGGATCCATGAGTCCTTCCATCCAAGCTGCGTTTCCCGCATATATGGAGTGTTGATCGACATGGATGTGCATTGACGGATCGATGACACATGCATGAGACAGCACAATGCTGTTAACTGGCAAGCCGTTTTCTCTGACTTTCTGTTATATTCTGTAGCGAGCTGGACACAATCCTTAAAACGGAGCGTTGTGTGTGCAGAGCGCGAGAGGCAATTGCGAATATATGTCTTCCCTGACATGTACAGTGTATAGTAACATATTTCTCGTGTTGGTGTACATCAGTACATCTGCATATGTGCATAAGCTAGCCCACCGATCTTATTCACAAAACTGTCCAACTGAAGACACGCGAATTAAGTGATTGAAATTAATCATGACTAGTAGATTTTACTGAACCACAAGCATTCTGATTGAAAGGATAACCATAGAGTGAATCGCTTATCCATACGTATTAAAACATGAAAGTACAGTCATCATTATTTTTCCCACTACTAGCTATAGCACATAATTAGGTCGTGCAATACACTCAGTAAGAAGCTACTAAATCCCAACGTCACACATAACGAAGTAAGCACCGGCACTTGTGATCTTACTACTAGCTTCTACCTGATGCTTTTGTCAACGAAGCCCAAATCAGGGCCACCCGCACATAAACCTGGTCATACAAACGATCAGAAAAAAGGAAGCAAGCACTTCTCCACTTCCGGTTTAATAACAAGCTGAAGTAGGCAGTCCAGAAGCCAATCACCCATCCTATGCCCATCCCCAGGTACAAGAAGAATGCATCACTCTTATTTTTATCATCCGTGTCACCTGCTGGTATATTTGTTTCTGAACAGTTCTTGGCGAGAGGTGGCCCACAAAGGCCAGGATTTCCAACATATATAGATGCCTCATTATCAAGTGCTTGTAATTGATTTCCAGTCGGTATTGGTCCTGACAAGTTGTTGTAGGACAAATTCAAGTGACTCAGTGCTGATATAGATGAGATGCTCGTGGGGATGTGTCCAGAAAGCCCATTATGTGATAGGTCCAAAGATTCCAGAGACCGTAGGGCACCAATATCTGTAGGGATTGTCCCACTCAAATAATTCCAGGAAAGGTTTAGGCTTTTCAATGCAATAAGCATACTAATTTCTTCAGGAATATTTCCTGTTAAACTGTTGCAAGACAGATCAAAATATACCATGAACCTGATTCCAGTTGTAAATTCGAGTTGTTGCCCTTTGATGACGACCAATAGACTATCATTGTACAGCATATTCATATACCTGAAGTCTGGTCCGTACGTATATGGACCATCGAACCCAAACGTTAAAACGTTCGAATTCCAAAGTGACCATCCGTAGTAGACAACATCTGAAAGTGAGTCGTTATCAGCTGGCGCGTGGGACATTGCCTTTATGTGAACAAGTGACCCTGGAATGGTCCCTGAGAAATTGTTATAAGCTAGGTCTAAATACTGAAGATCCTTCACCTTGCTGAGCTGGTGAGGGATACCACCATTGAACATATTTGAACGTAACCGCAGGAATGCTAAGGACAATAGCTTCTCACCTATCCATGATGGTAAGCTCCCAGAAAACTGATTAAATGCAAGATCAAGAAATATCAGGTTCTGAAACTTTTGAAGAAATAGTGGGAAACCACCAGAAAGATTGTTGCTATTTAAGTTCAACATGAAGATATTGGAAATCATAGGCAAATTTGGATATGATGTGTTTCCAACTTCTGAGCTTTGTAAGCAATTGGGAAATGGCCCTTGAAGTAGATTTTCTGATAGATCAACAAATTGTAAGATCTTTAACTGACAAAAAGAATTTGGAATTGCTCCTGATAATGAATTTTTGAAGAGAATAAGTGATTGTAACATCGGAGCTCCGAAATCAAAGGGTAGTGGCCCTGAAATATTGTTTCTGGAAAGGTCAAGGTACGTTAAATTTTCTGGAAACTTTTGCAGACCTCCTTCAAAACGATTATCACTGAAATCCATTGCTGTCGCTGACATTGTTTTGAACATCACCGCGGGTAGCATACCTCTAATCTGATTCCTTGATAGAACCAAAAAATCCGTTTTTGAAAATGTGGACCAGAACCAAACAGGTAAGGAATCAGCTATGCTGGTATTTGAAATATCAAGGATAAACATGTCATCTTGTGATTTCAGCCATTCTGGAAACTTGGGTCCTAGTCTGCAAGATCGTAAACTAGCCATATATAGTTTGAAAGGAGGAACCCAGTGCTGGTCAACCACCATGGTTAAGGAGTTGTCGGATAACCCTAGAGCCTTCAGACGACCCAGTTTTGCCAAATGGGATTCTGTGATCATACCATCTAGATTGTTAGAATCGAGCTCTAGTTTTGTCAGGTTTGTGTGTTCTCCTATCCAATGCGGTATATTCCCAGAGAGCTTGTTACCGCTAAGATATAGATTATAAAGATCCCTCAAATGCCCTTTCTTTGCCGGCAAGCTCCCGGTCAAATTGTTTGTGTGCAATTCTAAATCGTGCAAGCTATTCCCAGGCAATCTATCCAGTAAATATTGTATGTCACCATTAATATTGTTTTGTGCAAGATATAATGATTCCAAATTATGCAATCTCTTCAATGTTATTGGCACCCATGTGAGATCGTTCATGTTGAGATACAAGACCCTGAGGGAAGTTAAGTTTCCCAAAACCTCAGGGAGGGAACCCTGAAGCCCACAACCCTCAAGATTTATAACTTCAAGGCTAGGAAGATCCCAGAAGGGCCAAAAGAAATGCGTGATCCCTACAGGAGAGTTGAAGGGATTATGTCTGAGGAATACTGTCTCTAGTGATGTGAGGTTCATATGTACTGGTGGAGGAACAGTGTTCTTTATGCCACATCCAGAAAGACTAAGGTACATCAAGGATGGAAGCATGTTGAGAGAGTGAGCCCAGTCAATAGCAGTGCTTAGGTTCACCGCATCTAACTCAAGATCTTGTAGCATTGACAGGCGCGTTAGCCACTTAAGATCTGTGGAGTAAATGTTTGGACCTCCCCAATTGTATACATCAAGATGGAGCAACTTGGAGAGGTTGCCGAGATGAGGTGGTATTGGCCCCCTGAAATTGGCATTAGAGAGGCTAAGATGCTGCAAGTTCTTGAAACTACCAATGAAATCCGGGATTGGTGTGCCTCCAAAGTCATTCCCTGACAGGTCCAGGGACTTCAAGTGTCGTAGTGCAAGCAATGAAGGGCTTATCTTACCTCCAATTTCTGCATCGCTGAGCGAAAGGCCTACAACGTGGCCATTTCGCTTGCTGCATTCGATGCCCGCCCATGCACAGCAGTCTTCGCCTTGCCAGGATAACAGGTAGTTGCCAGGATCTGTGAGGCCCTCCTTGAAGTAGATGAGAGCATCCCGTTCACTCGGAATGCAGGGATTGCTTGGTGGAAGTGCAGGTTGTGTTGATGTGATAAAGGTGCTTCGAAGGGACACAAGGCACCAGGTTGTAAGGATTGCCCGGAACAGAAGTGTTATCCTGGCCATGCTGGTCAGTTTCGTTGTGTTTGTAATTGCTGGTAGTGTGCAGAGCAAAAGGCATATGAGAGGTTGCAGCTGCACTGGTCGATTGGTCTTATTTAAGTGCACCCATGAACCAGACTTGGCCAAGTCAAGAGTCCATGGCGGGCCGACTGGGCAATATATATGAGACTGCTAGTGAACTAATAAGATGTCTGGTTAGATATATTGGCCGAGCAAGCACTAAGTTTTTAGGGCAGAGCTGCTTTTTCCGAACTGATGACTGGGGACATTGATATATTGGCAGGTCAAGCTCGAATCACGTCTTGAAATCAACGGCTTTAATATGCCTCTAATTTATGTAGCTTTTTTCAATGAGCTACTTTTTTAGAGAGAGAGAGAGAGAGAGAGCGTAGCGTATTACTCCCTCTGGTTGGAAAATGATGTCCTTGCCACCGAAAGACCAGCCCAAATTTGCCCTGCTGCTCTGGTTGTAACCACGTTAATTACTTTTCAACCGGAGAACACGACACTGTTAGAGATTATTATGACTGGGCTCACTGTCGCCGTGTGGAATATGGGAAATACAAAACAAGAAGTTACGTGCCTCACGCCTGGGAAGACACCTCCGTCTGATCCGTTTTGTGATGTGTGCAAATAGGGCCCAGTTGAGTGGATGAGAGATGAGAGATGGTGATCCAAATTGATGAGCGGTAGCGGCGGTTGTGCCTTCCCAGAAGGCATATTTGGAAATCAACTGTACAGCAGCCCCTATGCAGTGAAATTTGCCATGAGTCATATTTTGCAAAGCATGAAAAAGCAGGCGTTGGAGGAAAAGAAGGGGGATGATCATGAACTGAACGGCGAACGCCTTCAACATGATTAGCTAGTGAGTAGTGATAACAAAGTGCAAATTATATATGCAACGGAGTGATGAAAACTGCAAGGGTGCAGGGTGTTGCAATGAATCACAATTCACAATCTGCTAAACTCTGGACTATACCTTAGTCCACGAAACGTTACAAATACAGGGCGGGGAATTACGTAAGTTAGCAGCAAGAAGTCAAGTACCAACGCTGTCGATGCATCACTATCAATTCTTCATCTGCCACACATTTGTGTGCGATGAGAGTATGTGTAATGTGGTCAGTCACCGATATTTCACCTCAGCCACTTGCCTAGCTAGGGTGGGCCTTCGCCTTGACACTGACGCTGGGTGAAAAATATACAACCGGTGGCCATGATGCTTTGAGATGTCGTCGCCATGCAGCGTCTCGCGCATAGTGGCAAGGAATAAGTTAGCTACGACGCCGAACATATGGCAGGCAAGTTTGGCAGATCTGGCGCGTTGCGGATACGACTTGATGTTCAGCCTTGGGAGTCAAGAGGAAACTGCAGAGAAGTCCGGAACGGTTCACCTCCGGCGGAACCTCCACTGCACAGAATTGGATTCACCTCACCATTGACGCATGCATGGCCGTCATGCCCAGTGTGTGGAACGCGTGTACCGCGGGGCGGCAGGCAAAGGCGGAAGAGGCACTGCCTATCAGTGGTGGAAAATCGCCGATGGATGGTGGAGGTGGCGGGGACGATCGTACAAGTTGTTTAATTAGCGGCAGCTGTAATACAGGTCGGCAGCGATACAACCCCGCCGGAGCCGGTTGGGCCGGGGGGAGGAGGCTATGGCAAACGGCGGAAGTTGTAACAAAATTGCCCTTCGTTACTGGATTAACTAGCAAGATGGCCCCCGGCTAGCCTATCGCCGTTGCAACTCTTTTGATAGAAACATAAGTATATATAAGATTTTGGTTACAAAGGACATAAAATTTAGGAAGTACAATTAAAGTTTGGTTAGGCACGATATTCATCATCTATTGTTCCTTTCCCTCGGTGTGACATATAACGAGGAACGGCTCACTTTGTCACAGCTTTAGATTATATTTGAAATTAAGGCCCTGTTTGGATACGCTTATAAGCCGCTTATGGCTGAAAAAAATCAAAAAACGCAGCCAAACGGCGGGCTTAATCTTCGCTTACCGGAAATGCGGGCGTCCCAGCGACGCGGCCCGCAACGCAAAACTCGATTCTTCCCACCGCGCTTCCGCCTCCGCGTACGAAAAAAGCGAATCATTTTTTCCCCTGTTGCCCTCCCTCGGTCGCTCGCCCGACGCCGAACCTCTCCCATCCCGCCGATCCCGTCGCCGCCCCGCCCCATCCAGCCGCTGCGCCACCACCAAATCGACGCCGCCTCACAGATCGACGCGGCCCCCTCCCGGATCCATGCCAACGCCGCCCGGACGCCATCTCGACGCCGCTGCGCCATCCCGACGCCGCCACGACGTCCCCTCCTGATCCACCCCGACGCCGCCCGGAAGCCGCCTCGACGCTGCGTTGAAGCCGTACTGACGCCGCCCGAAAGCTGCCCCGACTTCGCCTCCTCGAATCGATGACGCCTCCCCGGATCCCTATACGTACTGGCGCTCCAAAAATTCTTGCTAATTGCTGTTCAATATTGAGTGCACCTTGTTTGATATGCTCATGGTAGTAGTAGCTTGTCGCAATATTAGATGGACAACTCAGGAAAGGTTCCAGCAGCAAAATGGGATACTTTTGCTGCCAAGATTTTCAATGACATTTGTGTGGAAGAAGTGCTTGCCCACAATCGGCCTGGACAATGCTTGAATAGTGTGGGATATGCAAACCTTGTTAGGAAATTTTATGAACGGACTAAGAGGCCATACACTGATGGGCAAATGAAAAATCGGTGGGACATATTGAAGAAAAAATATGCTCAGTGGAAGACTTTGAACTTGAGAGCCACAGGATTGGGGAGAGATCCTGTTACAGGCCGTATTCAGGCTGATGAGCAATGGTGGGCGGAGCAGAATGCGGTGAGGCCAATTTCATACATTCTTTTCATGTTTTTTTGCAGGCTGCACAAATGTTGTAACAAAGTGACTAATAAATGTTCATTGTCCTATTTTTTTCAAGCTATGCCAGGCTGTAAAAGTTTCAAAGATTCACCACTGGAGTATGAGGATCAAATGAGAATAATGTTTGATGCTATCCTAGTTACAAATGAGACTTCTTATGTTCCGACTGCGGGTGGCAATGATGTTGAACATGGGGAGGATGATGCACAGGCTGCCGCTGATGGGGAGATTGGTGGCACACCTCAGGCTCCACATAGTGAAGAAAGGAGGACAGAGAAAAGGCCGGCTCCTGTTTCCCCTAAGGGAAAGAATAAAAAGAAGACTTTTAGAGACCATTGCATGAAGCGTTTGGTGGATGCATATGAGATGAAAGCTCAAAGTAGTTCAGCTACTTCACAAGTTGTAGATCATGTTAGAGATGAGATTGCAAGTATGTTGGCTCAAGTCATCGAGGATGGGGCTGAAGAAGGGAGCGATGAACACTTCTATGCCACACAACTTCTTCAAAAGAAAGAGAACCGTGGCGTGTTTATTACATTGAAGACACAAAATGGGAGGATGAATTGGCTCAGGAGGTCTTGGGAGATCAGGAACAACATCTAGTGTCATTAGGAATGTTTTATTTTTCTAAGTTTTGAGTTGAGACAGTAGAAGTTTGTGTGAGACTATTTTTTCCAGTTTTGTGTGCGATCTATTTTTCCAAGTTTGTGTGAGATCTATTTTCCCAAGTTTGTGTGAGACATATTTTTCTAAGTTTTGTGTTCAGACAATTACTTGTTTCCTTCCAATAAAAAATTTGTGTAATCTAATTAGCGCTTTTTGACAGGGTTGCTTTTTTCTATGAATACCTCTGATGATGATGATGATTTCATGGTGGCAGTGGTTGCTTTAGACTGGATGGGATCATCTGATAGAAATGAGACAAATTCTGATGACGACTTTGATGATGCTGCAATTCCGAATGCAATTCCAGTTATGACTGGAATCCAATGGGTTGAGTTAACACTAGCAGATCCAGTCGAGTGCTTTAACATGTTTCGAATGACAAGGTCAGTTTTCTTACAACTCCATGACACATTGGTACAAGATTATGGACTACGGTCAAGTAGAAGGTTTTGTAGCAAGCAAGCATTAGGAATGTTTCTGTGGGTTCTCGGTGCACCTCAGTCTTTCAGGCAGCTCAAGAATAAGTTTCGGCGCTCATTAGAAACTATCAGTAGGAAGTTTGAGGAGGTTCTTGATTCTGTGATCAGATTGGGGGTTCACATTGTACGGCCTAAAGATCCTCAATTTAGCACGGTTCATCCTAAGCTGCGAGAAGCAAGGTTCTGGCCTCATTTCAAAGATTGCATAGGTGCAATAGATGGAACCCATGTGCCATTAAGTGAACAACCGAAATACATTGGCCGTCATGGATATCCTTCACAAAATGTCATGGCGGTATGTGACTTTAATCTAAGGTTCACATTTGTTGTAGCTGGTTGACCTGGTTCTGTTCATGACACACGTGTCTTATTGGATACACTACTCACATATAAGGATCAGTTTCCACATCCTCCAGACGGTAAGACCAAGTGGTAGAATATTGATTTATAATGTAACATTTGCTCACTGTGCCTTAATCTAACAATCGAACATGCAGGTAAATTCTATCTTGTTGATTCTGGATATCCTAACAAAAAAGGGTTTCTCGCACCCTACAAGGGACAAAGCTATCATGTTTCTGAATGGCAGCATGGTCGCCAGCCGGTTGGATTGAAAGAAGTGTTTAATCAAGCGCATGCATCACTTAGAAATCACATTGAGCGGTCATTTGGAATTCTGAAGATGAAGTGGCGCATTCTCTTGAACTTGCCTAGTTATCCAGAAAACAAGCAATCCAAAATTATATACGCTTGTGTGGCTCTTCACAACTTCATTAGGGATCATGCGTTGAATGACTTGGACTTTGAATCGGATGTTCCAGGTGGTGATACACATCCATCACAACCTGCCATTGATGATGAGGGTCCTTCAGGAGATGACATCGATATGGGTGCTTTACGGGATGCTATCGCTGCGGCTATGGTTTCATGATCCATTGTTATGCGCATCACTAATGTACTCAAACTTTAGATATTGAGCTTTGTGTTATTTGTGAACTTCAAGTGTACTAGACCTTATTTTAATATAATTAGTATTTAACAAACTCGAAATATACTATAAATATCGGCTTCTCCTCGTAACCAGAACAAAAATGAGTTATTATCAGCCTCAGGGGCATTCAGGTCATTTCAGCACTCAGAACAGACAATCCAGTGAAAATAATCAGGATTGCCAAACACCCAGCTTATTCAGACAGCGGATTCTCCAGACAGTGGCTTATCAGAAAAGCCTGCTTCTCAGATAAGCGAGTTCCAGATAAGCGTATCCAAACAGGGCCTAAGATTATGTAATCCGAGAGGGTAAGACCTAGGGTTAAAAAGCCGAGGGTTGTTTGTTTGATTGGAATTTAGAATCAGTACTTAAGGCCATCTTAATAATCTGGAAAATGTTGGCTCAAACCAGATTGATTCTATATATCCATAGACTGGTCCTGATGCTCAGAATATGGCCAAGAGCATGATGAGACTCAATGAGTGCCATAGTCGAGCTCCTACCTACCGGTGCATCATGGGAGATTCTTCTTGCCATATATGTGAGGTAGTTCCTGTTTACCATCGTGCTTCTTATTGCTTCATCTCTTCGTCCGGACCACCATAAGTCTATATCCCCTCTTATGAGACAACTTGTTTGGTCCCAAAAATATATTTCATAGTGAATTTAATTATACTTGTTTGGTCTCAAAAATATTGTTAATTTTTTAGAAGCTTGATCAAACTTAAAATAGTTTGACTTAGCACAAACCTAGGATGATTTTTTTAAAAGAGGGGGGGGGGGGGGGGGGGGGTAGTATTAAAAATATAGAAATGTGCATTCGAAAGTGAGAATGTCAAGTATTTTGAGAAACTAGAGAAGCGTAAAATGCCAAGTAGTATTTTTGGGATGAAGGGAGTATTTTGTAAAGCTGAGGGTAATATCCAGAAACAATAATGATGGAGTCATTATTTTTCTATATTTTTTACAAGGCCAAATTATAGATCTCTTACGTGACCGCTAGTATCACTAAATCAGGCAATGAAGGGGTTGACATCCTGATACAATAAAAAATATTAACATAGCAATTTTAACAAAAACATAAATTAACCACTAACCAGATTAATCTGTCTATTATATATATATTTAACGACTAAAAGGAGCCGCCACGTTCTCTCTCAAGGCATAGAAATTCCCACGTTAATCTAAGAAAATAAGAAGAGAAAATTACCCGTCACTGCCATTATAAAAATTTTAGACTGAAATACCCTCATACTATTTTCTAAATTAACACCATGCCATTATGAGTCAAAATAGCTAAATCTGGAATAATAAAAATAGCCAAAAATACCCGTCACACGTATTTCTAAATTACCCATCGTGTCATTATGAGTAAAAAAATACTCCTCCGTCCTAAAATAATTAACATTTTAGCTTTTGGCACGTAGATTAAGGAAAGTTGGTAAAGGTTGGTGCGCAGGAAAGGAGGAGAGAGATAGAGATGTATTGGGAAGAGAGAAAGGTGCATCGCAAAGTGAGCATGCCAATTATTTTGGAAAAACTGGATGAGGATAGGATGCCAACTAAACTGGGACGGAGGGAGTAGCTAAATTCGAAATCAGAAAAATAGTAAAAAAATACCCCTCACACCTAATTTTAAATTACTCACCATGCCATTATGAGTCAAAAAACAATTAAATTTGGAATAATAAAAATTAACCAAAAATACCCCTAATTCCTATTTCAAATTTAGCCACCATACCATTATGAGTCAAAAAAAATTAAACTTGGAATAATAAAAATAACAAAAAATCACCTAATCCTATTTTTAGATTACTTACTTTTCTAAATTTGGATTAATGAATATATCTATTTTAATATTACTATTCCAAACACTAATAAATAAAACTAAATCCAATTAAATTATGAACCAATTACAATGGGTTAGCTAAGACACAACCAATATAAATGATGACTCATCCCACACTCAAACTAAAGGATGGTGAGAAATTCTCCAATTTATGTGTACTATTTTAGAAATATAAAGTATAAAATAAATTATAAAAACCGTGTTTAAACTTCTATAATTATATAAAATATTTTAAATAGCAAAGTAAGTCTAACTGCGCGAGCTGCGGTACTAGTTTCTAGAAGACGACGAGAGCCATAAGTTAGAACACCTGATCTTTTTGATCTACCTTGACAGTGGAACGGATCACGGATGAGTAGTGTGCTCCTGGACCGCACCGAGCTGTCCCCAAATCTCCAGCACTCCAGGTACCCCGCTTCTCTGCGGATACTACTACTTCTGTAGCACTGGCCCAATATGATAGTATACCTGCTACCAAAGACAATAATGTCGTATATCTTTATTGACTGAATGGAACATGACATTCTTTTTTGAAGGAAATTTGCCATTGATGATGCAACATCTCAGGCCATTTACAAAATTATGGATACTAGTAGTACATTACTCACTGTTGATATACATGCTTAGAACCCTAGAATTATGCAGGGAAGCAACAAAAGCCATTTGTTTCTGATCTCAACTGCCACCAAATTTTCATTTCAAAGCAACCCAGTCAACAGAGACTTGCACATAAACTTGTCGTAAAATGCGAACCAAGCAATTCTCCATTGTGCCTTGAACAAGAAGATGCAGAACACGATCCAGAGGCCACTTACATATCCAGAACCCATGGCGACGAAAAGGGAAATGTTGTTGTTTCCATCTTCTTGGTCATCTGGAGAAGCGGGAATCGACCCTGTTTCAGGGCACTTATTGGTAAGAGGAGGACCGCAGAGGCCTGGATTGCCGATATAAATAGACGCCTGGTCATCGAGCACTTGCAGTTGATTTCCAGTTGGTATGTGTCCTGACAGATTGTTGTATGACAGGTTCAAATGGCTCAGAGATGTGAGAGTTCCTAAGGTGGTTGGAATTTCACCGGACAGCTCATTGTGTGACAGGTCGAGAGATTCCACTTGCACCAAAGCACCAATCGTTGTTGGAATTTTTCCAATGAAGGCATTCCACGATAAGTTCAAGTTAGTCAATGCAATAAGATTACCAATCTCTTCAGGAATCTCTCCAATTAGGTTGTTGCAAGATAAATCAAGATTCACCATATATATAACCTCTCCTGAATATAGTCGTTCTTGACCTTTTGTGACTACCGTGATATTCTCTGTATAGTCTACCATTTCGTTAGCGTCAACTGAAAATCCAGAATAAAGTATCCCACTAAATTCATCATCTTTGTCTCCTGTTGTTTGTCTCATGGCCTTCCAGTTACCAACAGATTTTGGTATGCTCCCAGATAAATTATTATAGGCAAGATCCAAATACTGAAGATTTACTAGATTCGCAAGCTCCACTGAGATATGCCCATAAAATATATTATGTCTCAGCCCTAAGAAGGCCAAAGACGACAACTTCTGTGTTATCCATGATGGTAGAGTCCCCAAAAATTGGTTATGTGATAGATCAAGGAAGATGAGTTGCTGGCAGATCTGAAGAAATGAAGGAAATTCTCCAGAGAAGTTGTTGTTTCTTAAACTTAGATTAGATATTCTGAGGCTTTTGTTTGCTGTAGATTCGTTATCTAGGCAATCAGGAATTGCCTCATTGAGATTATTATTTGAGAGATCTAGCAATTGTAGCAATCTCATTTTGCACAAGGAAGATGGAAATGTGCCTGAGATGGAATTATTGTACAAAAGAAGTGTTTCCAGTCTGGGTGCTCCAAAGTCTATTGGTAGTGGCCCATATAGTTTGTTTCTACTAAGATCCAACTCGGTTAGATTAGCAGGAAGCTTTGGTACTGGACCAGTAAACAGGTTTGAACTGAGATCCATTGCAGATGCTGCCATAAATTCCATTTTGGATGATAGAAAACCACTAATTTGATTATTTCTCATATTCAGATCGTCCACTGAGGAAGCCACTGTCCAAAACAAATCCGGCACCATGTCAGATATGCTTGTGTTTGAGATATCAAGATTGAACACATTCGTTTGCCATCTCAGCCACGCTGGAAATTTAGGCCCTAGCTGACAGGAGCGGAGTTGGATCTCTTCTAGATTGAAGGGTGGAACCCAACTTGAGTTCACGAGGATTGCTAAGGAGTTGTCAGACATGCTAAGCCTTTTTAAGCTTTTGAGTCCTGATAAATGGCCTTCATGAATGACACCTTCAAAATTGTTAAAGCTCAGGTCTAATTCAGCTATATTGGTGAGCTTTCCTGTCCAAGTAGGTACATGACCTGTAAGCTTGTTATCCCCAATATCAAGCGATGTCAAATTACATAAGGGCTCCAGCATAGCTGGCAGGCTTCCAGTCAAATTGGTAAAGAAACGAACAACGTTTTTAACTTGTTCCATGAACAGCTAGGTAAGCGTTGGAAGAATTCTGCTATGCTCACTGATGTTATTTCAGAAAACATTAATTCTTCCAAGTTACAAAGGTTTTTCAGGTTTGAAGGTATCATGCCTGTAATATCATTAACTGATAAATCAAGGTGTACCATAGAGGTCATATTCCCTGTCTCATAAGGAAATTGTCCGTGAAATTGATTTCGGCCTGAGGCATCAAGATACTTAAGGCTAGTTAGGCCCCAAAACCAGTTGGGTGCGATGTGCTTGTTGAAATCATTAGCCGATATGTCGAGAGACTCCAGAGAGGTTAGATTTGAATGGGGAAGAGAATCAGGGCAGGTACGAAGCTGACAGCAAGATAGATCAAGGCTTACAAGAGAAGGAAGCATGTTCACCACGGAAACCCAGTTTGTGATGGTACTGAGGTTCACCCAACTCATGTCGAGGTGCTGAAGGGAAGATAATCGCGACAACCAGGTGATATCTGTCGAGTACGTGGAACCAAAAATGGAATCAAGACTGAGGTAATGCAAATTGGAGAGGTTACCCAGCTGTGGCGGTATCCTTCCAACGAAGCTCGACTGTGATAGGTCGAGATACTTCAATTAACGGAGAGAGGCCAAGAACTCTGGTATTTTCACCTTGTCGAACCTGTTGCAACTAAGGTCGAGATGCTGCAAGTGCTGCAAACCGAGCAGGGAGAAGCTTATGTTGCCTCCCAGAACCTGCGTACTAATAGCACTGTTTTCACAGTCAGGGCCCTGTATATCAAGCTTAACAACATGACCGGTTCTGTTGCTGCAATGAACACCCTTCCATTGGCAGCAGTCATCACCTTTCCAAGAAGAAAGAAGGTTTGAAGGATCTGATAGATCTTCTCTGAAGGAGAAAAGTGCTGACCTCTCGTCGGCAAGACATCTCTTGGTTGTATCCTTCCGAATGGCAGATACTTCTGTGGAGCTCTATGTCTGGATGAAAACGAGCAGGGCTATGGCGATTTGGACACAGAAGTTAAGCAAGCCCATGGTGCTAAGCTGAATCTCGTCTTGAGGTGGTGACTATCTTGATGGTTTGCATGTGTGAGAATAGATGAAAGCGAGGTACCTTGGCCGTACCCGCCCTGCATGTTAATATAGGCGAGAAGAGCCCTCCCCGTGGCATGTACATGATGGTTAAGATTACAACAGAAAAAGATGCAGACCTTGGAGTACAAGGCAAGCTATACTAGAGTCTATCTAGAACCTATTCTAGATTACAACAACCCGCAGGTTTATCTTTCAACACTCCCCCTCAATCATGACCGTCCAAGGTTAAGATAGTACCGAAATTCCAATAATCGATGAAGAGGAAGTGACTTCGTAAAACCATCAGCCAGTTGATCATTAGAAGGAATAAATCTGATCTCTAGCAATCTTCTAGCAACTCGTTCTCGTACAAAATGATAATCAACTTTAATGTGCTTAGTTCTTGCATGAAAAACTGGATTGGCAGATAAATAAGTAGCACCCAAGTTGTCACACCAAAGCCGAGCTGCAGGAGGTTGAGGAATACCAATTTCTCTAAGTAATGTTTGTATCCACATTACCTCAGCAGTAGCATTAGCAAGAGATTTATACTCAGCCTCTATACTAGATCTTGAAATTGTAGCTTGTTTGCGTGCACACCATGATATAAGATTAGAACCCCAAAAAGGCAGCAAAACCACCGGTTGATCTTCTATCATCTGAACAACCAGCCCAGTCTGCATCTGAAAAAGCACTCACAGGTACAGAATCTGATCTAGTAATCTTCAACCCAATGTCAATAGTTCCTTTAATATATCTCAATATTCGTTTCACAGCCGTCAAATGTAATGTAGTAGGAGAGTGCAGATACTGACACACCTTATTGGCTGAGAAAGAAATATCAGGCCGAGTTAAAGTTAAATACTGCAAAGCACCAACTATGCTTCTATAATTTGTAGAATCTTCTGGTCCCAATAACACACCAGCAGAAGCGCTCAATTTTTCTGTAGCTGACAGAGGAGTGCTAGCAGATTTACACGTGCTCATATTAACCTTCTTCAATAACTCTGTTGCATATTTTGCTTGAGACAAAATAATGCCATTACTAATCTTATTGACCTCAATGCCAAGAAAGTAATGCAAATTTCTGTACCCGCCCTGCATGTTAATATAGGCGAGAAGAGCCCTCCCCGTGGCATGTACATGATGGTTAAGATTACAACAGAAAAAGATGCAGACCTTGGAGTACAAGGCAAGCTATACTAGAGTCTATCTAGAACCTATTCTAGATTACAACAACCCACAGGTTTATCTTTCAACACTCCCCCTCAATCATGACCGTCCAAGGTTAAGATAGTACTGAAATTCCAATAATCGATGAAGAGGAAGTGACTTCGTAAAACCATCAGCCAGTTGATCATTAGAAGGAATAAATCTGATCTCTAGCAATCTTCTAGCAACTCGTTCTCGTACAAAATGATAATCGACTTTGTCGAGGTGTGGAAACCACGGCAAATGGGGGCCTAGCACGGCCTCCCTTCGAGATTCGGAGGGGAGCGAACGGTTCTAAGTGTTGGAATCGCGCACGAGAGAGAGAGGAAGAACACAAGCAGTTTACCCAGGTTCGGGCCACCAGAGGTGTAAAACCCTACGTCCTGCTTGTCTGGTATTGCTCAAGTGTTGTGTGTTGGTTTCATGTACAGGGCACTCCCTTTTATAGTGCAAGGAGAGGCCAGACCCGTTCATGGGCCGTTATGAGGGCGCCGGCTGGCAGCCCTTCTCCGCCCGAGATGCCGGGCGTCTATTCTAATGTCAGCGGGCTTCGCTCGTCCTGCCTTCATTATTCGGACGACCCCCACCGTCTTGTCTTGTCGTTCGTACAGCACGCGCGCAGCAGCCGGGGCGACGAGGCGCGGAGAGAAAGCCAGATGCACCGGATGGCTTCTCGGTTCGTGCGACGCACCGTACGGCGGCAGGCGGCGCTCGTCAGCCCACGCCCCCCTGCCAGCCGAACAGTGCGCTACAGGGCTACGACTGGTCGGGTCACATCCATCAGTCGCGGCCCTGCGTGACGCGCACGCGCATTGAAGTCCAGCGACCCGCCCGCGCGGCCGCGTGGGCTGTCGCTGGCAGGTGGGACCCCTCTGCGCGGATTCCCCGCGCCCCGGATCCGCGCGCACTGTAGCCGCACGAAATCCCGGGGCGTCTCGTTGTGCCGCGGCGCTATTAAGGCGCCGTGAACAGGTGTCGCCACGTGCCGGGCCCCCGCAGGCTCGCGGGGTCCCGCCTTATCCGCGTCCCGCAGCGGGTCGCGGAAGCGGCAGGGCGTAGCCACGTGGCAACGCCGGGTGGCTCGCGGCCGCAAGCCGTCCGGGAGCCCAGCGCTTCGTGCCAGCCTGCTGGGCCGCCTCGGCCCATTTGGCGCGTGGTTGTCTTCCCCGGCCCAAGACGGACTCAGGCCGGCCTTTTGACCGGGGGAGTGGGGACCCTGGTTCCCAGTACACCGACAGGAGCCCCCGCCCCGGTGGACGCCAAGCGGGACGCTGGGGTCGATCGGGGCCCATCTGTCAGCCCCGTTGGGTAGGTTTTTGTGCGCGCGCCGTTTTTTCCTCGGAAGGCGAAACGCCGCGGCCCTGTCAGTTGCGCGGCGCTCGCTCGCGAAGATAGTGGCGGGGCCCACGCAGACTCCTGTCGTCTTCGAGGCGTCGTTTCGCCTGCCCCGTCCTGATAAAAGGACTGGCGTAGCGTTCCGACTTCACCACTTCCACACTCTTCCGCCGCGGTTGCACTTCTCGCGCTCTCCGTCTTCTTGCTCCCTTGCATTTCAGGGTTTTTCGAGCTCTTGCCTTCCTCGCTCCCCTCGCCGATGGCCGGAGACAAGAAGGCTCGCCGCCGCCACCGCTCGACTTCGGCGCACCCGGTTCCTCCGCCTGCGGCTGCAGCGCCGGAGGAGCCGGCTCTGCCGGTGTCGAACTTTTTGGAGGAAGGGGATCTGGAGCAGGTGCGGTTGCACCTGCCGGACCCCGAAGCGCAGGATCGCGTCATGGTGCGCGCGGCGACCGCCAACGTCAACCCGGACCACGATGGGGGGGAGATCGTTTCCTTCCTCTCCTTCGTTCTGGCCGGGGCGATTCCGCCGTTCTCTCTCTTCCTGATGGAGGTGCTACTGCAGTGCAAGATCAAGCTGGCGCACCTTACGCCCAACTCCTTCCTGATCCTGTCCGTGTTCGCGCACCTCTGCGAATCTTTTGTGGGGGTGCGTCCGTGTGTCGAGCTTTTCCGGCGCTACTACCGCCTTCGCTCGATGGGGAGGGACGACCCCGTGGGAAGCGTCCGCTTCAGCCGCCGGACCGAGGGCGAGTCCGAGTCGTACATCGACTTCGCGCCCAGGGCGCTTCGACCGGTGGCGCAGCGATTGGTTCTACCTCCGTAGCGGCGCGCCTTTCCATCGCCTCTCCTTCCCACGGTCCGCGCCGACCGAGTCGTCGGAGTACTGGGAGGGCTGCCCCCGCCTTCCTTCATGGCTCCAGCCGGTGACCAACCGCATCGCCATCCTCGCCACAGCCGGCCTCCACGGGGGTATCGTGATCCACGACTTCCTGCGGAGGAGGATTGCCCCGCTGCGGGATCGCCCCCAGCTGACGTGGAGGTACTCCGACTTCAACTTCGTCGGTCGGACTCGGCGGGGATCCGACTCCGATCTGACGCCGTCGGAGGAGAGGGCAGCGTACTATGCGCTGCACCTGGACCCCCGTCGCCGCGACATTTTGGCCGCGATGCCCAACCTCAACCACGCCAGGCTGAGACCGTGGCGCCGCAGCAAGCTTTCCGGGTTCGCGACGCCGCCAGTCCTCCTCGAGGTTTGGCGGCGCACCCGGGGCTGCAGGGGCCCGCTCCGGCCGCCGGCGACAGGGGGAAGAGGCCTGCCGAGCCGAGCCCGCCGTCCTCGACCACCACCGGCCCGGTCGCCGCTCGTTGTTGACGCCGGCGACACCGGGTGCTCGAAGAGGGATCGGAGCCCGACGCCTCCTGCTGTCGTGCCGCAGGTGCCGGATGTCGGAGTCCCGCCGCAGTACAAGCGCCTTCGCCGATAAGCGTGCGTGCTTGTTCCGGGTTTTTCCTTTGCCCTAGATCTAGTGTGCATTGGGTTTGAATTTTTCTTTTGTGTCTGTGACAGGGGGCCGCGCCCGAACCTTGTGGCCGCCAACGGCGCGACCGCTCCGAGGGCGACAGCCAGGCGGAGGCCGACGACGGGTCAGGGGCGGCGACGCCACTATCTGCGGCCACGGACGCCCCTCGTGCGGAGCCACCTTCTCGCACCAAGGTGGGGCCTCGGCCCGAGGCACGTTCCGGTGCCCCCAGGTCGTCGGAGCCGGAGGAACGTCGTGCCGCTTCGCCTGCGGCACGGCGTGAGGAGGAGAGGGCGCCGTCGCCGCTTCGTCCCGCCTCGCCGCCCGCATCAAGTTCAGGGCCGGGGGTCCAGGACTCGGAGGCGCGGTCGTCTGCCCCGGCGCGCCCAAGCCCAGCTCCCGTCAGCGGCTTCCGCGGGCTGCCGTCGCCTGGTGGCGTCCCGGGCCCAGCGGCGCCTTCTTCCGAGGCGCGGCCGCCGAACCCAACACCGCCGTCGTCTGCTCCTGGGTGTGGCCCGCGCCCATTGCGCGCGGCGCGCGCCGCTCGGGGCTCAGGGCTCGCCGCGACCTCCGCGGCAGCCGTCGTCGAGGAGGTGATCGCTGGTGGGGGCACATCGGTTCCGCCCATGTCCCGCGTCGTGGCCGAGGCGCTGCGCATGGCCGAGTCCCTCCGAGACGCCGCCGAGCATGAGGGCAAGAACTGGCCGAGCGCGAGGCTGCCGCCGCCGCCGCCGAGGAGGACCTTCGCCGTGCCGTGCGGGCGGCCCAGTTCCAGCACCGGGAACGCATGGAGGAGCTGTCCCGTGATCGTGCTGCTACCGAGGAGCTGCTCCGGGAGAACAACCGGCGGTCTACTCGCCTCGACAATCGCGAGCAGTTCGTGAAGCTCCGCGAGGACAAGGTTCAGCGCCGCGAGGACCGCGTTCGGGAGCGCGAGCAGCAACTGAACGCCCGATCCGCTGACCTGGATTCGCGTGAGGAGGTGCTGGCCGCGCGCGAGCAAGTCATCGCGCGGCGCGATCAGGGACTGGACATTGCCGAGGCCGGCCTCGACACCCGTTGAGAGGAGTTGTAGCGCGAGGATGATCGATTGGCCGCCCACGCGCGGGACCTGGGAACCCGCGAGCACGCCCATGCTGCCGCCGTCCGAGCCCACGAGGAGTCGATGAAGACCAGGGAGGACCGTGCGCAGGCGACGTTGGAGGAGGCCCGCGGGTTGGCCAGCGCGCAGGCCATCAGGATCCGAGCGGAGGTGCAGGAGGAGATGCAGGGCTCCATCGCTCAGCGCGACGAGCTCATCCGCCAGTCGGCCGCACGCATCAAGGACCTGGAGGAGCGCGCTGAGGGCTGGGCGACGCAGAAGAAGAAGCAGCTGGAGCGGATCCGCGAGCTCGAGGTGCAGGCGGGAGCGCTCTTCGACGCGCAAATCAAGATCCGCGACCTCACGGTGAAGGTGCAAGACCTGAACCAGAAGCTGCGTGACTCGGGCGCCGCTCCCAGTGAAGCCACCCCGCCGGGGGCTGTTGATGAGTCCGAGTGGAACTCGGAGCGTCGTCGGCTCTCGGTGATGGCGCGCGACATCTTCCGACGCATCAACGATGGCCTGGAGAGGACGAATATGGACCAGCTCCGAACCGGGAACCAAGAGCCCTCCCTCGGCCAGATCCTCCTCGCGCTGATGCCGCTCGCGCAGTTCTTCGAGAGGCTTGGTGCCGACGTCCGCGGTCGGCTCGCGCAGCAGGGCGAGGCCGCCATTCGAGCCGTTGCCTCCGATCTTCTGACCGTCGTCTTGGAGCGCGTCCCCGACTTCCCGACCGACCTGCTCCTGGCCGGCCCCGAACCTGCCGAGGCGACGCGCCACCAGGACCGCGTGGCGCCGGTGGTCGAGGAGCTGGTGAGGGCGTACGTCCCGGACCAGGACGAGGGGCCTACAAGCCCGACGTAGGGGAGGTGCAACAACAGAACTGGTGCCCCGGCAAGTAGGGGGCGGTGACAACTTATGTTTAAATTTGTAGGTTAAGTTTCGTGGTTTTCTCCCTTGCTTCCTGTGTTTTTCCTATCTCGCGATGATCCGTTTTGCCTTCGGTTTTGGCTCGAGCATCACCGCGTTTCGAATCTGTGTTTTGGTGATAGCTTGGGCCTTTTGCATCCGTGTTTCTTGGTCGGGGGTTGCCCTCCCAAGTGTTTGCAGGATTGTTGGCTGAGCCGATCGACCAGGACACGAGATTTTTGACATGGTGATGCCCTTGCCGTGTTGTCCGAAAAGCAGAGGTTCACCGGCGAGAAAGGTTATGAACAGAGAACGAAAGAAATCGTAGAAACAAGACTTTATTGCTAGCTGAAAATCGTAGAAATAACGATACATGGTGGATACAAGTGCGATGCCCCCGGGCTCACTGGTAGAGAGGCCAAGTGTCTCTGATTGTGAGCCGCCGAGTGAGACATGCACGCCGCTAAGGGTAAAACTTGCGCAGGTGTTGGATGTTCCAAGCGCTTTGCTCCGGGCGGCCGTCTTCTGAAGCCAACCGTACTACGCCGCCCCGCGTTACCCTAGTCACCAAGAAGGGACCTTCCCACATTGGGGACAGCTTGTTCTTGCCTTTGCGGTCGAGCGCGCGGCGTAGAGAACTAGGTCGCCCAACTCGAGGGATCGGGGACGGACACGGGATTGGTGGTAGCGGCGTAGGCCCTGGAGGTACCGGGCATTCTGGACATTAGCGCGATGCCTGCATTCTTCCAAGAAGTTGATGTCGTCCACGCGATGCTCGTCTTGGGTCGCTTCATCGTACAAGGCGACTCGCGGAGCCGCGAAGGCCACTTCGGCTGGTAGGACGGCTTCGGCGCCGTACACCAGAAAGAAAGGTGTTTCACCGGTGGCGCGGTTCACCGTGGTCCTGAGAGACCATGGCACTCCGGGTAGCTCAGCGGTCCACTTCGACCCTCGTTTTTTTCAGGGGGTCGAACGCTTTGGTCTTGAGGCCGCGTAAGATTTCGGAGTTAGCGCGCTCAGCTTGACCATTGCTTTGTGGATGTGCCGCGGAGGCGTAGCAGACTTTGATGCCGACTTTCTCACAATACGCCTCGAAAGCGTGGCTTGTAAATTGAGTGCCGTTGTCGGTGATCAGTCTGTTCGGTACGCTGAAACGCGCCACGATGCCACGCATGATCTTGACCGCGGAGCTCTTGTCGATGTGGACGACTGGTTCTGCCTCAGCCCACTTGGTGAATTTTTCCACGGCGACGTAGAGGAACTTGTAGCCTCCCACGGCCGCGGGAAAAGGTCCCACAATGTCCAAACCCCAAACCGCGAATGGCCATGAGAGGGGGATGGTGTGGAGTGCTTGCGAGGGTAGGTGCGTCTGCTTTGCGTGGAACTGGCACGCTTTGCAGCGTCGCACTAACTCAATAGCGTCCGTGAGGGCTGTCGGCCAGTAGTAGCCTAGGCAGAAAGCTTTCCCGGCCAGCGTGCGGGAGGCCATGGGACTCCCGCACTCGCCCTCATGGATGGCGTGGAGGACTTCCTTGCCCTGCTCCGTCGGGATGCACTTGAGGAGGATTCCGTTCGCCGCCCGGCGGTATAGCTGCCCGTCTACAAGGGCGTAGTGCCTGGCTTGCTGGGCGAGGCGTTCGGCGGGCTCGTCGTCCTCGGGTAGGACTTCACCGCGAAGCTACCCCACAAGCTCGTTCATCCATGGGGTACCCGGGTCATCCGTGGCGAGCACGTAGGGCTCGTCGGTTGACGGCGGGCCCGCGTCAACCGACGCGGGCGGCTCTGCCAGTGTGGCGCCGCTGTGATCGGCGCCGTCCGTCATGTCTGGGACCAATGCCGAAGGCTGAGCGAGTTGCTCCACGAAGGTTCCAGACGGTGGATCCTGTCGAGAGGAGGCGATCCGTGACAAGGCGTCGGCTTCGGTGTTGTCACCTCGCATGATGTGGCGCGTTTCGAAGCCGAAGAAGTTCCTTTCTAGCCGCCGGACCTCCGCCAGGTACGCCGCCATTTGGGGGTCCGAGCACTGGTACTCCTTGGAGACTTGGTTGATGACGAGTTGTGGGTCGCCCTTGGCGAGGAGTTTTGTGACGCCGAGTTCCGCAGCGATTCGCATCCCCGCGATCAAACCTTCGTACTCCGCCATGTTGTTGGTGGCTTTGAAGTGTAGCTGGATGCGTAGCGTAGCTCCTCTTTGGTAGGAGCCACCAGCAACACTCCTGCGCCTGCGCCTTGCAAGGTGAGGGATCCATCGAAGTACATGGTCCATATGTCGTCGCCTTCGCAAGGTTCGTCTTTGGCTGGACGCGCGGTGAGCTCTTCTCGCTCAACTACAGGACTGGGCGTCCATTCTGCCACGAATTCCGCGAGGGCCTTGCTCTTGATTGCGCTGGAGGTCGTGAACTCGAGCTCGAACTCAGACATCTCCACCGCCCACTTGACGATTCGCCCAGTGGCCTCGCGGTTGCGTAACACCGTCTCCAGCGGAAAACTGGTGACCACTCGGATTGGGTGGTTTGGAAATAGTGCCGCAGTTTCCTTGACGCGATGAGGACCGCGTAGAGGAGCTTCTGCACTTGGGGGTAGCGCGTCTTGGCATCGCGCAGTACCTCGCTGACGAAGTAGACAGGGCGTTGCACCATGCGCTTCCGCATCTCAGCGTCGCCCGTACCGGTGTCGGGCGCGAGAGCTGCGTTGTCCGTTGACGTCGGAGCCGGAGCCCCCGGGTCGGCCGTGGGCGTAGCCCCCGAGCCATCACGCGAAGGCGGTGCTGCAGCCCCCGGGCGAGCCATACTGCTTGTCGACGTCGGAGCCGGAGCCCCCGGGTCGGCCGTGGGCGCAGCCCCCGAGCTTTCATCCGAAAGCGGTGCTGTAGCCCCCGGGCGAGCCATGTCGCGTGTCGACGTCGGAGCCGGAGCCCCCGGGTCGGCCGTGGGCGCAGCCCCCGAGCTTTCATCCGAAAGCGGTGCTGCAGCCCCCGGGCGAGCCATGTCGTGTGTCGACGTCGGAGCCGGAGCCTCGAGGACGGCCGAGGGCGGTGCTGCAGCCCCCGAGCCGTCATCCCTAGCCGGCGCGGCGCCAACGCGCCTTTTCTTCCGTCGGGATTCGTCGAGCATGAGCTCTTCGCGTTCGGCGACAAGCGCGGCGCTGACCACGGCCGGTGTTGCCGCGATGTAGAGCAGGAGCGGCTCTTTGTCCTGGGGTGCGACCAAGACGGGTGCTGAGGAGAGGTAGGCCTTGAGTTCGTGAAACGCGGCCTCGGCCTCGGGAGTCCATTGGAAACGGTCCTTCCGCTTCATCAGCTTGAACATGGGTAGGGCGCGCTCGCCGAGCCTTGCGATGAAGCGACCGAGCGCGGCCATGCAGCCTGTCAGCTTCTGGACGTCCTTGAGGCGGGTGGGCGGGCGCATATTCTCGATAGCCTGAATTTTTTCCGGGTTGGCTTCTATCCCCCGGTGCGAAACCAGGAAACCGAGGAGCTTTCCCGCAGGGACGCCGAACACGCACTTCGCCGGGTTGAGCTTGACCCGCTTGTCGCGTAAGTTGTTGAACGTTTGCTCCAGGTCGGACAGCAGGGTCTCGCTCTTACGCGACTTGATCACGATGTCGTCGACGTAGGCCTCTACGTTCTTCCTGAGTTGCTCATCAAGTGTTTTGCGCATTGCTCGTTGGAACGTAGGGCCCGCGTTTTTCAAACCAAAAGGCATGGTCACATAACAATAACACCCCGCCGGGGTCATGAATGCGCGGTTTTTTCTTCATCCCCCCTAGCCATGGGAATCTGGTGATACCCAGAATTCGCATCTAACATACAGAGTAGGTCACAACCTGCGGTTGAGTCAACTACTGTGTCTATGCGTGGTAGCGGGAACGGATCCTTGGGGCATGCTTTGTTGAGGTCGGTGTAGTCGACGCACATGCGGAGCTTGCCGTTGCTCTTGGGTACGACCACCGGGTTTGCCAACCAGGTGGGGTGTAGGACTTCTCGTATGAAGCCGGCCTCGAGGAGCCGGCGGATTTCCTCCCGGATGAACATCTCTCGTTCCGGGGCTTGGCGCCGAGCTTTTTGCTTCACCGGCTGGGCAGCCGGGTTGACCTTCAACTCGTGCTCAATCACCTCCCTTGGTATGCCGGGCATATCGGACGGCTTCCAAGCGAAGACGTCCGCGTTCTCCCGAAGGAAGGCGACGAGCGCGAGTTCCTATTTGGGGTCGAGCTCGGCCCCGATGGTGACGGTCTTGGAGCCGTCCGCGTTGATGGCGACCTGTTTGGTCTTCACCGGCCCGCCGGCCGTCATCTTGGAGCGCTTGGGGGAGGACTTGACCGCCTCCGGTACATCACCGAGGTCTGGATCCGCCTCCGCCGCCTTCTCGGCAGCCAGGATCAGCTCGGTGCACGCGATGGCGCTCTTGTAGTCGGCCCGGACGGTGATCACGCCCTTGGGCCCTGGCATCTTCATGGTGAGGTAGGCGTAGTGGTCGCACGCCATGAACTTGCTGAGGGCCGGACGCCCGATGATGGCGTTGTACGGGAGGTCGATGTCCGCCACGTCGAACACCACCTTTTCCGTGCGGAAGTTGTCCTTGGTGCCGAACGTGACCGGGAGCGTGACCCGCCCGAGGGGCTGGGCGCGTCCCGGCAGGACCCCGTGAAAGGGCCTTGAGGGCTCCAGGTCAGCCTTGCTGCCCTGGAGCATCTCGTACACCTTCGGGGTAATGAGGTTGATGCTTGCACCGCCATCAACCAGCGTGCGAGCAATCCTCTTGTTGCACACCGTCGGCGCGACGATGAGCGGGAGCCGGCCGTCCGAGTTGTCGGGGCTGACCAGGTCGCTCCGGTCGAAGGTGATCGAAGCATCCGACCACTTGGTCGAGCGGGCGGGGATGGTTCCCGCACTCAGTGCGCCACACCTCGCGGCGAAGGAGTTTCACCTGCCGCTTGGTCGTGATGGGCGCGGAGCCGCCGCAAATGACCGCCACGGTGTCCTCGTGATCCTGGAAGAGGAGAGCTTCCTCGTTCCCCTGGGACCCCTTCTCGTTACCCGTGCGTTCCTCTCTGCGCTTCTTGCGCTTCTCCGCGTTGGCGAGGATGTACTTGCACTCCGTCTGGTCATGGAACGTGGAGTCATGGAACGCGCAGTACTTCCCGTGACGGGAGCTTTCTCACCGCCTTTGGCCGCCTTCGGAGCCATAGGAGGCTTACCACCCTTGGCACCCGACGGCGCTGTAGCCAAAACTTCGCCCGCCTTGCGCTTTTTGGCGAGCTTCTTCTTCTGTTTCCGGGACAGAGGACGGTCGTCGTCCTCGTCCTCCTTCTCCGGGCCGGAGTCGTGCCAGGCCTGCGCTTCCTGCCGGCGCGCGCACCGGTCGACCAACCCGAAGAGCTCTACGACGGTTTCTGGCTCGTGGACCCCGAGCGCTCCCAACACGTCCTTGTCGCGGACGCCGTGCGCGAACGCCGATATGACCCGCGCCGGGTCGATGTTGGGGATGGTGTTGCGGACGTGGCTGAACCGCTGCACGAACTTGCGCAGCGGCTCGTCTTGAATGACCTTATCCAGGTCAATCTGCGTGCCGGGGCACTTGGCGGTGCCCTGGAAATTGACGAGGAAGTCGCGGCACAACCCCTTCCACGACTTCACCGACTCGGGCGGTAGGTTCATGAACCAAGACCGCGCCGAGTCCTTGAGCGCGAGGTGGAAGTAGTTGGCCATCACGTCCTCCGAGCCCCCGGCCGCGCGTACCGCGGTGGAGTAGATCTGCAGGAACTCGGAGGGAGGCGCGGTCGCGTCGTAACGCTCCGGAATGTCGGGGCGGAACTTGTTGGGCCACGTCACGGCGCGCAGCCTCTTGGAGAGGGCCGCGCATCCACCAGAGTACGCGACGTGACGTCCTTCGCTCTCCGCGCGCCGTCTCCTGTCCGGCGGTGGTGAGGCGGACGAGCCGGATGACGGTGCGCGCGTCGAGCGGGAAGACTGCGCGCGGTGCCTTTCGTGGCGTCGCTCCCGAGAGCGCTCGATGCTGATGCGAGCGTCTTCCCCGTCGCGGCGGCGTCCCCCCAGCTTCCGCCGGAGGTCGTCCGGGCCACGACGGGGTGTTGTCACGGAGAAGGAGTAGTCCTCCGTGCCCGTGTGCGTGCGCTCGGTAGGCACGTACGTGGGGCCCTCCGATGAGGAGTTTGCGCGTGAGCGCGACGGACCCGACCTGGATCTCGCCTGGCGCCGCGCCGTATCCACCATCTTGGCGACGTCCCGAAGCCAGGGTCCGGCCGGCGAACCCTCCGCCAATTCCGGCGGCGGGTTGCGCAGCAGGTCCCTCGCCCGGTCCAGTGCCGCCGGTGGGGTCAGGCTGTCGAAGGAGAGGCGCCGCGCGCGCGGCGCTGCATGCTCGGCGCTCATGCTCGGCGCTCCGTCCGCTGGACGGCCGCAGAGAACCCATCTGCGAGCGAGTGCGGCGCTGGGCCGCGCGCCCTCCACCCCGCTCGGCCGAGCAGGTCGAGGAGGACGCGAGCCCTTGGCCGCCTTCGCTGTAGGCGGCTGGTCCGCCATGATCTCCTCGTCCACTGACTCCGAAACGGAGCGGCGCCGAGGGTGCACGTCCTCGTCGCTAGAGGACCTGCGGCTGCCTCGTCCGGCCATGGCGAGGAGGATCGGACGCAAAGAAAGAACACAGGAACTACGACGCCCCCCTACCTGGCGCGCCAAATGTCGAGGTGTGGAAACCACGGCAAATGGGGGCCTAGCACGGCCTCCCTTCGAGATTCGGAGGGGAGCGAACGGTTCTAAGTGTTGGAATCGCGCACGAGAGAGAGAGGAAGAACACAAGCAGTTTACCCAGGTTCGGGCCACCAGAGGTGTAAAACCCTACGTCCTGCTTGTCTGGTATTGCTCAAGTGTTGTGTGTTGGTTTCATGTACAGGGCACTCCCTTTTATAGTGCAAGGAGAGGCCAGACCCGTTCATGGGCCGTTATGAGGGCGCCGGCTGGCAGCCCTTCTCCGCCCGAGATGCCGGGCGTCTATTCTAATGTCAGCGGGCTTTGCTCGTCCTGCCTTCATTATCGGACGACCTCCACCGTCTTGTCTTGTCGTTCGTACAGCACGCGCGCAGCAGCCGGAGCGAAGAGGCGCGGAGAGAAAGCCAGATGCACCGGATGGCTTCTCGGTTCGTGCGACGCACGGTACGGCGGCAGGCGGCGCTCGTCAGCCCACACCCCCCTGCCAGCCAAACAGTGCGCTACAGGGCTACGACTGGTCGGGTCACATCCATCAGTCGCGGCCCTGCGTGACGCGCACGCGCATTGAAGTCCAGCGACCCCCCCGCGGGCCGCGCGGGCTGTCGCTGGCAGGTGGGACCCCTCTGCGTGGATTCCCCGCGCCCCGGATCCGCGCGCACTGTAGCCGCACGAAATCCCGGGCGCCTCGTCGTGCCGCGGCGCTATTAAGGCGCCGTGAACAGGTGTCGCCACGTGCCGGGCCCCCGCAGGCTCGCGGGTCCCGCCCTTATCCGCGTCCCGCGGCGGTCGCGGAAGCGGCAGGGCGTAGCCACGTGGCAACGCCGAGTGGCTCGCGGCCGCAAGCCGTCCGGGAGCCCAGCGCTTCGCGCCAGCCTGCTGGGCCGCCTTGGCCCATTTAGCGCGTGGTCGTCTTCCCCGGCCCAAGACGGACTCAGGTCGGCCCTTTGACCGGGGGAGTGGGGACCCTGGTTTCCAGTACACCGACAGACTTCAATGTGCTTAGTTCTTGCATGAAAAACTGGATTGGCAGATAAATAAGTAGCACCCAAGTTGTCACACCAAAGCCGAGCTGCAGGAGGTTGAGGAATACCAATTTCTCTAAGTAATGTTTGTATCCACATTACCTCAGCAGTAGCATTAGCAAGAGATTTATACTCAGCCTCTATACTAGATCTTGAAATTGTAGCTTGTTTGCGTGCACACCATGATATAAGATTAGAACCCCAAAAAGGCAGCAAAACCACCGGTTGATCTTCTATCATCTGAACAACCAGCCCAGTCTGCATCTGAAAAAGCACTCACAGGTACAGAATCTGATCTAGTAATCTTCAACCCAATGTCAATAGTTCCTTTAATATATCTCAATATTCGTTTCACAGCCGTCAAATGTAATGTAGTAGGAGAGTGCAAATACTGACACACCTTATTGACTGAGAAAGAAATATCAGGCCGAGTTAAAGTTAAATACTGCAAAGCACCAACTATGCTTCTATAATTTGTAGAATCTTCTGGTCCCAATAACACACCAGCAGAAGCGCTCAATTTTTCTGTAGCTGACAGAGGAGTGCTAGCAGATTTACACGTGCTCATATTAACCTTTGTTCAATAACTATGTTGCATATTTTGCTTGAGACAAAATAATGCCATTACTAATCTTATTGACCTCAATGCCAAGAAAGTAATGCAAATTTCCGAGATCTTTTAAAGCAAAATCTTTTTCTAGATCTTTGAGTAATGCAACAGTAGCACTCGGAGAAGAGCTAGCAACAATAATATCATCCACATAAACAAGCACAAACATCTGTATACCCCCTCTGCTAAAGAAAAATAGAGATATATCTGCCTAGGAAGAGGAAAAACCAAGATGTTGTAATCTAGTACTCAAGCGAGAATACCATGCACGAGAAGCTTGTTTGAGACCATAGAGAGCTTTATCCAACTTGCAAACATAAGAAGGAGTGCTCTTACTTACATACCCAGGAGGCTGCTTCATGTATACTTCTTCCTCCAGAACACCATGAAGAAACGCATTCTGCACATCTAATTGCTGAATGCTCCAACCTTTTGAAACTGCAATAGACAAAATTAAACGAATAGTAGCAGACTTAACAACAGGACTAAAGGTGTCTTCGTAATCAATCCCGTATCGTTGTTTGAAACCTTTGGCGACCAATCTAGCCTTGTACCTATCCAGAGTGCCATCAGCCTTTCTTTTAACCTTGAATACCCATTTACAATCAATCACATTAATGCCTTTCTTAGGTGGGACAAGATGCCAAGTCTTGCTTTTAAGTAAAGCATTATACTCATGATCCATCCCAATTTCCTATTACTATTTTGTAAGGCCTCAACGTGATTGCTAGGTTCACCAGTAGCAGAGAAGTGCCCTTACCGAACTGTACCATCAGTATATGCTTGGGTTTCCTGATGCCATGTTGAAATCGAGTGGTTGGTCGAACAACAGCAGGATCCGGCACAGCAGGGGTAGGCACCGTAGAATATCCTGGCGGGACCGCAGCCGGAGCCGCAACAGATCCGGGCGACACTGGAGCCACGGTGTGGCTGGAACCCGCAGCACGAGGCGGCGCAGAGGATCCGGGCCTGACAGGAGAAGACGCAGGCGCGCTCGACCGCACCACGGCCTCGTCAGTACGAGGAGCAGGAGGCGCTGACTCCAAGCTGGATTCGTGCGCAGGCGCAGGCGCGGAATCAGCGCCAGGTGCGGCCAAATCATCCTCGTGCTCCACGCCAACAGCATCTTCAACAACGCCATGCACGTCCTGTACAACTCCAGTTTCGTTTCTGAATTCTGCACCTATGTTAGTAGACCCAGCAGGTATAATCAAAGGTATAGTATGATTATTAGGCAAGTGCACATTTAATTGATCGCCCCCAGGAACGGATGAAGGATAAGGACTAGGAAGAAGGAGAATTTCACTCCGAAGACGTGTGCGGGCATTGGGATTAAGGGAAGCAAAGGGAAAAACAGCCTCATCGAATACAACGTCGCGCGAAAAACCCTTTATGAAGGTTACTATAGCCCAAAAAAACACTCTTTGGAGCGGAATTGAAGCTTATGTTTGTTGTAAGGGCGAACACGCACAACCAAAGGTACGAAGAGCCATATAGTTGGGGGGTTCATTAAAGAGGCGTTGCATGGGTGTTGAAAAATCGATGACTTTGCTAGGAAGCCGATTAATTAGATAAGTAGCAGCAAGAAAAGCTTCATCCCAAAATTTTAAGGGCATACTAGCATGAGCCATAAGAGACAACCCAACTTCAACAATGTGGCGGTGTTTGCGCTCAGCAGAACCATTTTGCTGATGCGCATATGGACATGAAACATGATGAGAAATGCAACTCTTTGAAAAAAAAGGATTGAGTCCCCCCCCCCCCCCCCCCCCCCCCCCCCCCCCCCCCCCCCCCCCCCCCCCCCCCCCCCCCCAAAAAAACAGTTTGCATAGCAATAATTTTCCGACCAAACATGCGCTCAACAAGACTTTGGAATTCATGAAATTTCTGAAAAACTTCAGATTTGTGCTTAAGCAAATAAATCCAAGTAAATTTGCTAAAATCATCAATAAAGGAAACATAATATTTATTTCTCCCAATGGATTCAATAGCAGGACCCCAAACATCAGAGAATACAAGTTCAAATGGAAATTTGGAAACACTAGATGACTTGGGATACGGCAATTGATGACTCTTGGCTTGCTGACAAGCATCACACACCGACTCAACACACGACTCACTAGAACATGGGAGATTATTCTTGCTAAGCACAAATCTCAATCGATGACGACGGATGACCTAAACGACTATGCCATCGTGTAGAGGAGGGCTTGACTGCGCTGAAGGCATGCTTATTGAAGATACATGGTGGGAGGGGATAGAGACCGCCCCTAGCCCTGCCGCGCAGAAGCACCCTCCTCGTGTCCAGATCCTTGATACAAAAGAAAGATGGATGAAATTCAAAGAAAGCATGATTATCTGTAGCAAGGCGATGTACGGAAACAAGGTTCTTACTAGCACTAGGCACATGTAGAACATGATTAAGTTTGAGATCACGATAAGGGGAACGAACAATAGAACGACCAACATGCTTAATAACCATACCTGACCCATTGGCGGTGTGGACTTGATCGCCGCCATGATACTTGTCTCTCACGGTGAGCTTCTCAAGCTCCCCCGTGATATGATCGGTGGCGCCGGAATCAGCATACCAGAGTGGGTCAACGCCGTAGGAGGTGGTAGCTGACCCGGCGCTCTTGTCTTCGCCGGTGAAGGAGGCATCAAAGCGCTTGTAGCACTTGATGACCGTGTGGCCAAGACGACCACAAAGCTGGCACTTAGGCTTGCCGAGGGAGACGAGTGGAGACTGGAGAGGAGTGACTAGGGCTTGGTGTTGGGTCCGAATATATTGGCACCTGGGAGAATAACGTTGATCTACTGATCCGACAATCGAGGTTGATTTGGGCTGAACTGATGGTTTCTTGGCCCATTACAGTTGCGTGTTTTTTTAATTTAGAACTAATTAAGCTATCTTTGTGAAGTAACTTGTCAAAACATTATATCAAGTACCTTATTACAATTTTTCACATATAAAAGACTACATACATGTTCTAGTGTGCAAGTTTAAAAAATTTTAGAGTTAGTTTACTATTTTTTATAGTTTAAATGAATTTCTACATGTTTATCAAAAATAGATGCAAATTGAACTACATGTGCATCAAATAAGATTCCAAAAATTGTGTAAAAAACATATTTAGGATTATCAGTACCATATAGGATTATCAGTACCATATTAGGATTATCAGTACCATATTAGCCCATTTCCCAGAAATAGATGAAGGATTCAATTGTTTGCTATGGGTAATTAAACCTTATATCACAAATTAAGCATATAATAATTATAATAATATCTAAATTTGATAAAAAAATTCTACAAACTGACATGACACCATATTTTAGGTCCATAACGTTGTTATAAAAAAATCAGATGATTTTGATAAAGCGAGACTATACATTGTTTGTAAACGGATACATTGCTCACAAAGTTTCATATAACTCAAGTCAAAATCTACAATTTGCATACCTCAGAACAATTTCCAACTCGTATGCACCTAAAAATTGGACACTACATAGTTTTCACCATACTATTAGACAATATGAAGCTACATCGACAATTATCATGAAAAAAATATTTTTTTTGAATTTCTAATTAGTTGAATAAAAGAAGCCATAGAAAAAAGATCTAAAACATAACAACTAGCATACAAAAAAATGCCATACCATGAAATATCGTGATTCTAGAAAAATTCAAAAAAAAGAATCATTCAATTTGGAGTTCATAAGAGGGAGAAAAACTAGTTACAAGTTTCAATTCCGGAATAAAACGAGAAAACTGAGCTATGAAGTGTTCTTCATTTTGCTTGGCCATGTGGCGCAACGGGATTCGTCAAACCGGTCTAACGCGGATCGTGCTGGCCACCTGTCGTTGCCTGTTTGTTTGTGTAGGTGATGACGTCATCACTATAATATCCTGTCCAAATTATTCTACGCACTTATACAAAAATATTTATTGTCAAGTTTTTTCAACAACCGAATTGCCAGCTTAGTGGTAAGTGCTGCAGATTCGATTCTGAAGGTCTTGTGTTCGAATTTCATTGGCGCTGCTTTTTTTGGCTGAGGGCGCGGGCTCAAAGTTCAAAATCCTTTGGCGCTATTTCTGGTTGACCTTTTTTTCCAAAAAACCGGGCTCGCTTCTATTTTAAAAGGAGCTGCTCACACTTAGACACCAACAGATTTGTACTCTAGTGGTACAACTTGATTTGTTGCACCCATTTGGCCTCGGTTCAATTCTCAGACGCTGCAGTTACATTTTTTTTTTCCGAATATTTTTCCTTGGTTTGGCTCAGCTTTGGGCGAGGCTGAGATGGGCTGAGTCCGTTTAAAAAGTTGCACAGGCCGTAGCGTTGGACGAGGCTGAGATGGGCTGAGCCCGTTTAGAGAGCTGGACATGCCAAGTGTGCATCGAGAGGATTCTCAAAAAAAAAAAAACAAGTGTGCATATAATACCATTCATTGCCAACAGTCATCACAACAATACATGTAGCGTAGTGGTAAGACGTATGGAGCAGCAGCAGCAGCTCTCGTGTTCGATTCTTATGGACGCCTTGATTTTTTGTAGCAGTCACTTCCGTATAAGATAGCAGATCAGTTCACAGATGCTAATGTAGTGTGGTGTGTGGTCAGATTTCTTTGAACTTAAGTTACGAGTTCATTAACCGTTTGGAGGAAATGGCTAAGACGAGATGTTACAGGAAGATTTTTTTTATTATTTTATTTTTCGGATTAATGGTCATATTTTGAATTTATTTTTAACTTAATATGCTGACTGGGGCCCGCGTGGGTCCCTCATGTGCTAATTAGGATAATGGTGGGTCCCGTGTGACATGTGGTTGACATATTATAACGATTCATAGTTGTCACAAGTTTTGGTGTATATTAAAAAAATTTGCTAATGACAATTCATGTTGTCATAACTGTTGTGACATTTATTTTTTTGCCAATTATGACATTTTTGTTTGTCATAATATAATAGCGTCTTGATTTATGACAATTTTGTGGTCAGATTTAATGACAGATCTTGGTTTTTGTCATAAAACACCCTATTTCCTCAAAAATGTCATAAACCTAACAAGCTTTATGACATAATAGTATGTTGTCATCAGAAAAATGTCATAGAAAGTCACATTTGTTGTAGACGTCATTGCCTCCGGAGCGATTCCTGTTGTTGGTGTAGGGATTGTGGCCGCCACCAGCTGGTCCAACAGTGCCGCGATCAGCATTGCCCGACTGACCGCGACCACGTCCACGCGGCGCGACGCGCCCACCGCGCGCCTCAGCGTTCACCGAAGACTGGAACGCGTTGTTGTTCTGCAGGTCGACGCGGATCTCGTACGCAGTCATCTGCGCGAAGAGTTCGCTGAGGGTAATCGGTTCGACCCTGGCTGCAACTGCCGAAACCAAAGAGTTATAATCAGAATCAAGGCCGGCAAGGATATAGGAACAAAGTTCCTCGTCGTCCAGCTTCTTGCCAGCCGTAGCCATCTCATCAGCAAGGGATTTCATCCGGCTGATGTACTCCGCCACGGGCAGGGACCCCTTCTGGGTCGTGGCGAGAGCCATGCGGGTGTTGATGACCCGCGCGCGTGACTGCGACGCGAACTGCGTGTCAACATGTTGCCACACAGCCGCGGCGGTCGGCAGATTGGAGACCTGCACCAGAACTCCTTCGACACGGAGGAGAGCAGGTAGCTGAGAACCTGCGCCTCCTGCGCGCACCAGGTAGCATACGCTGGGTTAGCGACCTCGAAGTCCTTGCCGCTGCTATCCTTGGCGACGACGGTTGACGACGGCGCCACGGTCTTCTTGTCGAGGAACACCGCCAGCTGCGCACCGCGCAGGGCAGCGAGAACTTGCGCCTTCCATACGGAATAGTTGGCGCGGGTGAGCTTCTCCGTCACCGGGATCAGGGAGATGGACGCCGGAGCAGAAGAGCTGGTCGCCATGAGATGCGACGGCGAAAAAAAAACTAGATGTGATGGAGGAGAGGCTCTGTTACCATGTGAGAATAGATGAAAGCGAGGTACCTTGGCCGTACCCGCCCTGCATGTTAATATAGGCGAGAAGAGCCCTCGCCGTGGCATGTACATGATGGTTAAGATTACAACAGAAAAAGATACAGACCTTGGAGTACAAGGCAAGCTATACTAGAGTCTATCTAGAACCTATTCTAGATTACAACAATCCGCAGGTTTATCTTTCAACAGCATGCTGGATAAATAGCAAGCAATTGTCTAGGCAATAATCTAGGGAGGAGGTGACACAAGAACTCAATAGAGATCGGATGTAGGCGACCTTTAGTACTCATATTCATGTACTAGGTTTATATCATTCTCTTTCCTTTTTATTTTTGTATTAGCTGTGTGCGGTCAAGCAGACGCCGTAATGTATTCCATTTTCTAAAAAAAAGAATGGTGCTAAGCTGAAGAATTCTCTAGTCATCCTGGTATGGAGCAAAAATGATAAGTGCATGCTGCTTAGAGCATCTCCAAGAGAGCCCCATAAACCTCCCTTAAATCAAAATATTAGGATCCAATCAAAAAAACCATCTCCAACAGGACCCTAAAACCACTTCCCCTCATTTGTAGCTACAAAGGGAAAGAATTGGGCTCCCAAAATTTCTTTTTCTATGAAATTAATGTTTTTTGGCCCTAAATGCTGACATGGCCCAATCAAAAGTGTTTTAATCCATTTTTAGGAGAAGACTGTTGGAGGAGAGAAAAGTTGCCCCTCATAATTTTTTGGTTGCTCTCAAAACAAGTTTATGAAGCTAATTTTATGGGAGTCTCTTGGAGATGCTCTGCTATTTAACATTAGGTGTCCCTTGCCAGCCTAAGGAGTTTTACGATGCCCCATAATACTAGTGGTATCACAAAGGGTATCATAATTATTTTAATTTTAGCGGTATGCTTTACATCGCACCACTGCATATCGAAATTCTTGCATCACCACCCATCTCCCCATGATCTAACCATGCGGCCACCTATAATATTGCCGCCCCGCACCGCCACCCGATTTCACACCAGCACTTTTTTTTCCTCAAATACCCTAGTATTATTAATACTATTGAATCGTCAGATTTTAAATACCACTAGTTTATACTGATGGTATGGCCAATACCACTAGTATATACTGGTGGTATAAGGCACCGTAAAACTCCTAAAATATTGTCTAGAGTAGCCACGGCCCCACAGGCTCTTCTTTTATGCTAGTGCAGGAAATTGCTTGCAAATCCAAGGACAATCAGCAGTATTGAACCTATAAGAAATTTCTTCTCCAATCTTTTCACAAAACACCTGTCACATCAGGACAGATCATTGGTTGGAGACAATTCTACAGCCATGGCAAGCCTAAAGCCAAAGTTTTGTCTCTGTACTTCATTACTAAGTGATAAATGTTCTATTTCTTGCATGTGGGTGGTCAGTGCTGTTTGCATCTGTGAATTGAAAAATGGCGAGCAAAATGATCGATGGAGAAATGGAGGACATCAACAGTGAATTCAAAGACGTGGAGTTCCATCCGACGGGGACATCAATTGACAATCTGGTGGAGCGGCCGTGATACATTCCAATCAGTTACTTGGAAGCTGCAGCACGGGACCAAACCGTTAACACTGAAATCTACATTCTGTGCCTCCATTTTACTGTTGGTGATCGCATGCCACTGATATTTGATTTTTTTTTTTGAAAAAACAAAATGTTTAAGTCCGGAAACTATGTGATCCAAAAACCATTTAGGTAACGAACTAGCTATACTTGTACCCGATACGTCAATATCAGTTATTCTATTCTCTGGTCTTGGCAACTCTGAAGACGTGAAGAACTGACCTCTCGTTGGCAATATACCTCTGGTTCGTATCATTTGGAATGGCAGATGCCTCTATGGAGCTCTTTTTCTGGAAGAAAAAGGAGCAGGGCTATGACTTGGTGCAGGAGAAGTTAAGCATGTTCAGTGTTGCTTTTCTTATGGATCCGTGTTCTTCCTGGCGTTGAACAAATTGGTCTGGCGCAATGGAACACGTTATGCTGCTATTTAATACTAGTACTTTCAGTGCTAAATTAGTCCGCAATGCTGACTTCGTTGATGCGATTGTTGTGCCATGAAAAATAGTGGAGAAGAAATTTCCTCCAGAATACTATTAATTGATTTTTGAGTGGTTGAAATTTCCTAGCTGTGATTTTCTCGCAGAGTTCCGGTGGCTGTTCTAAGGCCCTGTTTCTTCTCAGTTTATGCCATGTTCACTGCATATTTGGTTTCTCTCTGAAGATTCAAGGGCTGTCATGCTGTTTATTGTTGCCTGTTGGGATTTGAAATTATGTACTGATAATGTTTGACTAAAGGAGTAGGAGAAGGCGTCATCCTTTCGAGACCTCGGAAAAAATCATGAGCATTCTCTATCTTTTCTCATTTACTACATGCGCTTACTTTGCTATATGCTATGCTTGCTTGTAGTACTTGTTTAGGTTGTCTTTCATACTTGCTCTTGGTTGTTCTTAGCTACTCCTTGTTGCTAGTGTGCTAGTTGTTTAGCTTGTTGACTTGCTTTTACCATAGCTTAGCTCTTGCCTATGGACTCATACTTAGTATGTTTTTTGCTAGTGTGCTTATTTTGTTATCTATCTAGCGTTGCATTGTCTTGTGTTTGTCACTCTAGCTAGTAGAGTAAACCTATCTACCTTGTGCTACCTAGAGAACCTACTCTTTCCTAGTGTGGTATGTATCTTGTTACCTTGATCACTAATATTTTGATGGGAAACATATAACATGGTATTACATGAGCATTATAATAGAATATTAAATAAAATCAACATACTATAAACTCAATAAACATGAGATAGAAATATAAAAAAAAAGGCTGCATTGGGAGCTTAGTACAACCAAACATTATTTTAAAAAAAATAGAAATATAGCTGTTGCTTACAAGATACGTTTTTCTTCTTAAATGTTGCATTTTTCCTTTGAAATTTCAATACTCCTATATGTTGCACGATTATTGAGCTGTGCAAACAACATGTTGATCGAATAATGTTTTAAAAATGACCTACTATTACCAATAAAAAATCATAAACTAAACCATCTATCCACATAAAGTTTATAATAATGATAACAAGACACTAATAAATTAATTAGATATATTCAATATAACAAAATACTATTCTGTTTATTCTGACTCCTTTTACTCTAATATTTTATTAATAACCTCAACTCAACTTTAGTTTCACTGTATGCCCTCTTTTGGTCACTATGGTATTTGTGAAATGCTAAATGTATGTTTAGGTATTTAGGATGCACCGACGTGTATTGAAGAGCAAAGTGGGTCTGAGGTCTCATTAATTAGACTGATCTCTTTTTATGCTTAACATAATTGTGATTAGTATGCACTGACTGGGTGGGAGACTAACCTTTGAGGTCACCCACTGCGAAATAAGGTGCGCGTCTTCATCCAAGAATCCAAACAACTAGTCAACCGGAATTAGGCTGCCCCGCACGACAAGAGGTCAAGCTTGGTCAGTAAAATTTCATTATCCCATGACATCTATATATGTAGTAATATGTTTCCAGTCCAGCAGCGACAAATTCAAGATTGACAGGGAGAGGATGCATACTAAAGTTCACAATGGCTGGGACTGTCTGTATAGTATTCCAGTAGTTTTACCAGAGCACTAACCAATTTGAGACGAAAGGAAGACCCATGGAAGACTGTCTGTGACTCTGTGATGCCAGTCGGTGTTGCTAAGGCTGGACTAGAGCATGACCTCCATTTCTACGCAAAGTCGCGACCAGCACGCAGTTGTTGGGGTACAAAGGCAAGTCCTCGCATTAGTGCGTGACCTTGACTCTATAAGTCCGCTACTAGTCGACGGCAATCAGATATTCTGCCCCGGCGTACGGCACGCAGAGAGGAAGATTGAGCTCGCCCCGTGCAGTTCATCTGTAAATAAACAACGGGGCATGGGTTTTGAACACGGGAGAATTCGGATGAAATGAACTCATGCTTGTGCGTTCTTGTTCAACATCAGAAATCTTTTTTTTTTTTTTGCAAAGGCTGCTTAGCACAGGATTGGGATCAACATGCCCCCTAGAACTGCAGGTGGTGAGGTTTCTCAAGAGAAAACTTGCAGTACCTTTTTTTATGGTTATTACCATCCTGATGTGCTGGAATATATGAACTACTCGCAATGATTGGATTTTCAATCAGGTGAACCCATTTGTGGATGATTGCATTCAGAAATTCTTCAGAGAACTCAAGATGGTTATCCATTAACCTGAACAAAGATTTGTTCATCAATTGCAAGAATGGATACAATCATGGTATTAGTTTTACTTCTTTTTTTTTGGTCCTTTACTTTGTTGTTTTAATTTTATTTGAAACTTGTGGCTTGCACATAATCCGTTCGAACTTTCTTATTATGGTGATAAAACCCTGCAAGGGCGAGCCCCTCTAGTTTGCTTTTAAAAAAATCAGAAATCCTTTTCCCATTTTTTCTTTTTTGTTTTGCATGACATGAGCTGAAAAAGGACAGAAAGTTTGCTTGGCGAGAGCTGTTGGAAAACTCTGTTTTCTCGGGAGACTTAGCAAATTTGTGTACCGCTGGACGGTGGTAGAGAAAGAGGCGTCAAGCTCTGTTTGGGCTCCACCCCAAAAAAAAAGTCTGTTTGGGCTACAGCCACATAGGCCGTCCTAGAATGGATCCAACCTTGGGCTTCTTCATCCTATATCTAGAATGGGCTGACGGAGGCCGAGAGGACGGAAATCAGTTCTTTGCTGGTTCGAGTTTGGGCTCTCAATAGGGTTACTTAAACCTTTTAAACGGTCCATGGTAATCCACGAGCCTTCTTCATCCTTGGACTGCGCTTTCGGTGTCCCGGTCACCCGGTAACTTTCTCCTCCTCAAAAAAAAAAAACAAACAAAAAAAAAAAACCCGGCAACTTTCTCAGATTCTGGATCCGGCAGAAGGCGACCGAGATCGCGCAGAACGGGGTTGAAGAGAGAGCAGCCACGCCTTACCATGCATGGTCCACGGCTCCATCCACGAACGGAGTAAGTGTGAATCGTGATAGTGGATTTGAGACAGACGGAAAGCACGCCGCGTCCATCCGGCACCCGACCCGTGCGTCGTTGCCCACCCATGCCGTCAGGCCCCAGGCCGATCGATTCGACGCGCCGGGCCATGTCAATTGCAAAACAATGCTTTGCTCCCTCCGTCGCTAGCATCCACAGTGACTGCGCGCCGCCACTGCACCTCTCCGCCCCCACGCCCACCGCTCCTCCGCCGCTGTTCCGGCGGCGGCGTATGGCGGGTGGTCAACCAGCGCGGCGGCAGTTGTCTCGAGCTACAGATGCTCCAATCTGGTACGAAGAGCTGCCCTGCCCTCTCACCAAAGCGGATTCTCTTCGCTTCTCCAGGTATCCCGCTCCTCTGCTGATGTTCCTAACAGCGATTAGTACTACTACTTCTGTAGCATTTTTTTTGGCCCAACAAGATATAAAGGGTACTGAGGGGCGTTCGTTTCTCGAGGCCTAATTTAGGCCGCCTAGAATCTTGTCATTTAAGGGTAAATAAAGTCTAACTAACTACAGAATCTTATCTAATTCGCGACGAATCTAATGAGGGTATAAGCCGTGATTAGACGATAGTTACTGTAGCATCACTGTAGCAAAACATACCTTAATTAGGCTCATTAGATTCGTCTCGCAAATTAGCACACATCTGTAGATTTTGTAATTAAACTTATTTAGACGCCTAAATAGCAAGATTAGTTTTGATGTGACCTCTAGGCCTAAAATCACGAACAGGGCCTGAACACAACTCCTAATACCAATCGAATCAAGATTGGAACATGCCATTGATGATATAAATACCAATCTTAGGTCATTTCCAAAATTATGAATAGTAGTAGTACATTTTTCAACGTTGATACATGCTTAAATCCCCAGACTATCAGGAAAGCAAGCAACGAAAGAGCCAGCTGGTTCTGATCTCAGCTACCACTGATTTTCCGTTTCAAAGAAGCCCAGCCAACAGCTACCCACGCACAAACCCAATCATATAACCTGTCGTAGAATGCGAACCAAGCAATACTCCATTTTGCCATGAACAAGAAGATGCAGAACACGATCCAGAGGCCACTTACGTATCCAGTACCCATGGCGACGAAAAGGAAAACATTGTTGTTTCCATCTTCTTGGTCATCCGGAGAATCAGGGATCGGCCTGTTTTCAGGGCACTTTACGGAGAACAAATGCATATTGGAGTGTTTCGTACCATCTCCTATCTCAACTTATACTCAATTGGATACTGAACTAATTAGCATCACCATTTACATGCTTTATGCACCTCGCTAATCTAGCTGTTCGTAATTATTGCTCATGTAGTCTGCTAATAGTAGGGTCGTCACACTTTTGCGATACATAAAAATATAAGACTTAGCTGAAAACAAATAAAAATTACATTAATCCATGATACATTAAAGGTTTTACAGGTAATTCAGATCTCATGAGCTGCTTCTATATTTTCTCTTATCAAGAAAGCCCAGCCCAGAACCACTTGCACATAAACCCAATCATACAAGCGGTCAGAGAACAAGAAGCAAACGATTCTCCAATTCTTCTTGAATAAGAAGAGACAGAAGATTGTCCAGAGACCCATCACATATCCAGAACTCAAGGCAAGGAAAAAGGAAACAGTATCGCCTTCATCTTTGTTGTCTTCTGGGGAAGCTGCAGTTAAGTCAGTTTCAAAACAAATTTTGGACAGAGGAGGACCACACAGACCGGGATTGCCAATATAAATGGATGCTTGGTCATCGAGCGTTTGCAGTTGATTACCGGATGGTATCCTACCTGTCAGATTATTATAGGACAAGTTCAAGTGACTCAACGATAACATATTTGATAAGTTCACTGGGATCTCTCCGCCCAATTCATTATGTGACAGGTCAAGTGACTCCATTGAATGTACATCACCAATACCATGAGGGATTTTCCCGTTTAGATGATTCCATGATAGATTCAAGTTCTTCAAAGCAGCAAGCTTACCAATTTCTTCAGGAATAGGTCCTGTCAAAATGTTGCATGACAGGTCCAAATTTACCATGTACATGATTCCTCTAGTGAATTCAAGCTGTTGCCCTTTCATGACCACCAATGAACTAGCAGTGTAAGAAATCAAGTCCGTGTCACCGGTGCTCAATCCAATGTCAACAACATCTGAAAGTGAACCATCATTTTGTGGTGCAGTGGCCATACCAAATTTGCAAGTGATTGTGGTATTGTCCCGGATATATTGTTATAAGCCAAGTCGAGATATTGGAGCCCCTCCAACATGTCAAGTTGTTGAGGAATGTGGCCAATAAACAAATTTGAGCGCACACTTAGAAATGCCAAAGAGGGCAATTTATCCCCTATCCATGTGGGCAACATTCCAGAAAATTGATTATAGGACAGGTCAAGGAAAATCAGTTCTTGACAATTACGAAGAAATGTTGGGAATTCTCCGGATAGATTGTTGCTGTTCAAGTTCAACATCATAATATCTGATGGGATATTCTTATTCCAATGTGAGTTCACTGCTTTTGGTTGCTCCTCACAGTTGGGAAATGCTCCATGTAGTCGGTTCTCTGACAAGTCCAGAAAAGCTAACTTTTCCAAATGACAAAAGCAGAATGGAATTCTCCCAGAGATAGAATTCTTGAAAAGGGCAAGCAATGTTAACTGTGGTGCTCCAAAATCTGATGGTAGAGAGCCCGATAAATTATTTTTGGAGAGGTCCAAGGATCGTAGTTTCCTTGGAAGCTTTGGTATGGAACCTACCAAAAGATTATCACCGAAATCCATTGTTTCTGCTTTCATTTTCCAGAACATTGTTGGTGATAGCATGCCGCTGATTTGATTCCTTGACAAAACCAAATTTTCAGTCCCGGAAAATGTGATCCAAAACCACTGGGGTATTGGACCAGCTATACTTGCATTTGATATGTCAAGAACATCTATGCTATTCTGTGATCTTAGCCAATCTGGAAATTTTGGTCCTAGCTTACAAGACTGAAGTTCAGCCATAAAGAGCTTAAATGGAGGAACCCAGTTATGTTGGAATACAATAGCCAACGAGTTGTCAGATAACTCTAGATATTCAAGGTCAGTTAATTTCCCAAAATGGGTTTCTGTGATCGTACCATGAAGATTGTTATGACCAAGACGTAGTTCTTTCAGCTTAGTGAGTGCTCCTATCCCCAATGGTAGCTCCCCTGAAAGCCTGTTATCGGCCAGATGAAGAGCCGTCAAATTGCTAAGGTGTCCCAACTGATCTGGCAAGCTCCCTGTCAGACTGTTCTCGAATAATATCAACTCCTTCAGCCTGTTACCTGACAGTCTTTGCAATAAAACTGACACAGGTGACAGGTCCACCAATGTTACTTGCAGACAGCGACAACTCTTCCAGGTTGTGTAGATTCCTGAAGGTTGACGGTATGGTACCACTAAAGTTATTTCCGTCAAGATACAGGATCATGATTGATGTTATATTTCCCAAATGCCCAGGAATTGATCCTTGAAGGCCAGAGTACCCCATGTCAAGGTGAAGGAGACTGGGTAGATCCCAAAATAAGTTCCTAGCTCTAGTAGAAGAGCCAAAGAATTTGTTAGCTGAGAGATGAAGGTACTCAAGTGATGTAAGGTTAACATGCACTGGTGCTGGAATGACATTTTGGAGGCTACAGAAGCGTAGAATGAGTGTGACAAGGGACGGGAGATCATTGACAAACATGAGCCCAGTTGATCACCGTGCTGAGATTCACCTTGCTCAAATCAAGGTACTGTAATTTTGTGAGGCGTCGCAGCCATGAAAGATCAGTTGAGTAAACATGTGAATAATCAGATATGCCGTTCAGATTAAGATGTAGCAGCTTCGAGAGGTTACCAAGCTGGGGAGGCACTTTCCCACTGAAGTTTGAAGCAGAGAGGTCGAGGTACCTGAGGTTCTTGAGGCGGCCAATGAATTCAGGGATCGGCGTGGCACTGAAGTTGTTGTAGCTAAGGTCAAGGCTCCTCAAGTGCCGTAAACCCAGTAAGGATGAGTTTGCCTGACCTTGCCGGAGTCCGATGCTTGAATTGATATCCTCCAAGCCGTGGAGCTCGAGCTCCACGACGTGGCCGGTGCGGTTGCTGCAGCAGACGCCCTTCCATTGGCAGCAGTCTTCACCGTACCATGACGACAGGTAGTTGCCGGCTTGCCGCCCGGATTGGTGAGGCCGGTCCTGAAGACAAGAAGGGCGTCCCGCTCGCCTGGGATGCAGCGGCTGCTACTTTTGTTGCTTCTACTGGTTGGAGCAACTACACACGCTGGCTGGGATGTGATGGATTGTGTTGGGAGGGAAAAAAGGCACCATGTTGTTAGGATCGAATACAGGATGATGTTAAGCAACTTATGTATTTAGTTTCACATTTATCTAATGTTCAGTCCTCCTAATTTGCATCAAAACATTGTTTACTGTAGGCCCAAACTTTAGTCGTTGGTGGCTCTGCAATCATCGTGCTTGACCACCGCAAACTTGGGCACTACTAATTCGTGAAGAATCCATGTGGACGCTTCTCAGTTGGCAATTGGCACATAAACAGCGCTAAATGACGAGACGAATTCATTGGTCCTAATTACCTCTTGATTAGTTCGTGTTTACTGTAACTACACATGAACCAATCATGGCCTAGTTAGGATCAATAGATTCGTCCCGTCGGTTAGCCATGGATTATGCAATTAGTTTCACAATTAGCTCATATTTAGCCTTTTTTAATTTTCATTCAGACATAGGACTAAACTTTATTCACATGGATCAAAATGAGGCCTAATTAAATCGGAGGACGTGGAATTCCAACCGACCAGGACAAAAGTGCGCAAATTTGATAAAGCAGCGGAACATGAGGGCGACGGGCGACCTAAAACCCATTGTCCATGCGGCCTATTGGTGCTCATGCCACTACTGCCTCCGCCGGACGCCACTCGCGGCGCCCAGATATATCTTATGGCGAGGCCATGGAAAATCGAGCACACGATCGATCGTGCTGATGATGCCTGCCGTGCGTCACAAAGACGTTACGTTCACGACGGATCATGCCGGCAGGCCGCAGGCGGATACAGCGCTCCAGACCTTGTCACTTGCAAAAGGCTCTGCGTAACGTCGGATCGTGCAGTCCTCGATCGCCGTCCATTGAAGCCACGCGTCCGCTCCAACAATGCTTTGCTCCCTCTGCCTCCACACCACGCCCACTCGATTGAATCAAGACTGGAACATGCCATTGGTGATACAAAACCAATCTCTGGCCATTTACAAAATTATGAATAGTATAGTACCACATTCTTCAATGTCGATACGTGCTTAAGTCTCCAGATTCTACCGGGAAGAAACAAAAGCCATCTGTTGCTGATCTCAGCTACCACCACCAATTTTTCTTTTCACTGCAGCTCAGCCAACAGCCACTTGCAACCCGTCGTAGAATGCGAACCAAGCGTCTCTCCATTTTGCCTTGAACAAGAAGATGTATAACACGATCCAGAGGCCACTTACGTATCCAGTACCTATGGCGACGAAAAGGAAAATATTGTTGTTTCCATCTTCTTGGTCATCCGGAGAATCGGGGATTGTTTCAGGGCACTTGCTGGTGAGAGGAGGACCACGAAGGCCTGGATTGCCTACGAAAATAGACGTCTGGTCATCGAGCACTCGAAGTTGATTTCCACATGGTATGTGTCGTGGTGGCATGCATGGAAGGTTAAGTGGCTAGAGATTTGAGAACTGATAAGGTGGTGGGAAGTTCGCCGTACAGATCATTGTGTGACATGTTGAGAGGCTACAGAATGATCTTTGTTGGAATTTTTTCAGTGAAGGCATTCCAATGACGCCAATGCCACCGTTTCCCAAAGCCAGCGATAGAAGGCAATCGCAATGCAGCGCGGCCTCGTTGCTAGGCCTGCAATGTTCTCTACAGATATTCCTCTGATTCGTGGCCAAAGGAGACCAAAACCAGGCGACCAACGACGCGTATGGCGCACAACAGGGAGTGAGAGCTGGAGCCTTGCGTTCGCCTGTTTCAATGCGAAATGAAGAACAACTGAACACTTGCCGAAGAGAGCTGCTCTCGTCTGTACTGGACAGGACAGCCGAGAAACAAAAAATGAAAAACTTCAATAGGGTGTGTATTACACCGAATGAAATTGTTTGGGAAAGTATTGAGCCATCATTTTGTTTAGGGGGTTAAATGGACAAAATGAATTGTTCGGGGAGTAAAATAGACTTTTACCAATTGTTAATAAGATAAATTAATTAAGGCACTATTTTGATAAAATTGATCCAGACAAATAAAACAACTATTAAAGTAATTGGTTTTATGGGTGAAAACAAATAAAACTTACAGTAATGCACGATACATGAAAAATCTTCACCTGTACTTCAGATCTCAAGCTGCTACTATTTTCTCTTTGTCCATAATGCCCAGCCCAGAGCAACTTGCACATAAAACCAATCATACAAGCGGTCAGAGAACAAGAAGCAAACAGCTCTCCATTTCTTCATGAATAAGAAGAGACAGAAGATTTCCAGAGACCCATCACATATCCAGAACCCATGGCTAGGAAAAGGAAAACCGCATCGTTTCCATCGTCGTTGCGTTCTGGAGAAGCTGGAGGCAAACCAGTTTGTGAACAATTTTTGGACAGAGGAGGACCGCACAGACCGCGATTGCCAATATAAATGGATGCTTGGTCATGGAGCGTTTGCAGTTGATTCCCGGATGGTGTACTACCTGTCAGATTATTATAGGACAAGTTTAAATGACTCAACGATAACAGGTTTGATAAGTTTGCTGGGATCTTTCCACCAAATTCATTATGTGACAGGTCAAGTGACTCCAGTGAACGTACGTCACCAATATTTTCAGGGATCGTCCCGTTTAGATGATTCCATGACAGATTCAAGTTCTTCAAAGCAGCAAGCTTACCAATTTCTTCAGGAATATGTCCTGTCAAAAGGTTGCATGACAGGTCCAAATTTACCATGTACATGACCACTATCAGTGTAGGAAATCACTCGTCATCAAAGCTCTCGTCATAACCGCTGATTGATAAAAGAGTTTGAATGATTATAAGGACCTTAGGGTCAAACTGTGCAAGTGTGTTTCTGAATGTGTGTAAACTAATTGGAAAATTTTCTATTTGCTGAGCTTGGTGTTTATATAAATCGAAGTAAGTGTAGTACAGCTGCTCCACATGAATCAATTATCCATGTGTCGAGATATGATGCTAGCTTCTATTTTGAAATATGTGTGCTACTGAGATTTCAGTTTAAGTGACAAGTTTGGATGATTTAACCTGATGGCTCTTGTATATTTAATATACTGCTTGTACCTTTCCTGGAGCTGCTATTTCTTTTTGGTTGACCTGAAATCATAAGAATTAAGAAAGTCTAATCTGCATATACAGGCAGCTGAGGTTTCCTGCTTCATGGTTGTAAGTTCTCCTACTACTCTGACATGCTGTATAGATTCATTTGTACAGGTGATATGATGGTTCTTCGGAATCCTAGCGCAACAACGACATAAGGTCTGAAATAAATCAGTGAGCAGTGCCTATCTTGATCAGCTGGTGCATGCTGGTGAAGGACAGAGGATTGCTGCTATTTTTAATGGCTCTGGTTTGTGCAGCTCTTTGTACAAATAGAAAAATGGTGTGTGAATTGTAAGGACCGATTCAAATTTTGAAGAACCAGAACAGAGGAAGGTTCCTACCGTGAATCTCTAGTTCTTGTGCTTGTAAAGGAAAGAAGCTTGCTGCATGCTGTTCATAAGGGAAGTATGTGCAGCTTGGTTTAGAAAACATAAGAGGTGGAGATAAGGGTGTAGCAGATAAATATGAGAAGAGTGAGAGAAGTGGAAGTGAAACTCTCTTTTCTACAGAGAAGGACAAGATTGAAGGTGTCCTGCCGACTTCTCCTGTCCAATCTATGTGCTTTTAATTCAGGTTTAGGAGCATAAAGACTGTGATTAGATTGTGCAGCTGCCTAGTGTCCTTCCTAGGACAATGCCAAGATGTTTGTTATGGTGAGGCATGTTCTGAGAATATACTTTTGGGTTGTAGATATAAAAATAAATGACCTATTGGTAACTAGTTCTATACTATAGGTCTTAAATGTCAAATGATAAGGCCTATTCGTTGTACATTGTATAAACTGAAACAAGATGACTTCTGTGTTCCGGCCAATTTGATATCATAGTTTATAAATAAATACATGTATTTTTTTCTTGCGTTTTGAATTACTGTTCTTTGAATGCTAAATGTAAACTATGGAACAAATGCAGATTGTTGTGTTAGTACCATCTCCTATTTCAACTTATACTCACTTGGATACTAAACTAACTAGCGTCACCGTATACACGCATTATCACCTCGCTAATCTAGTTGTTCTTAATTATTGCTAATGTAGTATGCTAATAGTAGAGTCATCACACTTTTGCAATACATAAAACTATAAGTCTTAGATGAAAACAAATAAAACTTACATTAATCCACGATACATAATTTTTTTTACAGGTAGTTCAGATCTCATGAGCTGCTTCTATATTTTATCTTGTCAAGAAAGTCCAGCCCAGAGCAACTTGCACATAAAACCAATCATACAAGCTGTCAGAGAATAAGAAGCAAGCAGTTCTCCATTTCTTCGAGAATAAGAAGAAACAGAAGATTGTCCAGAGACCCATCACATATCCAGAACCCATGGCTAGGAACAGGGAAACCGTATCGTCTCCATCTTCTTTTCCTTCTGGAGAAGCTGGAGGCAAACCAGTTTGTGAACAATTTTTGGACAGAGGAGGACCGCACAGACCGGGATTGCCAATATAAATGGATGCTTGGTCATCGAGCGTTTGCAGTTGATTCCCGGATGGTATCCTACCTGTCAGATTATTATAGGACAAATTCAAGTGACTCAACGATAACAGATGTGACAAGGTTGCTGGTATCCCTCCTCCAAATTCATTATTTGAGAGGTCAAGTGACTCGAGTGAATGTATGTCACCAATACTGTTAGGGATCGTCCAGTTTAGATGATTCCACGACAGATTCAAGTTCTTTAAAGCAGCAAGCTTACCAATTTCTTCAGGAATAGGTCCTGTCAAAAGGTTGCATGACAGGTCCAAATTTACCATGTACATGATTCCCCTAGTGAATTCAAGCTGTTGCCCTTTCATGACCACCATTGAACTATCAGTGTAAGAAATCACATCATCATCACCAAAGTTCTCGTCATAATCACCAATTTCTGAAAGCTTGTTACCGTCTTGAGGAGCAACAACCATGGCTACCAAGTTTGCAAGTGATTGTGGTATTGTCCCAGACATATTGTTGCATGCCAAGTCCAAAAACTGGAGCCCTTTCATCTTGACCAGTTGTTGAGGAATGTGTCCAAAAAATAAATTTGAGCGCAAATTTAGAAATGCCAGTGAGGGTAATTTATCCCCTATCCATGGGGGTAACATCCCAGAAAACTGATTATTGGATAGGTCAAGAAAAATCAGGTCTTGACATTTCCTAAGAAACGTTGGGAACTCTCCCGACAGATTGTTGGTGTTCAAGTTGACCATGAATATGTTTGATGACCTTTCCTCACAATCGGGAAATTCTCCATGTAGTTGGTTTTGAGATAAGTCCAGAAAACCTAAGTTTTCCAAATGACAAAAGTAGTAAGGAATACTGCCAGAGATAGAGTTTTTGAAAAGGGCAAGCATCATTAATGATGGAGCTCCAAAGTCTGATGGCAGAGACCCTGACAGATTGTTTTTGGAGAGGTCCAAGGATTTTAGCTTCCATGGAAGCTTTGGCATGGAACCTACCAAAAAATTATCACCGAAGTCCATAGTTTCTGCCTCCATTTTCCTGAACATTGTTGGTGATAGCAAGCCGCTGATTTGATTTCTTGACAAAACCAAATGTTTAGTCTCAGAAAATGTTATCCAAAACCACTGTGGTATTGGAGCAGCGATACTTGTATTTGATATGTCAAGAACAAATGTACCATTCTGTGATCTTAACCACTCTGGAAATTTAGGCCCTAGCTTGCAAGATTTCAATGCAGCTGTACGGAGTTTAAATGGAGGAACCCAGTTATGTTGGAATATGATAGCTAACGAGTTGTCAATTAAGTACAGCTCCCTCAGATTAGCCAGCGCTCCGAAGTGGGATTCTGTGATTGTGCCATCAAGATTGTTATAACCAAGATCTAGTTCTATCAACTTAGTGAGTGCTCCTATCCCCAATGGTAACTCCCCTGAAAGCCTGTTATTTTCGAGATCAAGAATCGTCAGATTGCTAAGGTGTCCCAACTGATCTGGCAAGCTCCCTGTCAGATTATTCTCGAATAATATTAACTGGCTTAGACTATTTCCTGACAGTCTATTTAACAAGGTCGACACAGGTCCACTAATGTTACTTTCATATATCTGCAACTCTTCCAAGTTGTGAAGGCTCCTAAAGGTTCTTGGTATGGTACCAACAAAGTTGTTGTTACTAAGATACAACTTCATGATGGATGTTAAGTTTCCCAATTGCTCAGGAATTGATCCTTGGAGGCCACAGTTCCCCATATCAAGGTCAAGGAGACTAGGTAGGTCCCAAAGTAAGTTCTTGTCTCCAACTGAAGAGCTATGAAATTCGTTACCATAGAGATCAAGGTGCTCAAGTGATGTAAGATTTACATGCACTGGTGATGGAATGACATTCCGGAGCCCACAGAAGCGTAGATTAAGCGTAACAAGAGAAGGAAGCTTATTGACAACATGAGCCCAATCAATAGCTGTGCTAAGATTGATAAAACTCAGATCTAGGTACTGCAACTTTGTGAGGCGTGACAGCCATGAAAGATCAGTTGAGTAAATGCTATTCAAACGACCAGTCATGCTGTTGACATCAAGGTATAGCAGCTTGGAGAGGTTACCAAGCTGGGGAGGCACCAGCCCGCCGAAGTTTGAATAGGAGAGGTAGAGGTACCTCAGGTTCTTGAGGCCGCCAATGGCTTGGGGGATAGGCGTGCCATTGAAGTTGTTGCTGCGAAGATCTAGGCTCCTCAAGCGCCGCAAACCCAACAAGGATGAGGTCATCTGACCATCCCGGAGTCCGATGCTTGAGTTTACATCGACCAAGCTGTTGAGCCTGAGCTCCACGACGTGGCCGGTGCGGTTGCTGCAGTGGACGCCCTTCCATTGGCAGCACTCTTCACCTTGCCATGACGACATGTAGTTGCCCGGATCAGTGAGGCCGGCCTTGAAGACAAGAAGAGCAACCCGCTCCCGGGGGATGCAGCGGCTCGAAGTTGACGATGATGCCACTGCAGGCGCAGGCTCTGATGTGGTGGATTGTGTTGTTGGGAGGCAGAGAAGGCACGATGCTGTTAGGATCGCAAGCAGGAGCTTCTTCAGCGTGGCCATTTTGGGCTGTTTCGGCTCCCAATCTCCAACTGAATATAAAGCAGGCATATTCTGCTATGCGTGTCATCTCTTGCGCATCTTTTATTGACAAATTCGCAGTGTGGTCGCGGTGCCAGCCAAGCCATAGTCCACGTTTTATGTTATTTTTTGTTTTTTGGACAGGAAGTCAAAGTAAGCACGAGGATTGTTGGGAATACTGGAGCACGCCAACGACGAACGAATTTGTTGCCCCAGTATAACGACGAAATAGGGGAGGCGAGACCGCGAGAGTCGCTTAACCCGGGCATACTCTGATCAAATAAATCGATTCGGTCAGCAATTTTCGTTGCTATTCATTCTTGACGTAATTCAATGCACAAGAGGATAATTAGAAAAGAAATCACTGCTTCTTCCACGTTTGATCCAATTGAACGTTGATAAGCCTCGCCCACCATGGCCAGGATCAGGGCCCGCACCGCTGCAAGGGCATAAAAGCAACTCTAGCAGTTCTTGGATCTCATCCTCAGTAGCTAAAAAACTGTCATACTTGAGGATGAAGGTGCAAAAAACACGTTCTACCAGTTCCCCATCACATCTCTTTTTCTCCATCCCCAAAATTAGCCTTCCATCCCTTCTACGGCTTCGTTTGGCAGCGAGGGACAGCGACCCACGTGTGACCAGAACCACGGCGGGATTGGGTTGACCCCGCGCCGCCGTGCACACCCGATACTCTCTGGGATTAGGGATCGGGAGTGGGTTGGGCCAATCCACGTCCTAGCCAAACGCATATTTTCTTGCGACAGGAATTTCAACCACGCGCGGGCCGAGATACTCTCCGTGGCATGGATTGGGCCAAGATACAACGTCAGTACTCACCTATCCAAACAAGGCCTACAAAGGGGTAATCTCCCACCGATCCCAAATCTACAGTTGGCCTTGGCGCCAGGTTGCCGTCACCATCCACCCTGAGCTGCAAAATGGCACGGCCCGCCTCATCTGGGCCACCCCAGTGAGCCGGATTGGGCGGCGTCCGGTGCTCATCTTGTCCCGATAGACTTCGCCAGCCACCCATCACGCCCTGCTGCCTCGACACCAAGGTGTCGGACTGCCACACACCTTTTTTTTCCCCCTTGCTCCTCCATTAGCCGCCAAGCTCGACGTTCATGGCCATTTAAAAAACATGTAGAGGGGTTGTGTTATTTTATTCAAAATGATAGTAGTAAGGAAGTTTTTTTTTTATCTCCGATTAATGTGGTAATTTGTCGCATGATATCGCATATTTGCATGGCTAGTATTATCCATCCATCCCTTGTATTGTACTATATGATATTGATGTCCAATTAATAGTTTTTTTCTTATCATTTTTGTCGCTATTATTTTCAAATAATCATCTTTTAACAATAGTGGTGTATAATTTGTAAACCTATGTATAAGTATCTTTAGATATTTTCCAAACACAATGGTGCATAACTTTTAAAGCATCGGGATGGAGATTTTGGATTATTTGTCCATAATAACAATTGTGGGTAATTCAAAACATGTGGATGGTATTTTGGACTATTTGTTTTAATAATTATATTGTGAGTTGATATGTATTTCTTTTTTTACGATTAATGTGGTAATTTTAAACAGCGAACGTGGTGACTTCTTTTTAGCGCGGCAGTTGCGGGGTTGATATTAACAATACAACTATTTTATTGTTATATTTTGAGTACCTTATTAATTGATTCTTGTCTTAGTACCTTTTTCCCTCTTTAGCATACGATATAGTGCTTATTTATAAACTTATATATAAGTATTTGTTCTCTCTTTTTTTCTAATAGCAGTGGATTGTAATTTTAAAACAGAAGTATGGCATTTTAAACTAATTTTTTATAATTGCAGATGTGGGTATTTCTTAAAAACATATGAGGGCACTTTAGATTAACTTTCTGTATAGCAACAATGACGGGTAATTTTTAAAACAAGTAAAGAGTAGTTTAGATTAAATTTTTGTAATGGTAATGATGACTAATTATATCTTCCTTAAGAGCGAAAGTCGTGAATCCTTTTCTTAATCAAATATTAACTAGATAGATAAATACATACATAAAGTTCTCTAAAAGAGGGACGAATGATCTCTGCCGTGCAACAGCGGTATGGAGCGAACAAGAAGCCGTAGAAACCTTCATTCCTTCTATTAGTGATTCAGTAGAATGCACCACTAGTAATTCACTTGTAGCAAGAACGAAGAAAGAAGAGACTTAGATACCGGCGTTACTTTCCCCGGCTTTTTGCTGGTTTTCATGGAGCGGCTCGTTTTTCAGGAGGAACCTAATTGTTCGTTAGCTCGGAAAATGATAAGTCGTGAATCCTTATAGTCGATTTGAGACAGACGGAAAGCACGTTGCGTCCATCCGGCACCCGACCCGTCGTCGCCCACCCATGCCGATCGATACGGCGCGCCCGGCCATGTCAACTGCAAAACGGTCCTCGTCCAACGATGCTTTGCTCCCTCCATCGCCCACGGGCTGCCACCGCACTGCTCCGCCCCTCCGACGCTGTTCCGGCGGCGCGTATGGCGGGTGGGGGCTGGTCAACCAGCGCGGCGGTGGTTGTCTCGAGCTCCAAACCCGATCCGGCACGAAGAGCTGCCCTCTCACCAAAGCGGATTCTCTCCACTTCTCCAGGTACCCCCGCTGCTCGGCTGATGTTCCTACACTGAGATTGGTACTACTACTCACTACAAGAAAAATGCCTTCTAAACACGCTTTTCTAGATGCGCTTTTATAAACGTCACTACATCAGCATCTAAAGACGTTTTTTGCAACGATATTGAGAGCGTGTCAATTTGACACGTTATTAGATACGCTTTAACGTGGGTAACAAAATAGACATGTTTTTGACATGCTTTTTATAACATATTAAAGTGATACAATATTAGACACGCTTTGAATTGTTAGTACGCATCATAAACACGCTTCTTGACATGTTTTTGATAACATCTCATAATGATACGATACTAGATACGCTTTCAACCATTATTAGCCCCTCAAAGACGATTCTTGACATGCTATTGAGAATGTCTCAAAGTGATATGACATTTTGACACGTTTTGATCATATCTAGACTCATGTAAAGATGCTTGTTGATATGATATAAAGAATGTATAAAAATAATACGATATTAGACACGCTTTCATCGTATGTAGCCTCATCTAGAGATAGTGTTGACACGCTATCAATGATTCTAGAGACGTTGAAACATTAGAACATATGAGTAGAAAAGAATATATGTCCAAATCTATTCAGAGTTGTTTGCGAGAGGAGATGGTTAGATGAGCTTGCATGAAACAAAGAGGTCTCAGGTTCAACTCCTACTAATGGCGTGAATAAATCAAAGGTGTCTACCTTATTTGACAAGTATCTATAAAGACGACATACAACGTGCCTATATTTTTTAACACACTTGAATCCATCACAATGAAACGTGTCTACTTTAATAGATACGTATTGTAATTGTATCTATGAAAACATATCTATATATGTAGATATGTAGAATAACGTCTCTATGGAGCATCGGAACCTTTGTAGGCACGCTTTCAAAAATCGTACCTACTAAACTCTGACACGGCCCGTGCGAAGACGTCTCGGACACGTTTTGTGAAAACGTCTCTACATCTTGATAGAGACGTAATATGCGTATCTAACCTATTAATATAACGTATCTACAGACGGTTTTTCTTGTAGTGACTTCTGTAGCATTAGCCCAGTTAGAATATAAAGGGTACTGAACACAATTTTACTGATCGAATCAAGACTGGAACATGTCATTGGTGATATAACACCAATCTTAGGTCATTGAAAAAATTATACATAGTACATTATTCACCGTTGATACATGCCCCAGACTATACAGGGTAACAACAAAAGAGCCATCTGTTGCTCATCTCAGCTACCGCCAATTTTTGGTTTCAAAGAAGCCCAGCCCAGAACAACTTGCACATAAAACCAATCATACAAGCGGTCAGAGAACAAGAAGCAAACAACTCTCCATTTCTTCATGAATAAGAAGAGACAGAAGATTGTCCAGAGACCCATCACATATCCAGAACCCATGGCTAGGAAAAAAAAACCGTATCGTGTCCATCTTCGTTTCCTTCTGGAAAAGCTGGAGGCAAACCAGTTTGTGAACAATTTTTGGACAGAGGAGGACCGCACAGACCAGGTTTGCCAATATAAATGGATGCTTGGTCATCGAGTGTTTGCAGTTGATTCCCGGATGGTATCCTACCTGTCAGATTATTATAGGACAAGTTCAAGTGACTCAACGAAAACAGATTTGATAAGTTTTCCGGGATCTTTGCGCCAAATTCATTATGTGATAGGTCGAGTGACTCCAGTGAATGTATATCACCAATACTATCAGGGATCGTCCCGTCTAGATGACTCCATGATAGATTCAGGTTCTTCAAAGCACCAAGCTTACCAATTTCTGCAGGAATAGGTCCTGTCAAAATGTTGCTTGACAGGTCTAGATTAACCATGGTTATGATTCCGCTAGTGAATTCAAGCTGTTGTCCTTTCGTGACCACCAATGAACTATCAGTGTATGAAATCACATCATCATCATTCAAGGTGAAGCCATAATCGATTGTGGCATTGGCCCAGACATATTGTTACATGCCAGGTCCAAAAACTGGAGCCGCTTCATCTTGGCCAGTTGTTGAGGAATGTGGCCGAAAAATAAATTTGAGCGCAAACTTAGAAATGCCAATGAGGGTAATTTATCCCCTATCCATGGGGGTAACATCCCAGAAAACTGATTATAGGACAGGTCAAGAAAAATCAATTTTTGACATTTACGAAGAAATGTTGGGATCTCTCCGGATAGATTGTTGGTGTTCAAGTTCAACATGAATATATTTGATGACCTTTTCTTGCAGTTGGGAAATTCCCCATGTAGTTGGTTGTCAGACAAATCCAGGAAACGTAACCCTTCCAAATGACAAAAGTGGTCAGGAATTCTACCAGAGATAGAATTTTTGAAAAGGCTAAGCATTGTTAATGATGAAGCTCCAAAATCTGATGGTAGAGACCCTGATATATTGTTTTTGCTGATGTCCAATAATTGTAGATTCGTTGGAATCTTTGGCATGGAACCTACCAAAAGATTATCATTGAAGTCCACAGTTTGTGCCTCCATTTGGCTGAACATTGTTGGTGATAGCTTGCCACTGATTTGATTTCCTGACAAAACCAAATGCCCAGTCTCTGAAAATGTTATCCAAAACCACTGAGGTATTGGACCAGAGATACTTGTGTTTGATATGTCAAGAACGGATATGCTATTCTGTGACCTAAACCACTCTGGAAATTTAGGCCCTAGCTTGCAAGACTTTAATTCAGCAATACGGAGTTTAAATGGAGGAACCCAGTTATGTTGGAATACAATAGCTAACGAGTTGTCAGATAAGTATAGCTCGTTTAGATTAGCCAGTGCTCCGAAATGGGATTCTGTGATTGTGCCATCAAGATTGTTATCACGAAGATCTAGTTCTACCAACTCAGTGAGTACTCCTATCCCCACTGGTAACTCCCCTGAAAGGCTGTTATTGTCGAGTTGAAGAATCATCAAATTGCTAAGGTGTCCCAACTGAACCGGCAAGCTCCCACTTAAGTTATTTTCGTAAAGATACAGATACATAATCGATGTTAAGTTTCCCAACTGCTCAGGAATTGATCCTTGGAGGTCGCATCGCACCATATCAAGGTGAAGGAGACTGGAGACTGGGTAGGTCCCAAAGTAAGTTCTTGGTTCCAACAGAAGAGAAAATAAATTCGTTCCCATAGAGATCAAGGTGCTCAAGTGACGTAAGATTAGCATGCACTGGTGGTGAAATTGAATTCTGGAGCCCACAATGGGCTAGATTAAGTGTAACAAGCGAAGGAAGCATGTTAACAACATGAGTCCAATTGCTATACCTTGATATGACCAATAGCTTTACTAAGGTTCACAGTGCTCAGGTCTAGGTACTGTAACTTTGTGAGGCGTGACAGCCAAGCAAGATCGGACGAGTGAGCAATATGTAAACCGTCAGCTATGTTGGTCATATCAAGGTATAGCAATTTGGAGAGGTTACCAAGCTGGGGAGGCACCTGCCCGCTGAAGTTTGAATAGGAGAGGTCGAGGTGCCTCAGGTTATTGAGGCTGCCAATGAATTCAGGCACTGGCGTGCCACTGAAGTTGTTGTAGCTAAGGTCTAGGCTCCTCAAGTGCCGTAAACCCAGGAAGGATGAGTTTGCCTGACCTTGCCGGAGTCCGATGCTTGAATTGATATCCTCCAAGCCGTGGAGCTCGAGCTCCACGACGTGGCCGGTGCGGTTGCTCCAGCGGACGCCCAACCATTGGCAGCAGTCTTCACCTTGCCATGACGACAGGTAGTTGCCGCTTGGATCGGTGAGGCCGGCCCTGAAGACAAGAAGGGCATCCCGCTCCCGGGGGATGCAGCGGCACCTGCTTCCGTTGCTTGGAGCAACTACAGGTGCTGGCTCTGATGTGATGGATTGTGCTGGGAGGGAAGGAAGGCACCATATTGTTAGGATCGAAAGCCGTACTAGGATATTTAGCACGGCCATTTTGGGCTGTTTTCTGTGCCAATTGCCAACTGTGAAGCGTGTGCACATGGATTTTGCATGCCCTCGTGGATATTTGTACTAGTCCATGTTCTCAATTTGCAGGGCACTGTGCTGGGGTCAAGTCCGTAGTCTACGCAGGGTTTACGGTCTACTTACCTTTCAGGATCAGAGGTCAAATAAGCACGATTGTTGATGGGAATATAATGCGGAGCATAACATTGACGAATTTGCTCGGAGGGCGTGAAATTCCAACTGAGCAGGCCAAAAGTGCGCAAATCTGATAAAGAAGCAGAACATGGGGGCGACCTAACCCATCACCGTGCGCCCTTGTCGTGCTCGTGCCACTAGGCCCACTACTGCCTCCGCCGGACGCGACTCGCTGCGCCCAGGTATAATCTTAGAGCATCTCCAGCAATAACCTCAAAATAAAGCCTCTATTTTTGTTTTCCAGGCCGGCATGTAAAAATAAGGGCCTAAAATTTGGCTTCAACTCCAGCAGTAAACTAACCAAGACCCTATTTTGTGTAAGACCAAGTAAAAAAATGGTGGGACCCATGAATAAGAGGGAGGATTGGAGGACCCTAGGAATGGGGGCTTGGAGATGGAGTTTGAGAGGGCATGCAAAATGAGAGCCCAAGTAGGGTCCCTGCTGGAGTTGATTTTTTGGCTCAACCTCCTAAATAATAGAGTAGGGGCCCAAGTAGGGGCCTTGCTGGAGATGCTCTAATGGCGAGGCCATGGAAAATCGAGCACTCGAACGAGGTGCTGCTGGTGCCTGCCGTGCGTCACAAAGATGTTCAGGGTGTTCGGTTGGAGGATGCAGTTACAGTTGCAGTTTGAATAGTGAGAGAAAACACTGTAGCGGAGGAATCTGGCACTGTAGCAATCAGTGGGCTGTAGCAGCAGCAGCCGGACCAGCCGGCTGAAAAGCCGCATGCCGAACGGAGCCGTTACGTACGTAACATATACAATTATCTATCGACAGTACCTTCACTCCTGCAACGGCGATGGAGGGGACAAGAAACCATACAGCTGTTTTTTTCAGTACTAGACTACTAGCTCAGTAGTAGAACACACCACTACTTCACTCCTCGTAACAAGAACGATGCAAGAACCGATCACATCTATCTCAGATTTTCGGAAGACACGGGGTTTGGTTTGTTTTCCTCTGCTTTTTGCGGAGCGACTCTGTCTTCTTTGGAGGAACCGATTTGTTCGTTCGTTCGTCCCCCCCGAATGATGAACTCATGCAAAGGAGTCGAGATTGTAGCTTCGAAAAAAGACGGAAAGCACGCTCACCGCTCATGCTGGCAGGCCCCAAAAGGCTCTGCGTACCGTCGGATTGAGCAGTCCTCGATCGCCGTCCATCGAAGCCACGCGTCTGCTCCAACAATGCTTTGCTCCCTCCCAGGGCCAGCACCGCGGCCACCGTTCCTCCACCGCTGTTCCGGCGGCGGCATATGGCCTGTGGTCAACCATCGCGGCTGCGTCGTCCCATGAGGAGCCGCACCGAGCTGTCCCCAAATCTCCAATCCTTCTCCACGCGGATCCTCTCCGCTTGTCCAGGTACGGTACCTCGCTGCTCTGTTCGTACCTGATATTAGAACCTGTGTCGCATTGCCTCTATAAGAATAGAAAGGACTGAATACAACCTGCTATATATATTTATCGATTGAATCAAGACTGAAACATTGCATTGATGATACAATACCAATCTCAGGCCATTTACAAAATTATGAATGTTAGCAGTACATTATTCAATATTGATACATGCTTAAATCCTTAGATTATATAGGGAAGCAACAAAAGAGCCACCTCTTGCTGATCTCAGCTACCACCACCAAATGTCCGTTTCAAAGCAGCCCAGCCAACAACTAGTCGCACATAAACCCAGTCACACAACCTGTCGTAGGATGCGAACCAAGCCATTCTCCATTTTGCCTTGAACAAGAAGATGCAGAACACGATCCAGAGGCCACTTGCATATCCAGCAGCCATGGCGATGAAAAGGAACATGTTGTCGTTTCCATCTTCCTGGTTCTCTGGAGAAGTGGGGATCGACCCTGTTTCAGGGCACTTGTTGGTGAGAGGAGGATCACAAAGGCCTGGATTGCCTATACATATAGACGCCTGGTCATCCAGCAGTTGCAGTTGATCATCTCAAAAAAAAAAAAAAAGCACTTGCAGTTGATTTCCAGATGGTATGTGTCCTGACAGATTGTTGTATGACAGGTTCAAGTGGCTCAGAGATGTGAGAGCTGCTAAGGTGGTGGGAATTTCGCCGGACACCTCATTGTGTGACAGGTCGACAGATTCCACTTGCACCAAAGCAGCAATTGTTGTTGGAATTTTTCCAGTGAAGGCGTTCCACGATAAGTTCAAGTTCGTCAATGCAGTAAGATTACCAATCTCTTCAGGAATGTCTCCAGTAAGATTGTTGCAAGACAAATCAAGATCCACCATGTACACAAATTCTCCAGTATACAGTCGTTCTTGACCTTTTGTGACTACCGTGACATTCTCAGTGTAGTCGAAAGTTTCATCAGGACCTACTGAGAATGTGTAGTAGAGGGCGCCTCCAACTTTGTTATCTTTGTCTTCTGTTAATGTCATCCCCGTGCAATTGACAAAAGATTTTGGTATGCTCCCTGATAAGTTATTGTAGGCAAGGTCCAAATATTGAAGATTGAATATGGCCATAAAACATATTATATCGCAACCGTAAGAATGCCAAAGATGACAATTTCTCTCCAATCCATGAAGGTAGAATCCCAGATAACTGATTCCGTGCGAGATCAAGGAAGACGAGTTGCTGGCAGTGTTGGAGAAATGAAGGAAATTCACCAGTGAGATAGTTATTCCTTAAGTTTAGATTAACGAGACCCAGACTTCCTGTGTTTGCCGTGGATGCATTGATTAGGCAGTCAGGACTTGATCCACTGATCTCGTTTCCTGAGAGGTCTAAAACCTTTAATGATCGTAAGTTGCACAAAGAGGACGGAATGCTGCCAGATATTGAGTTATCAAATAGAAGAAATATCTCAAGGCGCAAAGCCCCAAAGTCTAGTGGTAGTGTCCCAGATATGTTGTTTCTACTGAGATCCAAGCCGGTTAGATTAATGGGAAGCTTAGGTAGTGGACCACTGAGTTTGTTGGACATGAGGTTCATTTGTTTGATGCTCATAAATTCCATTGTTGATGGGAGTACTCCTCTGATCTGATTATTTTGCATACTTAGATACTGCAATGAGGAGGTCCACACCCAATCTGGTAGCACGTCAGATATGCCTGTGTTTGAGATATCAAGATCGACTAAGTCCTTTTGCCATCTAAGCCATGCTGGGAATTTAGGCCCTAGCCGACAGGAACCAAGTTGGATCCTTTTTAGATTGAACGGAGGAACCCAGCTTGCATTCACCAAAATTGCTACAGAATTTCCATTCATGTAAAGACCTTTTAAGCTTTCTAGGCCTGTTAAATGGCCTTCATGCACGACACCATTGATATTGTTAGAGCTGAGGTCCAAAAGAGTTAGCATTTTAAGCTCTCCAATCCATAGTGGAACTGGACCAGTTAGCTTGTTCGAACTGAGAACAAGCCGTGTCAAGTTCCTTAAGGGTTCTGTTAGTTTCGTCGGTAGGTGTCCTGTCAAACTGCTATCAAACATGTACAATTCTTTCAATTTACTCCATGTACAACTAGGTAAAATTTGGAAGAATTCTGTTATACTCACATTGAAATGGTTTCCATTCAATTCCAACACCTCCAGGTTACAAAGATTCTTCCGGTTTGAAGGTATCATACCTACAAGGTTATTCCATGACAAATCAAGGTGCACCATGGAGGTCATATTCCCTATCTCAGAAGGAAGTGGGCCATGAAATTGATTACTTGAGACATCAAGGTGCTTAAGGCTAGTCAAGTCCCAAAACCAGTTGGGTGCAATGTGCTTATTGAAATTGTTATTCCAAATGTTGAGAGTCTCTAGAGATGTCAGATTAGAATGCAAATGAGAAGAAGGGCAGGTGCTAAGCTGGCAAGCAGAAAGATCAAGAAATTTAAGTGATGGAAGCATGTTCACCACGAAAACCCAATTTGTGATGGTACTGAGGTTCACGTATTTCATGTCGAGGTGCTCAAGGCAAGACAACCGTGACAACCAGGTGATGTCCATAGAGTATGGGGAGACTCCACCTATGGCCATAGAGGAATCCAGATCTAAGTAGCGCAAGTTGGAGAGATTACCCAGCTGTGGCGGTATCCTTCCAGTTAAACCAGACAGTGAAAGGTTGAGATATCTCAAGTCATGGAGAGAACCCAAGAACTCCGGTATTTGCACCATGTTGAACTGGTTGCAGCTGAGGTCGAGGTACCGCAGTTGGTGTAAACCATTCGGTGAGGAGCTTATGTTGCCTCGAAGCATCTGTTTAGTATTGTAGAAGCAGCCATAAGGCCCATAAGGGCTTTGCAGGTCCAGCTTAATGACATGGCCTCTATTACTGCACCAGACACCCTTCCACTGGCAACAATTATCGCCCTTCCATGATGAAAGGCGGTTCCCTGGGTGCGATAGACCCGCTCTGAATTCGAGAAGGGCTGACCTCTCTTTGGCTATACAGCTCTTGGTTGTATCCCTTGGAGTAGCAGATGCCTCTGTAGTGCTCTTGGTGTGGGTGATAGTACATAGCAAGGTTATGGCTATTTGGATGCAGGATACTTTCAGCATACCCATTTTTTGCTTTGCTGTGGATCTCTCTGTTCTCCCTTTTTTTTAGATAATGGGAATGTTCCCAGCCTTGGCCTCAAAGCGAGGTTACAGCCGATTTATTACAATGTTGCAGCTCTTCTATCTGCACAATAGAAATGAAAGTAACGCACACATTACAAACTGGATGACAAGAACTATTAACAAAGTCTATTTGTAAATCTCCATCCATGGTGTGCATAAAATTCCATCGCCGTCGTCTCCATACGGCGGCCTGCCGCTACCATGTCGTTTTGATCATCACTACTCCTTTGTAGTTGTGACCAAAACCGCAGCCAGTGAGTCCCTCTGAATAGCACCTGCATATAAGTCATTGTTGGAGATTTGTCAAACACAATATCATTCCTACTTAGCCAGAGAGCCCAGCACAAAGCTGCAACCCCGACAAGTACCTGTACTTTTAACTTTGCTCCTATACCATTCATCCATCCACCAAACATATGTGTTATATTAAGGGGAGGTTTTAAACCAAAACAAAAGTAAACAAGACGCCACAAGAATTTAGCATAATGGCAATCAATAAATAAGTGTTGAATTGTTTCATCTTGAGAACAAAAACAACATTTCTTACTACCATGCCAATTACGTCTCGCCAGGTTATCCTTTGTCAGAATTATTTGTCTATGCAAGTACCACATCTCTCTGTTCTCCCTAGCGTGGAGCAAAAGAGACATCACTTTATGCTGCTTTATAACCCTAGGTGTCGTGAGTCTAGAATTGTTTTGAAGAAGTTTTGATGTGATGCTTATATAAATGAAAACATTTGAAAAGAAATTTCTTCTGGGTCAATTAATACTGTTTCTTCTGGGTCCATTAATGCTGACAGAAGAAAGTTCTTCTGAACTGGCAAATTTCTAGCGGCTGTTCTGATGTCCACGATGGGTTCACCGCATATTTTTGTTTCTACTCAAAATATTCAACGGTTTGGAATTAAAATTAGGCAGATCGTTGTCCTTTTTGGTTGAAAAAAAGGCAAATCGTAATGATAAGCAGAGAAATGGAGCACACCAGTGACGATTTCAAAGACATGGAGTCCCAACCGATCGATGGAGACATCAGTGGATAAAATGGTAAGCTTTATTTTGTAGAATAAGGATGGAGACATGAAGCATTAGATCGCCAATAATATAACCGGAAATGCTCTACGAACGAGCGGGTCATAAGACCAATCTGTGCTGTTCCTTGATTTGTTAAATCATGCTCATGATTTGTGCTAATTCCTAATTGCTGGTGTTGCCGGCAAACAGAGCCCATGATTTCCTTTCTTGGGATACTTGTGGAGTCTTATGCACTACGGTGCCAGTATAGAAGAGCAAAGAGTCTGTAGCGAGTAGCACGTGTGCTGCAACCGACGCCGTCCAACGATGCGATGCGCGGCAGCAGCGGTGGCAGAGCATCATCGTGCGCGTGAGGCACGGCGGGAGAGAATCAACATGGCCGGCCGGGTGCTCTGTTTCCACGGGCCTCGCTGGCGATACGTACGGTGTCTCCTTGTTGGACGACGCTTGCTCGATCCACCGATGCTGGAAACCCTTCCATTGCCTGATCCGCGTCGCTTCCATTTACTGATCTTGCATGCGTAGCTCCTGCGTAACCATCTCAGCATTGTAACACGATGCCAATCCATGGGTTCAGACCCAGGAGCACGATGCTTGTTCTGCTGCCCTATACTAGCATTGTAAATAGCGATCAACATTCGTTAGTACTGTACGCTCCTCATTTTCACCAGCAATCTCGCTCCCCTGTGCCGAGCCATGGGTGACGCTCGACTTAGTCGGTCGCTAGTGTCTACGAAGGGGGGATGACGTCGCCGCTCCGGAAAATCAGACCCAAGCACAAGCGGTGAGATACATTTTCCTGGTCCAGCGCATTATCATCGCGACCGCGACCGCTTGCCAGTTGTAACAGAGCTAAAGCACAACGGCAGTGAGCCATCCGAGCAGATCTAATTACCTTTCAGGAATTTGTTTAAGTGACGAGCCTAGGGCATGGCCGGACATCCACACAAGTACTCCATGCAGGAAGAACGGAAGCAGAAACGGTACAAAAATGATGCGTACGTGTTGTCATCTTCCTTACCTACCGTGCGTTTACTAGTCTCTTTCATCACCATGTTAAGTACTAGCTAGTACACCAATATTACAGATTTCTTGTCAGTAAACGACCACGAAATGATTAGCGAAATGCTTCCTGATATGTTGTTGTGTGCTACATCCAAAAAATGAAGCCTAGCAAGCGTTGTTAACTGCTTGGGCAGGTGACCACAAAACATATTCTGCCTAAGAATCAACACTTCTAGGTTGGGCATCTTGTCTGCTATCCATGTTGGCACACTTCCAGTGAACTTGTTATGTGATAGGTCAAGAAAGCTCAGTAGTGTAGCATTAACGAAGCAAGGGAATTCACCAGAAAAATTATTATTTTTCAAGTCTACCATAAATAGTAAAGAAAAAAATGATCTGCTGAATAAGGTCCTGTTAACGAGCTGTTCTTTTGACATTCTGGAAAATCCTCTGATAGTTGATTGTTTGACAAATTTATCTCCAGCAAATTGGGCATCTGAAATAAGTACGATGGGATGGTGCCTGTGAAATGATTGTTGTGAAGAAGCAAGTAGGTAAGATCGGGAGCTATGAGATTTGATGGCAGCTTCCCAGACAAAGTATTTCCAGAGAGATCCATTTCAAACATGAACGGCAGCTGCAACGAAGTTGGTAAGTCCCCACTTAGTTGATTTCTTGACAAGTACAAGCTAGAAGTATTAGAAAAGACAGCCCAAAACCACTGCGGCAAAACATCATTTATGTTCGCGTTTGAAATATCAAGGATATTTATCCCAGTTTGCCACCTCAGCCATGCAGGGAACCGAGGCCCCATGTCGCAGGACCCAAAATACCCTTCCTTTAGCCTGAAGGGAGGAATCCAATCTTCATCCATATACAATTTCAGAGAGTTCTGTGAAATGTTCAAGTATTCGAGGTTATCAAGACTTGAAAAATGTTGTTTCGAAAGCACACCGCTGAAGTTATTGACACCAAGGCTCAAGTATGTTAAATTGCCAAGTTCTCCAATCCCATCAGGTACGGTACTAACTAGAGCTTGTTCCGAGAAAGGTCAAGATATCTGAGACTGGTCAGATTTCCTATCCCAAGAGGCACACTGCCAACCAGCTTGTTCTGAGAGATGTCAAGGTAACATATGCTTATCATGTTTCCTATTCCCAAAGGTATAGAGCCTACTAACATATTCATGGATATGTCAAGATAAATAAGCCTGGTCAGATTTCCAATCCAAACTGGCAGCTCCCCAGTCAAATTTGCACCTTGCAAGTCTAGCGTGTGCAACTTGCTCCATGAACACTCTGGTAATCTTCCCATAATATCTCCATTGATATTGTTTGATTTCAAATCAAGTACCTGCAAACTACATAGATTTTTCAAGTTTGCTGGCATGATACCCGATAGGTAGTTGTAACCCAAGTATATGGCCTCGAGTCCTAACATGTTTTCCAATGCGGCAGGGATGGGCCCAGACCATCCACAGCCACTAAGATAAAGCTCCTTGATGGTAGTGAGATTCCAAAAACCAGTTGTGTTGGAGAGCAGAGTAAAATGGATTTTGCGATAAATCAAGGATCTCAAGATGTGTGAGGTTAGAATGCAATATAGTAGAGAGTGTGCTGTTGAGGGAACAGCGAGACAGGACGAGGGATTTCAAATTAGGTAGCATATTCACCCTGCGAACCCAATCCCTGGCAAAACTGAGGCCACCCCGCTCATGCATATTGAGACTCGATAATGAAGGGAGACGTGGCAGCCAAGAAAGATCTAACGGATACAAATCATTACCACTAAGATCAAGGTACTGCAAACGAGAAAGGTTGCCAAGCTGCGGCGGTACAGTTCCGACAAAATTCGCATTTGAGAGGTTGAGATACCTTAGGTTTTTTAACGTGCCCAGAAACAAGGGTATCTTCCTGATTTTGAAGTAATTGAAGCTAAGGTCCAAGTACCTCAGGTGTCGTAAGGTCGTGATGGAGGAGCTCAGCTCACCTCGCACCGAGATCCCTTCGTAGACGTCCTGGCCACCCCGGAGGTCAAGCTTGACGACATGGCCAGTTTGGTTGCTACATCGGATTCCCTTCCACTGACAGCAGTCTTGGCCCCGCCATGAAAAGTGACGCAAAGCAGGGTCGAGAAAGCTTTCCCTGAAGGAGAGGAGCGCCTCCCGCTCGCTTGCAATGCAGCCCCTGACTTCAATCGCCCTCGCATGAGCAGATGACATGGGCAGTATCGAGGTCACAAATAGGACCAAGATGATTGCCGCAGCTCCGAGGAGGCGGAGCAGGCAACCAGTCATTTTGCTAGCTCTATTCTCTTTGATACTTTTTCCCTGCTTTCCTCGGGTTACTTGTGGAAATGCTGTGCGCTAGGCTGTAGGATGCATGGCCCGTGTGTATGGAAGAGCAGATATATAGTCTGTGTGTGTATGGAAGAGCAAATAAGGTTGAAGTCTATTTATGACGCACTAGGGTAGGAGTAGAACAAGCTATGCGTTCTAATTGGGCTCCAGGAGCACATCAAATCCATGCGTGGTCAATCTGATTGGTATTATTATGCGCCGGCTGTAGTCCAAGTCCAAGTCGTCGCGCGACCTTGGCTGTACAAGAGAAGAGACGTCTACGGCAATTGGCCTGTCCGGCGCGTACGCACAGGAGTTGAGAAGAAATCCAAAGTCGTGTTTGGTTATTGCTATAGCGCGCTGAGCCGCCGCAAATTGTTTCTTTTGTGGATGAACGAACACACAGACGCAGGCACCCAGCTTTCACTGTTGCCGTCTGTCGTGTCTCTTTCATTGTTGCTATGAGGGCAAAGATTGGTTGTGAGCTTGGATGAGTTGAACTCATGCATGTGCATCCCCATCAGAATTATATCCACTCCAGAACTCGTGTATGACGGCCACAGCAAAACGCTAGCCGAGAGCAGGTTCAGAGATCTGGCTCTGTTCGGGGCGGGCCACGGCACGCAACAACGAGTAATTTTTCCAGAATCAGGTCCAACTGTCGAGCCGCCAAGATATATTTGCAGCCAATTCCTAAGCGAAGCGATGCAGGGCCGATTAGAGTTGTAACTCATCCGTCTCACGAAGAAAACTTTCAAGACGCGCATGCCCACAACGAACTACGCGTAGGGGACAATTCTTCAGACCACGGACGGGCCCACGACTCTAATGGCAGTGTACCGCTAGCTACTGGAAGTTGTGAGCAATGGCCATTGGCCACCCTCTTGCATCTTGCAATTACAGTTGCGAACATATGCACTATTAACAACCATATACATAATCCGAACAGACAAAAGCTCGCGCGAATTGAAAGAATGGCGACTGAAACAAAAGTTTCTCCTTGACCGCCCTTATCCCCACAAGTTTTGTTCAATTTTAAATATCTCTGTAGAATTCTTGTAAACAAAGGGCTTATCACAAAAATAAAGGAGAAAACAAAGCCCAGCATCATGATATGCTTGCTTGTTATAACTATACTACTAGCACATACAGTACATATACAGCTAGCGTGCTTACAAAAGATCTCACTTTAGCTAGCTTGTTGATAAACACGACGCAATAGTTGCAAAGACACAACATATATATACTGTTCCATGAGTGCGCAGCGGACAATGACCTTCATTACTCCTCGTCGCAGAATGTTCTCATAAAAGCAGCCTTGTTGATAACCACTTGCACATAAACCTTGTCGTAAAACATGTCAAAATGCTGAAACTAGGCAATCCTCCATGTTTTCTTGAACAACATGGCACAGAACACTGTCCAAAGACCCACCATGAAACCTGTACTCAAGCTGAGGTAAAAAGATGATACATCATGCACTTCACCTTCATGCACTTGATTGACACTTTGATTTGTTTTATTCGTCGAGCAATTATTCAGAAGAGGAGGCCCACAAAGTCCGGGATTGCCGACGTACATGTACAGATCATTGAGTGTTTGTAGCTGTTGTCCGGAGGGTATTCTTCCAGATAAGTCGTGTTCAGAGTCGGGTTCAGAGCGGGTTTTATTCCCCACCCGCGGGTTCCCCGTCGGGTGCCCGAAACAACCAGTCATTAAATCAGCCCAGCCGAAGAGACACACACAAACTTTTCAGTCTGGTCCAATAATACGTTCAGCCCAACAACACACCTCCTCCTATCTCTCTCACTCAACACTCTCATTCCAAGAACACGTTCAGCCCAGCCCAAGTTGCCCAACACAGAAAGCCAGCGTCGTGTTGCTCAAAAAAAAAAAAAAAAGCCAGCGTCGTTCCCGGTCGAGCGGTTCGTGCGGCTGCTCGGCGAGGCGTCCACGGCCGGGGACTCGCAGGCGCGGCTCCTTAGCTCGCGATGCTCCGCGTCCTGATGGATCCGACCGCCGCTGAGCTAGGGACGGGGAGCAGGGGTTGTCGATGATATGAGACCCGGGTATACTCAAGATACAACAAGGCCGAGTGATCCAGTAATGGGGAATCGGTTTGGCCCAAGAAGGACCGGGTGGCCCGACGGACCTAAAGTCAGTCGGCCCACTCGGCTAGGAGATAAACATCAATCAACTTGTACTACAAGGCTGTTTACCATGTAACCGACTAGGTTTAGATCCATGTAACCCTGCACCCCCGACTATATAAGGCGGGCAGGAGACCTACAGAAAACTCTCTCACAATACATCATACCAGCACAGGACGTAGGGTATTACGCCTTCGGCGGCCTGAACCTGTATAAACCCTCGTCTCCTGTGTTACCATCGTGTTCTTGATTCTCGTACACCCATAAAATAACTATCGAGGCCCCAAAACCTCGACAGTGGCGCGCCAGGTAGGGGCTATACGAGAGTCCACCATGTCGAGCTCGATGGCTGTCAACCCCATCAGCAACTTCATCGCCGGCGACCGGATCTCTTTCGGGAGCCTGCACTTCATCGCCGACCGCCGTGGTGAGCTCCATCCCGTCAACTCGGCGGTACTGGAGGTCACTCGGCGGCCAACTTCATCGACTCGGCAAGATCCGTATCCAGCTAGCCTGGGCTTCGGACCGAGCCAAGTCACCCTCCCTGCAAGGAACTACGTGGATTACTCGCTGGCCGAGTTGCGCGCTTGCATGGAGGCGGTCAAGATTGGATCTGCTACACCGAGCTTCGCTCGAGGTCCCGCTCGGTTTCCGTTCGGGCTCAACAACCAGGCCACGATCTGTCAAGATCTGAGTCCTGAGATCTTCGGATCCTTAGCAGATCCAACACCCGAGCAGGTCGGATCTTTCGGGATCCACTCGTTCGGAGATTACCCCGATGAATCCGTGCTACGCACGCTTCCTTGGGAGAGCACAACTCTGAGCGGTACGTCACCGTTCGAGTGCTTCATGGCGCAGATCGTTCCGATTACGGACGCAGCTGCTGCAGCGGCTGCAGCGGCCGCGGCGGGTGCCGGCGCCAACGGCGAGCAAGAAGAACCCCCGGCCGACGAAGACTCTGCGCAGCGTAACATTAGGTTGCGCGGCCGGCAAGTCCACAACGACCTCATGCAAGACTACGACGGGCATCAAGTCTTCACGACGCCACAGGATAATGTAGTCGGCGCCACTACACTCCTAGATCAAGTCGTCCGGCAAATGGCTGCAAACCCGGATCCCGCCACCCTCACTCCGATGGTGGAGAAGGCCAAGGCAATGACTGCTGCCGCGGCCCAACAAGCCGCCGCCGTGACCAACGCTGCCCTAGCCAGGGATGACTCGGGAGGACGAGTCGCGTCGTCCCACAGCGTCGACAAGACCGCGACCTATTCGGAAGATCGGTCCTACTCTCCAGAAGATGACCGGCGGCGCCAAGCTCATGAACGACGTCCAGAGGCGCGCCGCAGCGCCCTAGATCGGCTCGGCCGACCTGAAGATCAACGCAACAGGGACCAACAGCGGTCACCCGCTAGGCGTCCCGTGTTGGAGCGCCTAACCTTTCCTAGAGGCGACCCTCGCCATGTGACTGCTGGGGATCGGGAAGAGGATCGCAACCGCAGGCGCCGCAACGAACGACGCGATGTCGAACTCGCAGCTCCAGAAGCCCCTCGTGGGCGGAACGACCGGCGTCATAGAGACAACCGAGACCACCGACGCCCCAGAGGTGACCGAGATCAGCACCGCCAAGACGACCGTCATCACCGTGGTGGTCGTGACGACAACCGCGGTCGCGATGGTCGTGATCGCCGACCTCGCCATGATGATCAAGACAGGCGGCGCCGTCGTGACGACCGCTCGCCGACCTACTGCTCCGACGACTACGAGGAACCGGAACGCCATCCGAGGCGCAGCACCCAGACTCGGGGATTGCGCTGCCTCACTGGCGACCTGCGTCTTAACGGCTCCTGGCCGTCAGGCTTCAAGCCGAGTGCCACTTCCATTGAGAAGTACAACGGCACCACCGACCCCGAAGAGTGGTTAGGCATGTATGCCACTCAGATCTATGCTGCCGGAGGTGACGACAGTGTTCTAGCCAACTATCTCCCGGTGGTCCTCGCCCCACCGATGAGGAGATGGCTCACCAACCTGCCGGCGAACAGCTTCAGTTCGTGGGACGACCTCTGCGAAGAGATGATCGCCCACTTCAAACCCACGGCTGACCGCTTGCCGACCGAGTATGATCTGTACCGAGTAAAACAGCGAGAGGGGAAAACCTGCGGGACTACATCCAGCGCTTCACCCGCAAGAAGAACGAGATCCCCAACATCTCTGACCATGATGTCATCAAGGCATTCAAGGAAGGCTGCTCCAGGAGGGAGCTCGTCGAGAAGCTGGGCCGCAAACGCCCAAAGAGCGCAGGCCACATGCTTATGATCGCCAACACCTTCGCGGGTGGTGAAGACTACTGGTCTGAGAACGCCAGAGAAGGTTTTCACCGCCGGGAAGAGCGCCGCCAGAGGAAGCAAGACGACCCCGAGCCATCTCGACCTCGCGAGTCCACCCGACCTCGTGAACGCAAGCGCAAGGGTGACAACCTGGTGGCGGCTGTGGACAGGAACCGGCAGAGACGCCCCGCGAGGCAGGACGATTTTGAAGATCTCCTAGACAAACCCTGCCACTTTCACCCCAACGTCTCGCGCCCACACAAGTTGCGAGACTGCTACAAGTACAAGGCCCTCATCGAGTACAGCCAGGGCAAGAAGCCGGAGGAGCAACAGAACCAAAGGAGGGATGAAGACAGAGACGGCCAAGGCTCGTACCGTGATCCACTCAAGGTACTGAGCATCTTCGGCGGCCCTGCGGCGTACGAGTCCAGGAGGAAGCAGAAGCTAACACTCCGGGAAATCCACACGGTGGTTGAAACACCACGGTACCTCAAGTGGTCTGAAGTCAGCATCACCTTCGACCGCAAGGATCACCCTGATCACATACCCCAGCCTGGGAGGTATCCTTTGATACTATCGCCGATCGTCGGCACCACTCGGCTCTCCAAGGTGATGGTTGATGGAGGCAGCGCTCTCGACATCCTCTTCATCAAGACTCTGGACGACATGGGCATCCCACGTTCAGAGATCCAGGCAAGCTACGCGCCGTTCCATGGCATCATACCGGGCCAATCATCTCTGCCACTCGGCCAGATCACTCTGCCGGTTGTGTTCGGAGGGTCCGAGAACTACCGCAAGGAGTTTATCACCTTTCAGGTGGCCGACTTCGAGTCGGCTTATCATGCCATCATCGGCCGACCTGCTTTGGCCAAGTTCATGGCGGTACCTCACTACACGTACCTGGTCCTCAAGATACCAGCACCCAACGGAGTCATATAAATCCGTGGAGACATCAAGCAGTGCCTCGCACTGGAATCCGAGTGCCTCGAGCTGGCCGCGTCCGCCGAGGCTAAGCTGGGGGCTGCTCAAGTCAAAGAAGCAGCCGCATCCCTTCAAGACCCGGGTTCTGTCCCTGTAAAGAAGTCGGCTAAGTCAGTCATACAGGCAGGACCGGAGACCAAGAAGGTGGCCATCAACGAAGAAGACTCCACCAAGACGGCGGTCATCGGGGCAGCACTGGACCCCAAATAGGAACTCGCGCTCACCAACTTCCTCAAGGACAACCGCGATATCTTCGCGTGGAAACCGTCTGACATGCCAGGTGTCCCAAGGAGGTTGGTTGAGCATTCTCTCAAAGTTGACCCCACCGCCAAGCCGATTCGTCAACGCCTTCGCCGCCACCCCTGACAAAAAGGAGGCCATCAGGACTGATCTAGCCAAGTTGCTAGCAGCCGGCTTTATCAAAGAGGTCTTCCACCCAGAGTGGTTGGCTAACCCAGTTCTTGTAAAAAAGAAATCTGGAGAGTGGCGTATGTGCGTAGATTACACAGACCTGAACAGGTTCTGTCCTAAAGACCTATTCGAGCTCCCTCGCATCGATCAAGTTGTAGACTCCACTGCTGGTTGCAAGTTATTAAGTTTTCTTGATTGTTACTCTGGCTATCACCAGATTCCACTCAACGTGGACGATTGCATTAAGACTTCGTTTATTACTCCCTTCGGGGCTTATTGCTATCTGACTATGCCTTTTGGCCTGAAGAACGCAGCAGCAACCTACCAGCGGTGCATACAGGGTTGCCTGAAGGATCAGCTCCGCCGACGCAAAGTCGAGGCCTACATCGATGATGTGGTTATCAAGACTCGGGAAGGTGACGATCTCGTCGCCGACCTAAAGGACGTCTTTGACGCTCTATGACAATACGACATGAAGCTGAATCCTGAAAAGCGTGTATTCGGCGTGCCTTCGGGCAAATTGCTCGGATATATACTCACTCACCGGGGTATTGAAGCAAACCCCGAGAAGGTGGAGACGATTCTGAGGATGCCGACTCCTCAGAATCTCAAGGACGTACAGAAGCTCTCCGGGTGCATGGCGGCACTCAGCCGTTTCATCTCGCGACTCGGCGAGCGCGGACTTCCCTTTTTCAAGCTCCTCAAGAAACACGACAAGTTCGTCTGGAATGATGAGGCCAAACAAGCTTTTGAAGATCTTAAGCTCTACTTAAGTACACCACCGACCCTGGTCCCGCCAGGAGACAAAGAGCCTTTGTTGCTGTATGTTGGCGTCACCACTCATGTGGTTAGCGCGGTGCTTGTAGTGGAACGAGAAGAAGACGGCCATGTACAGAAGGTACAACGCCCTGTTTACTTCGTAAGTGAAGTTTTGTCGGCATCCAAGGTGAAGTACTTCCACATTCAGAAGATCGTCTACGCCCTCCTCATGGCATCACGCAAGTTGATCCACTACTTCCAGTCTCACCCAATCACCATGGTTACCTCTTTTGGGATTGGAGAAGTGCTCTTCAACAGAAAGTCTACAGGCAAGATTTCCAAGTGGGCCATTGAGTTGAGTACCTACGACTTATCCTTCAAGCCTCAGACGGCTATTAAAGGCAAAGCTCTCGCCGACTTCGTCGCCGAATACGTGGAGACCCAAGTACCGGCCAAGCCCGAGACGTCCGAGTCCTGGACGTTGTTCTTTGACGGCTCCCTGCAGCTCACGGGTGCGGGGGCTGGCATTCTCCTCGTTTCTCCTCAAGGCGATGAGCTCTCTATGTCCTCCAGCTTCACTTCAAGGCATCCAACAACGCAGCAGAGTATGAAGCACTACTCCACGGGTTGAAGATCGCCGAGTCCATCGGCGTTCGCCAGCTGACCGCCAAGGGTGACTCTATGCTGGTAGTCAAGCAGGTCAATAAGGAGTGGGACTGCCTCGATGATACCATGAGGGATATCTCCAAGAAATTCGTAAGATGGAATCCTGCTTTGACGGCCTTGAAGTTGTCTACATCCGTAGAGAATTTAATCACAAAGCCGACTCCTTAGCCAACAAAGGCTCAAGTCGAGACCCAGTTGCTCCAGGGGTTTTTCTTCAAATAGTACACCACCCTTCGGTCACGAAGGAGAAAGCCGAGTCCGCCACTCGCCCGCCGACTGACACAGGTACTCCTGAGGAACAGCTTGAGGCTATGAACATCGATTTGGCGACTCCATCAGAGCAAGACGACTGGATGGCACCGTTTACCGAGTGGTTGGTTCACGGAAGGCTGCCGACAGACACAGCACAAGCCGAGCAAATCCTCAGGAAGAGCAAGCTTTATTTCGTCGTGAAGGACACACTGTACCGCAAGAGTGCCAAAGATATACATATGAAGTGTGTTCCCATCTCCAAAGGCAAAGAGTTGTTGCAGGACATTCACTCGGGAGTCTGCGGCAATCACGCAGCTGCCAGGACCTTGGTTGCCAAGGCTTATCGACAAGGTTTCTTTTGGCCCACTGCCAGTCGGGACGCGAAGCACATCGTCAGGACCTGTGAAGGATGCCAGTTTTTCGCTCGGCAAGCTCATGTACCGGCACAGGAACTGCAGACAATACCCCTGTCATGGCCATTCGCAGTCTGGGGGCTCGACATGGTCGGCCCTTTCCAGAAAGCCAAGGGAGGCTACACTCATCTGCTGGTCATGGTTGACAAGTTTACTAAATAGATTAAAGCTACTCCGATCAAGGATCAAACGGCAAACAAGACAATTGAGTTTGTACGCAGCGTTATCTTCAGGTTTGGTGTCCTAACCGCATCGTAACGGATAACGTGGGATGCTTCTCCTGCCGAGGCACCGTCCGGATCTTGCGAAGGCGGATACAAATCGACGACAAATCTTTGGCGCGGCGCGCTCCCCCGAATCCCTCCCTCTCTTCCCGTCGCTGGTACGCTGACTCCGCCCCCGACTCCCTCCCTTTCAGTAGCTGATATGAGCTGAGCAGCTGAAGGCAATGTCGCGGTTGGTATTCAGTCTGCAGGGAAATAAGCGATGGACATTGCTTGCCCCTACTGCTAGCCGAGCTCGCCCACCAGCGCAGCGCTTCTCCCTCTGCTCGGCCACGCCGGCGCCGCAGCTCTCCCTCCCTTCGGCCATGCCGGCACCTCGCTTCTCCCTGCGCCTCGGCGTCCCGCGCTCCGGGTTCCCGACCAGCGCTGTTCATTTTGCTTTTTTCTGTTTCTTTTTTCCACGCTGCCTTCTGCTAGTCTTCTCGGCAGTATGCGCGCAGCGCGTTTTTGCCTGATTGCAGGTGCCGGCATGTAATCCATGCCTTGCTCGACCACCGGCATCACACCAATCGAGCACCAAATCGTTGGAATAACTAGTAGGTAGCTAGTTGCTCTGGATTCCTCTCAGATTTGACGATTGACATTTCTTATTTATTTATTTCTTTGCTTCTTTTTTTCTTATGATTTGACGTGGTAGAGAGATAAAGCAAGAAGCACTGATATGCTTCTTCCCAAACCGCATCTAGCGATATTAAGGAGCAGCCTCAATTTGCTAAGCAGAGCAAGGAGGAGAATGTGATGCGCAACGGAAGCAAATAAACAGGCAAGGGTATTTTAGTCCAATAAAAATGTAATCCCTATCCCAAACCCATACCATCCAACATAGGATAGGGATAAAATTTCATATCCCTGTCTGACCCGGCAGCTAATTTCCCTATTCGATAAGTCTAACTCGCGTCTGTACGCGCGCGAGCGCGAGCGCGCGTCCGCGAGGAGCGCAGCCCAGCCTGCCAGCCGAGTGGGCCTGGCCCGTTAGCGAGTGGATAAGGTGGAGAAGCGAAGCAACGCGAGCGGAGGCGAGCGACCGGGAGCGGGCGGCGCGGCGCGGCGGCGAGGGCGCCGCCGGCCGCCGGCGGTGGGGGAGGGCGGCGGGGGTTAGGGTTCCAGGGTTGTCGCGCTGGAGGAGAGAGCTTCAATGTCCGGCGGCCATAGAAGAGGGGTTCGGGGGCGGCGGCCGCGACCAGGCGGCGGGCGGCGGTGCGGCGGTGCGGCGAGGCGGCGGTGGCGCCGCCGGAGCCGCGGGCGGCAGGCAGGCGGTGGGCGGGGTAGGCGGCGGGGGCGTCTCGTCGGAGAATTTAGCGCGGCGGCGGTTGGCGGGCGGCGGCGGCATGTTGCGGGCGGCGCGGCGAGGCGGCGCGGCGCCGCCGCCGCCGGTGGTGGTGGCGGGCGGGGGAGGAGGCCGTGCGGCGGGCGGCGACGTCGCCGTTCACGGCGACGGAGGCGCTTGGGCGGTGGGCCGTCGTGGCGGGGGAGGCGGTCGGCGTTCGGACAGCCGGTCGACGCGCCCGTTCAGACAGCCGGTCGGACACGCGGCAGGCGGCGGCGGAGGACGCGCGCTCGCCTAACGCGCGTACGGACGCGCAGTAACCGCGTCCTTTCCCTATCCCTATCCCTGACCCAAGCTCCATCCAAACACCACCTAAGCCCAACCCCGCTCGCCAGGCCCTCGACGCCGCCGGGGACGATGGCGAAGCCTCGGCGCGGCCGTTCCGCTTCGCGCTCCTCGTCGGGATCCTCCTCCCGCTCCGTGTCCCGCTCCATCTCCTCCGGCTCCGTCTCATCCCGCTCGCGCTCGCGGTCCCGCTCCCGCTCCTTCTCGTCGTCCTCGCCATCCCGGAGCCGCTCTCCTCCCGCAGCCAAGCGCAGGTGAGTCCCTACTCTCTCCAAGCCATGGATCCAGTAATTTTAGGTTTCGGTTCCGTGCCCGAGCTGAGATAACTTTTAGAGGTTTTAGTCAGTTATTTGCTATACTTCTGAATTCAGGCTGCTCCACATGTTTGGGAATTGGGATTTCTGATTTTAGTTTCACTTCGTTAAAAAACTATTGAAAACACAAGAGCTGATGTAGACTTGGTCCTAGGCCTAAATGGTTAAAATGCTCCTTGATTTGAGAAGTTGAACATTGCTTAAAACTGTTTTTCTTTGAACCGCTGCAACTGGAGTATGTGGCAGGAGGCTGGTTGATTCTGATACTTCATGCAACAATATGTGGCTTCCATATTTAAATTACTTTCTGTTGGATAGCGTATGAAGTTGGTCCTCGTGGCATACAGCAGCATGGATGCCATCATTCAGTATCTAACAGCACTATATTTTGCTTATATTTGTATTTCATTTATGGTTTAGGTTGTGGTAGGATAGAATGTAAAATTAGATGTTGCCTCTAATTCCTTGTTATTGACTTATTGTTTAGCTGCGCATCTTGTTAGCTCTGCAAGCGAGGCCTGCCTTATTGTTTAGCCGTGCATCTTGTTATTAGTTTTACAAGCGAGGCCTGTGATGACCTGCATTTGCTACTGAAATCAGCTTGTGCATGCATGTCTGTTTGTTGAGTTCAATCCCGCCTCATGCTTTTGGTTCTTCCTTTTAACTCTTGTAACTTGCCATGCTTTATTTAATTTTTCTCGTACACAAAGTCACTTAGTTGCACCACATGTTGGCTGCTTCTATGGACATGGTTGTTTGATATTTTTTCTATAGGACTATTATGATGTGTGCTTCACCTCTTCAATTGATTGCATTTACTTATGGATACTGCTGTCTACCCAGCTTACCTGGAGAACGGAGAGGCGAATCACCTTCACCATCTCCTAAAAAGGGTTCACCCTCAAGGAAAGGACGTTCACCATCACCACCACCTAAAAAGGCTTCTCCTCAGGTATTTGCCCAGTACCTGTTGAGTTAAAGTTAATTCTACAGGAGTGTGCATTGCCTGTTTGTAGCTTTCACGTTCCCATGTTTGCAAGATAAAGTATTATTCTGATTGACACCATATACTTTGTTTGAGCTGCGATGCTGTTACTGCTTTCCATATTCAGACTGAACTGTACTTCATGTGCCCTCTTTATGTACTTACCTCTACATCGGCCCTACAATAACCATCGAATGGCGGTTGTTTGTTTCAGGAAAGAGTCTCCACCACCAGATTCGGTTGTTCTCCACATTGAGCATTTATCCAGGAATGTTAATGAGGCTCACTTGAAAGAGATATTTGGTGAGCCTAAGATTTATTGTTGTCGACAGTTTTGTGCTGTTGTGATTTAGTTATAATTGAACAATAACTCTAGGAAGTGAAATTTGCATCTGAAACTTGACTTGTGTTTTCAATTGGCAAGAACTTTGCTCATGATAGTTTTTTATCAACTTCTTTACGTTTAGAGACTATTGATGATGTGCATTAGTATTTTTTAAATGCATATTATGCATGTTGTACCCACTTTTAACAAAAAAAATTTAACTGCTAACCATACTGATCTTTTCTGTAAATTCATGCTGTATGTTCCTTTTGTTATAGTTGTGAGATGATATAGAACTTTGCTAATTCTGGTAGGATTTTTCTTTTATGCTTAACGTCAGATGATTTTGAGAAACTATGGCATCTTAAATCTGGGTAGCAACCATGTTTGTTGTGCTAATGACCCATATTTTGCAGCAAACTATGGTGAAGTGGTGAATGTGGAGCTAGCAATGGACCGCGTGGTAAGTGGATGTTTTGCCCTCATTATCTTGAGGGAGCTCCTCTTGATACCAACTCTTTGTTTTTTCTTTAGGTTAATCTTCCTCGTGGGTATGGATATATTGAATTCAAGAACAAAGCTGATGCTGAGAAGGCTCTTCTTTACATGAACGGTGTATGTGTTCTGCCATATGTTTATGTTTCCGGCCCTTTTTTTCTTGTTTGATAACTGAATGGTCAACAATTTATTGTTAAATATTTATTCAGGGTCAAATTGATGGAAATGTTGTTAAATTGAAATTCAATCCTCTTCAACCTCGTCAAAGGGCTTTGTCGCCTGTGAAGGCTCCTCCCCTCCCCCGAAAAGGGGTGTTCCTCAGAATGACAAAGGTGCTAGCATTGTTGAAAAGGATACTCAACAGCGTCCTAGGGAATGTAAGTTTTGGAAGCTTATGTTTGGTCAGTTAAGAGTGCTATTCCATATTGGTATTCTTGTTCTTCCGTAGCTTTTGTTTCTGAAGGGTGCAAACATGCATCTCTCTCTTATCTTATGATTAATTGTTTAAATGCGTGTCTTCAGCATCACCACGAAGAAGGCCCGCTTCACCTTCACAGAAGCGATCTCCAAATCGAAGGGTCGAGTCACCCAGGCATCCTCCTGACCCATCGCCTAGACGTCGTCCTGATTCTCCACCTGTTCGTCGTCGAGCAGATCCTTCCCCTGTGAGGCATGATGACACACCTCCTCGCCGTAGACAACTATCTCCAGTTAGAAGACGCTTCTTCTCCGCCACCAAGAAGGCATAGGTCACCAATGCGGTGAGTAGTGTAAATACCTTCTGTAAATTTAAGGTACTGTGATCAGAATTTCTGACATTATTTTTGCAACAGTCCTTCACCTAGAAGGGGTCGCGGCAGCCCATCTTCACGCAGACGCTCACCTGGCCCTCTTAGACGGCGGTAAGTCTCGTTCAGCTTTTCCTTCTGCCATCTTGTTCAATGTCCTTGCAGTAGAATTTATTGGGAAATATTTGATCTACTTAGACCAATGTATACAAATATTATGCACTTCCCTGATGTGCTAAATGTATCAAGTATTCTCCATTTATATTTCGCAGCTGTGAACTGCTTGTGCATATCCCATGTAATGCTTGCTATGTGCTGCACATGATCATGTGACTCTTGTTTTTTGCTGTTACTTGCTGGTATCCAAAACTTCTTTGGATACTTTTCCTATATGCTTCTTATCACTTAAATTGTGCCTGAAGGTTCTGATCAAGAGTTCTTATCCCTTCGCCATTTATGTGCTCTACCCATCGTGTTCATAACTATTGTTTATCTCTCCAGCTCACCACCTCCAAGGAGGCTGAGGAGCTCACCACCAAGGAGGCCACCACCCCCCGCGTCGCTATAAGCCTTTCCCCTTCTCGCCGTCCCGTTCACTCCCGCTCCAGATCAATTTCTCCTCGAAGTCGAAGGTAATGGAGTTGTTGATCTGTCTCACGTGCGGGCGGGAGCTTTTTGTTCAACGCATATATTACTCTAATTATGTTAATACTAGCAGGGGTCGAGGACCTCCATTGAGGCGTGGGAGTTCAGATTCATCATATTCTCGCTCACCTACTCCACCACCAAGAAAGGTAAATCATCAGGAAACAATCCATATTATTCGCTCTATTGCTCATGCTAATTAATACATAATGGATTATATTTTCACGTGGAAGTATGGTTAAATTCTAATACCTTTTGCGGTACAGGGGCCAAGAAGGGTATCAAGGAGCCGCAGCCCTAGAAGGTAACACATTTTATTTGCAACCCTGAGAATTGAGATAATGTAATATGGCTTAATCAGTTTTATATTGAAATTCAAAATTTCATGTCATGCAGGCCTCCTAGAGGAAGAAGCATCTCTAGTGACAGCCGAAGCAGCAGCTCGCCTTCCCCTAGACGCAGGTAGAGCTCCTGACATTGTGTTCCTAGCAGGTAAAACCCTTTTCTCTTGAATCTATCACTATGTTTGCCTGTGCTTGTGACTTGCTGTAAGCTCAAGTGTTGGTTTGAGGTCTGATGAGAGAACCCTGCCCCAATTCTTCGACTGGATCTCTGGTGTATCATGTTTCGTGGAGTTTGGCTTGTGGCATGCACTCAGACAGTATCTGTTTTGGTACTTATGCCTGTACTGAAGTATTTTCTAGTTCTGACCTTGTATGTCCTCAGAAGTCTGGATCTGAATATTCATTAGTGGCTCTTGTTGCTTAATGCTGTTGGAGAAAACTATTGTTGAGTTCCCTTTAATGTGCAATTTGTTTATCAAGCTTGTCAATGCTGTTCTTGTTGGATGATTAATTGTCTTTCTCAAGGCTAGACGATGCTGATATTCCTGGGTTACATTAGTTATCTCAAGATTGTTTAGATTGTGATATATCTCGTTTTGGCTCTATTGTTGTCATGGGCGAGATGATCATTTTATCTTGCCTCAACGGTGCCATTGTTGTAGATGCATAATGGGGAGAACCGCGCCTGTGATAAAGCAAGTTTCGTTAATAGGATGTCTTGTTCTACAAATGAAGTGGGCGCGATGCAGAGAATCCACTCAATTTGCGTGCAACCAGGGGAAAAGAAAAATCATCCCTTCTCTGCCTCGAACAGGACTGAACCGTGAATTCTTCTTGATCCAAAGGCTGAAGGAAACGCTACCCGAATGCCGAAACGCTACCCGAATGCCAGCTCCTCTCGTCTCTTGGGGCTGGCGTCACTCGTTGACGCGTGCAGTCTTGAGCTCATTGCTGCACCTTAGAACTGGGCGCTCAGGGATCATATCGGCAGTGTTCGGCAGCCGGAATTTCCTCCGGCTGCTGCTGTTTGGGCTGCTGCTACAGTCAATGGATTGCTACAGTACGTGAATCCTCCGTTACAATGTTCTCTCTCACTATTGAAACTGCAACTGCATCCTCCAACCGAACACCTCGATCGAGGGTGGTGGTGTGTGCAGCAGTGGTTACAAGCCTCACATGGATGATGGCTACAGCTGACACCGATGGATGATAGCGAAGGAAGCTGACACCGATGGATCACCTGGATGGCTTCTCCCCCACGGAGAAATGATGGGCCTCGTAATGTTTGGAGTGATGGGCCTCGTAATGTTTGGAGCCGGACGAGGGTTCTGTCTGTTGTAGACAATTTTTTATACTTGCTGTCAAACATGAAATAGGAAGCAGGACATGCACTATGTGGGGTAACCTACGCTCAGTAATAGACATGGCGTCTTTTTTTTTTTCTCTAGAAGCATTATCATTATGGATGTTAAAACTTTTCTTGAACATGACAATGAAATGGACGCCATGCATATTGGGTAATGTAACATCCTGAGGAAGAATTGTGATGCCGTCCCCTAGAAATAAATAAAAATCATCTAATTTACATGCACCTAGAAAAAGAATCCTCTCTTCTCTGCCCCTCGATGTGACAAGGACCGCGAATTCTTGATGAAAGACCCAAGGTTCGAAGTTCAAACCTCTCCCGAGTCCCGCCTTTCCTATCGGAAAGAAAAAAAAGGGGGAAGACAAAAAAGAAAAAGAAAAACCTGTCCCGCCTCTCCCTTGCGGAGGCGGAGGCGAACATGCCGCAGCCGCCGACGAATTTCTCGTCCATGGACGCCTTCTACCTCTACATCCTCCGCTCCTGTGCGTCTTTGCCGCAAGTCGCCGCCGTGCACGCCCACATCGCCCGTGCCCATCCCGCTGCCTCCCTCTTCCTCCGCAACTCCCTCCTCGCTGCATACTGCCGCCTTGGAGGGCCCCTCCCCGCCTGGTGCCTGTTCGACGAAATGCGCCGCCGCAACGCCGTCTCCTTCAACCTCCTCATCGATGCCTACTCCCGCGCCGGCCTCGCCGAGCTCTCCCTGGCGACCTTCGCGCGTGCTCTGGCCTCGAGGGTCAAGGTCGACCGGTTCACATACGCGTCCGCGCTCGCCGCATGCTCGCGGGCATGCGACATGAGGACGGGCAAGGCCGTGCACGCGCTGGCCGTTATTGATGGTCTCAACAAGGGTCTGTTCCTGTCAAACTCGCTTATCAGCATGTACGCCAGTAGTGGCAAGATGGACGAGGCGAGGCAGGTTTTTGACGTCGCCGTTGAGCACGACGATGTCTCGTGGAACTCACTGATCTCTGGGTACGTCCGCACCGGTCAGTACCAGGAAATGCTGAGGGTGTTCAGTCTGATGCGCCGGAATGGTATGGGTTTGAATTCGTTTTGGAGCGTCGTCAAGTGTTGCTCTTGCAGTGAGGCAGTTCATGGATGCTTGGTGAAGACTGGGTTGGACAGTGACATTGTAACACCCCAGCCTGTTTGTAGCCTGGTAGTAGTGGTTTCGGCCCAAGTGACCCAGAAGTGAAGTGGTTGTGGGAATAGTCCCACATGGCTTGTTTAGGTGGGTGAGGGTCAGCATATAACCCTTGTTGGTTCCAAGCATAGCACCTCCGGGTTAACCCTTTTACTCGAAGCGAGGACGAAAGTGTAAGGGGGGTGCTATGTGCATGCGCGTGCCCGCCCCGCGTGGGGACTTGGGCGGTAAGCGGGGATTTTGGACGCAGGGTGTTACAGACATGTTCCTTGCAAGCGCGATGATCGACATGTATACTAAGAAAGGCGCCTTGGGCAATGCTGTTGCGCTTTTCAAGTCGGTGCAAGACCCTAATGTGGTTGTTTTCAATGCAATGATTGCTGGATTCTGCCGGGATGAAGCTGCAGCTGGGAAGGAAGTTGTGAGCGAAGCATTGAGTCTGTACTCAGAGCTACAGAGCCGAGGGATGGAACCTACTGAGTTCACATTCTCGAGTATTCTACGGGCGTGCAACTTGGCTGGTGAGTTTGAATTCGGGAAACAATTACATGGACAAGTGCTAAAACACAGTTTCCAAGGCGATGACTTCATTGGGAGTGCACTCATCGACTTGTACTCCAGCTCTGGTTGCTTGGAAGATGGATACAAGTGTTTCAGATATCTTCCTAAGGAAGACATTGTCACCTGGACATCAATGATTTCAGGGTGTGTTCAGAATGACCATTTCGAGAAGGCATTGAGATTGTTCCAAGAGTCGTTATGTTACGGATTGAAACCTGATCTTTTCGCTATATCGAGCGTGATGAACGCATGTGCCAGTTTGGCTGTTGCAAGGACAGGCGAGCAGATCCAGTCCCTTACCACAAAATCTGGTTTTGACAGGTTCACTATCATGGGAAATTCCTGCATACATATGTATGCTAGGTCAGGAGATGTTGATGCTGCAACTCAGAGGTTTCAGGAAATGGAATCACGTGATGTTGTCTCTTGGTCTGCAGTTATATCAAGCCATGCGCAGCATGGTTGTGCAAGGGATGCTCTGCGCACTTTCAATGAAATGATGGATGCAAAAGTGACACCTAATGAGAGTACTTTTCTTGGTGTCCTTACTGCCTGTAGCCATGGAGGATTGGTTGATGAGGGACTCAGGTAAGCGTTTGCCGTTTTTTGGGTCAGATCATTCGTTAGCGCCTGGTGCAACTTTTTTGTTATACATGCATCATATGTCCATCTCCTTTGTTGATCACTTGCAGGTATTATGAAATTATGAGCAAGGAATATGGGTTGAGCCCAAGCATAAAGCATTGCACTTGTGTTGTTGATCTCCTTGGACGAGCTGGGAGGTTAGCTGATGCTGAGGCTTTCATAAGGGATTCGTCCTTCTATGATGACCCTGTCGTTTGGCGAGCTTTGCTGGCCTCATGTCGTATTCATGGAGACATAGACAGAGGTCAACTTGTTGCGGATCGGATCATGGGACTAGAACCCTCTTCCTCAGCATCCTATGTGATCCTATACAACATGTACTTGGATGCTGGGGAGCTTTCCTTAGCTTCAAAAACTAGAGACTTGATGAAAGAGCGAGGTGTGAAGAAAGAGCCTGGTCTCAGTTGGATTGAACTGAGGTCTGGATTTCACTCTTTTGTTGCTGGAGATAAGTCCCATCCAGAGAGCAATGCAATACACACAAAACTTGCCCAGGTGCTTTCCAAGATAGAAAAGCTGGAAACCACTGATAATGTTAGCACAGATTCGAATGGCATCTCTAGCAGGGAGCAAAGTTTGGTGGGTTGCCACAGCGAGAAGCTAGCTGTGGCATTTGGAATGATTCATCCGCCAGAGTCAGCACCTATAAGAGTAATGAAGAACTTGAGAGTTTGCCGTGATTGCCACTCAACTATGAAATCGTTATCAAGGAGTGAAAATAGAGAAATAATCTTGCGAGATGCAATCCGCTTCCATCACTTCAGAGGTGGATCTTGTTCCTGTGGGGATTACTGGTAATGACCCATACAATTATTGTAGGTAGAACCTGACAAGTCATGTACAGTACAATTGATACAATTTGGAAGGAGACACTAACACAGCTCATGTAAAGGCAAATGATACATCCATTTTCTTAGTTTGTGGTATAAAGTTCATTGTGAAAACACTAGGGATACTTTTTAAACTCATAAACACTCTCCAAGAGCACTACTAGCATGTCAAATCCCACTGAGCAGAGGATTGGATAAATAGCACTTTGTTCTGAAAATTAACAAGCTTGGGAATGTAGCTCAAATGGTAGAGCGCTCGCTTTGCATGCGAGAGGCACGGGGTTCGATCCCCCGCATCTCCAAGTATATGTCCCTTCTTTTTATAAAATATTTTTTAAGTCTCGCTTTACATGCAGATAACCTTGCCAATGTGGAAATGTCATGTATTATTTTTGCCTTTTTGGTAAAGCATAATATTTTTTCCGTCTCACTTTGCATGCAGATAACCTGGCCAATGTGAAAATGTCATGTATTATTTTTGCCTTTTTGATAAAGCATAGGGATCATTGTCACCCCTAATTGTCAGTACCTCTGTAAATGTCACTAGCTAAAACTTTGTGGTAACCAGAAACAGTACTATGCAACAAAAGGCTGAAACTAGTTGATGAGCAAACCATTTTACAAATGAAAAACTAATCCTGATTCCTGAACAAGACTTTGAACAATTCATTCATCGGACAAGAAAAGATTCAGTGATGGAGAGAAGGTCGCGGCGGTACAAGCACGGTGCTTGGCTTGGTTTCTTGTCTTGCAACTGGAACAAGGACGGCCGGGCGAGCAGCTCGATTCATCCAGACCGCGTTGGCGTGCTGACTCAGTACTTCCTGTTTGATATCCTCGAGCAGGACGTCGGATGAGCACCTCGGCTTCGCATGGTGATCTGACGCATGGAGAAAAACATGTGGAACTCGAATATCTAACGTAGTTATTTACTGATTTCATAAGAAAAATGGCAATCAATGACCTTACCTTGATCCAAAGGCTTGTGCTCTCATCAACAGAACTAAAAGCCATTATCAGCAGCACAGGTAGCAATGCCGTCTTGATCACTGTATGCAACTGGTCTGGCACCAGGCTTCAGTTTTCTTATGAAAAACTCGTTAAAGGTCTTCAAAGAACAAGTAATTTAGAGCATATCAAAGGCTATTCAAAATTAGACGTGAACATCAAAATAATGTCTAATGCTTAATTCCAAACTATTTACATTGGAAGTCCCAACAGATTATAATATCGATAGAACTGGAGCACCTCTCAAAGTACATATGAGCATGAGCCTAAAGAGAGCTGCTTTGAACTGGTAGAATCAGAAAAAATCCCTTCCGGTTGTTAGGGAAACTAATTCATTTCTCCAACATGAAGGGAATGAGTCTAATGCCCACCTATCTATAAGAGGAATAGATTGTTGTATAATGGTGGATTGTATTGCATTGAGCCTCTCGGCTGGTATAGATATACAATATCTAGCCTACCAAATATAACACTATCCAAGAAAACAAGCACTGGGTAATTCATGAAGGAACAGTCAACAAGGCAAGGAGTGCATCAATCGCATTCGAGCACTCCTCAAAGTTATTAGAACAAAGAACGGATTGTCACATTGGTAAACCTTTGATCAAATATGAAAACAATCATGTAAAGTAACAACCAATGGGCAACAAAGACAAGTAGGTCAGTCGCAGCTATGGTGCTGGTACAGTATCATATGATGCACAATACTGTGGTACTGCTAGGTATCAAGGATTTGGAACCCTTCTTCCCAGCCAAGATCATCTCGCTCCTTAAATACTTTATTAGTTTCCCAAGGAAGATAATTAGCAGTTCACTTCACTGATTCTCAACATAATTAATTAATTAGGCTATGCTGAGATGATCAAATAAGCAAACAAATGGCTACAGTGATAACATTTGCACAGATATGTAACCTAATCCAATAGCCAGAGGACTATAAATCAATAAATATGGCGGCTGGCATTAATATTGCAGTGACATACCTTAAAACTTTCAATAGGATCCTTGACCTCATCCATATTAATTTTGATCCTCCAGTTGTATACAATGAATATTTTAGGCTGACCAAAATGGTCTTGTATAAAATGCAAATGCTGACATCTATTCACAATTTCAGATAGAAAAAATTGTTGCACTTAGCAAGAATTAATAGAGCCGGTCAAACTACTGTTGAGGATACTCATGCATAGACTGAATTAAGTTGTCAGGATTCTGAATACACAGTTGAGAATGAGCTGCAAATGATAAGAAAGACCACACCATGAAAATGTTTCAGAAGACATCTAGAATTTTGCACTTCCCCTAAGGATTCAATTTAAATTAGAAGTTAGCAACTAAATACGAAATATGGGGTCCCCTGTTCTTCTTTTTCTTATCTGTATTGTTTCCTTAGTAACCAGTATAGACTTTGGGAATCACAAATCAGCTCGGACTTCAGTGGCATATATTCTAACATAACAGACCAAGCAGCACTTGATGTCACAGATTGCAATTCTTCTAGGAAAGCACCACAAAACTTCATATGCTATTTTCAAAGATTTACTATTTCATATCTCGTTTATATCCCAGGGACATGGACTTTTCATCCACATTCTCATGTTCCTTGAAAATGTAAAGTGAAATCGATCAAATGCTGGAATTAAAAGTGCTCTGCTCTGATCAGATGAAGCACAAGACAAAATATTTACTCGGAAACCATGTCATTTTCCTCACTTATGACAGTTTGATCCGAAGACAAAGAAGTATTTCCTTCACTAATACTGGCACCACCTGTTGGGAGCTTCTTCTTTTCATCTTCCTAATTAGAAGCCCCGTAATCACCACCCTGAGTCATAGAAGAGTTCTCTCGGACAGGGACCCCACCAATGTTCTCTTGGGGATGTTCTGGTGCTGGGGGGATAGGACCTACGAATTCCCCATCCACATTACTGTTGTACACATCCATCTGATCCTCATTGATTTGCTTGCTCCCTGCAGGTTCTTCATGAGCAACACTATTCATCTGACCTTTCTCCTCTTCAACATTACAGTTTCTTTCATTTCTTTCCCAGCAGCGTGATTCTGAGCAGCAACTCCTCTCGAGCACGATTTTCTGCTTCCATTGCCTCCTGTATCTTAAGCTGACTCCTGCGCTCCTCAAGCTGTTCTTGTATTCTTTGGTAACTAAATAACAAATCACCATAGCGGCTTTGGAGTGTGCGTTCTAATGCTTTCTGTTTATTCACTTCTTCAGTCAAATTTCTAACACGGTAGGAAGCAGCCATCTGTTCTTGTTTCTGGAGCTCTTGGAAGCATTCCAGTTCAGTAGGAGCAGTGTCCATCTGCTTGAATGTGTCCTGGATCTGTGACCGCAATTTTCCAGCTCATGCCTGAAAAAATCACATAGCAAGTGAGATTCAAAGCATTAGTTACAAAAAAGGACATAAAAATTAGAGCAATACTATGTGATCAATGGTTTCAGTTAAAAATAAATGCATTACAACTCAGTGATGTATGACCTCAGCTTACCTGGTACCCTTGTGTCAGAAGTTTGATCTTCTGCTCAAGTCGAGAAGCCTTCTTAGCTTCATCATCCATCCTCCTCTTCACAATTTCAAACTCATTTTGCAGAGCGGTGATCTTATCAGCATTTCCAGCAACATTGGCAAGACCATAGCCGTTGTTTGTAGGGAAATACATGAGGTCCTCTTGGCATGCATCATGTGCTTATACAAAATCCTCAAAAGATTTCATTCTCATGCCCCATGGCGACACGAATATACTGAATCTCTTCCTCAACCATAGAGCTAGCCTGGAAATAAAGAAATGAGGCCATATGAATGTTTTGATTTCTATTATTCATGGGCCAATAATCAAGTAAATAAACCAACATACAAGCAAACTAGAGGATAAATAAATATAAGACATCTAGCCAACAATTTTAGGCATTCGATACCAGTTGTTGTACCAACAAAAGGACTCTAAATTATGTTTAGAGTACAGAAACACCCAAACATATTTCAATAAGGCATACTGCGCAAAATTATGTTTTCCTCACATCAACAAACAAGATTTGATGACCACTATGGAAAGTATATTAAACTTGCTGACTATATTTGTCCACATTTAAAATAACAAATTCAGTGGTTTAAGAAGAATATTTGTCCACATTTAAAATAACAAATTCAGTGGTTTAAGAAGAGTTTAAATATTGAACATATGGGTTTTGATGCAGCATGAAACATGAAGTCAAACTTGACAGTATCTTTTAATGAATAATTTTAGTGCTTCCGTGGCGTGTGAATGCAAATCCATAACATAACTCGCACAACTATATTCTCTTCCAAATGACAACTAAAATTAGTGTCTCCATGGTATGCAAGATAAAGTGCGTAACATAATACCAAGTCACATCTCTGTTCTCCCCCAAGTGATAACTTTCAGATTTGAACTCCAAAAAAATCAACAAAACAGTACAATGTCACTCTGGAAAATCTTCTATTTCATACTTTTTTCAAAGGATTAAGCGTCCCTTTCACCGGGAGAAATAATTTTATCAAGCAATATTACGCATGACTACTCAATGAAGACTAGCATAACATTCACACCTTTACAATGTGTGCTCCCTGGTCATTAAAAAATTTCCAACATCCGATCATCTACTCGATGGAAGTCAAAGATAACTTTCTTACATAGCAAGCATTATATGTATGTCCACCTACCAGCTTTACAAATTTGCATGCCAATAAAATACTGGGTTGGGAAAGTCTAAGGAAGCAAAGAAAATTCTTGGACTGGTACATTGTGTTCCAACTATCCTGACAGTTGAAAAATTACCACAACAATAGGGATAGTCCATTAGTCCAGACATACCAGCCCGTGGCCTTATTACACTCTACTTCGTATACAGAACAAAGCAATAGTTATTTAAACCTAAATACTTTCTATGCAGGAAAAAATACTAGTTACTTAAACCTCATACTTGTTGAGTCCTGAAGGATGAAGCCACACAGTAATAGTCCTACAAATCTACAATACACGTATCTAAAGCATAAAGAAATTATTTTCCTCATACAGAATCTCCCGAAACATAGATGCTGTGATAGGTGGCATGACTATCTGGTACTCATTCTTAGGCTGTGGAATAGAAGCAAAACCAGATCGAAGACTTTTTCTTAGTTCAGCCTGCCTACGAAGCTCAAGCTTAGCACTGTCCTGCATGTCCACCTCTTCATTTATGCGAAGCTCGTCCCGAAAAGGTGACATGATATCTGCAAGCAAGGCAATTATTTATAAGTAGATAACAAGCAAAATAAGTATAATCATATGTTATATATATGAAGATTAGGAATTATCTTGATCACTCAATTCAACTGAGTTTATTTGAAAACCATGATGACTGCAAACAATAATAGCTGGTTTAGTTGATCAGTATGGCCAACTAAATTGGCAACACAGTATGCACTAGATAAGGGAGATCCATTGGTTTCAGTCAGGAGTTGTGTCAATGGCGTTTGCAATGAAGTGTGTGATTCCAACAGCAACATAGATGCAAATGCGTTAAATTGGAGTAAGAAACATAGTAGCTCGGCAGCAGATCTATGACTGTCTGTGTGGATGCAAAGTTTGAATGGCAAATAGACAGGGGGGCCTTACTTTGTTGATGGACGGATAGAGCCACTCGTACCAGCGCGCCTTGCACTGCTCGGCGGACTGCGGACGAGCAGCGACGAGATGCGCGCCCACTGGTTCTTGCCGTGCTTCATGACGGCCGCGCCTTGAGGACAAGGATTGAAATCCCGATGCTACCGGTGCTACCGCCGCCCACCGGAATGACCGGTTTTCGCGAAAACCGCGAAAACCGGTCGAAAACCGGCACAAAATTCAAAAACCAAATTTGAACTCGAAAATACCGAGTTTAACGGTAAACCGGACCGGTTTACCGGTAAACCGGTCATAATTTCCGGTAAACGGCGGCAGAAATGTGAAACCGGTGCCGACCCTAAAAACCCGGAAAAATAGGCAGAAATGTGAAACCGGCGCGTCGAAGCCGCGGAAGCTGCCTACCCGCTTGGAGTGGCAGTCGCACTCCGACATGGCGACGCGGTGCCCCGGCATGCGCGTCGCCGGCCGCTTCTTGGCCGGCGGCTTCACGGCGACGCGGAGCAGGGAGCTGTCGTCCATGACGTACTCGTAGGTGCCCATGGAGAAGCACCGCCTCACGTCCTGGCCAGGATCGCCGCCTCCTTCGGCTCCGGCGGCTGCCTGGCTTCTGAACTTGCCGAGCTTGACGGGAAACGACCACCTCGTCCTTCTTCTCGGTGGCCTCTGCGGCCTGCAGCTGCTTCCGGTTCTGCCCCGCGAGGAGGCTGCGGCGGCAGAGCGGGCAGGTGGAGTGCGAGAGCAGCCACGTGTCAATGCACTCGACGTGGAACGCGTGGCTGCACTTGGGGAGGAGCCGGAGCCGGTCGTCGTCGTCGAACTCGCACAGGCACACCGCGCAGACGAACGGGTCCTTCCGCCCCGCGCCGACGACAGCGCCGTAGAGGAAACACGGGGAGCGTGTCCATGAAGGACTGGTCGACGTCGGCGTCGTGGAGGTGGAACAGCTGCTGGAGCTGGCCCTGGAACGCGGTGGCGCCCGCGTCGCCGCCGTGCGCGTCCCCCCCAGGCCCGCGCGGCGGTGGCCGGAGCAGGAACCGGACGAGGAGGTGGAGCAGGCCGGAGACGAAGAAGATGACGGCCAGGATCAAGATGATGAGGAGCACGCTGGGGCTGATCCTGCTCTGGAAGCCCGCGTCAGGCCGCCGCGCCTCCAGGACCTCCCTCGCGAGCGGCAGGCCGACCGTAGCAGTCGGTTTCTCGGCTCTTTCGTCCGGTAAACCGGTGTCGGAGGGCGAGCATGCGTGGATCCGGCGGATTCGACGGCACAAGGACGGCGGCGACGGCCGGATCTCGCCGGACGGCGGCGCCTGCAGGGGAGGGCGTCGGGGGAGGGACCAGAGAGGGAGAGGGAGCTCGAATGAATGGGGAAGGAAGAGATAAGGTCATTTTTTCTTTTTTTTTTAACCATTTATTCTCAGCAGAAACTTCCTCGATTTTTTAGACATACCAAACGATCGAATCTACGTGTAATTCTTCCACCAGCGGACTGCAAATTCGATCTAGTTTTTTACATATTTTTGTTTCAAATTTTTCCAAATTTTTGAAAAATTTTCAAATTTAAATTGAAAAAACCGGAGTCCGGGTAAACCGGACCGGACCGGTTTTTCCGGTTTTCGCGAAAACCGGTCCGGTTTACCGCGGGATTGAGAACCTTGCTTGAGGATCTCGTCCTCCGTGTTCTTCCACACGCCGTCCCCCCTTATCTCCACCACCCTCCAGCCAGCCGAACGAATCTGCCGTCGATCCCCTCCGCTCTCTCTTTACCGCCTCCCATTTCCGTCCTCTTCCCCTCCCCAGAAATCCAATTCCCAAAAGCACCCCCGCCCAATCCCCAATCCCCGCGTAAACCCTACTCCCCTTCCTTCCCCACCATGGGCAGCGCCGCCGCCTCGCCGCCGCCGTCCGCGAAGCTCTCGCAGGAGGAGCTCAAGCGCGTGGCGGCGCACCGCGCGGTGGAGCTGGTGGAGTCCGGCATGACGCTGGGCCTCGGCACGGGCTCCACGGCCGCGCACGCGCTCGACCGCCTCGGGGACCTCCTCCGGACGGGCGCCCTGGCGGGCGTCGCCGGCGTGCCCACCTCCCTCAAGACGGAGGCCCACGCGACCCGCGTCGGGATCCCGCTCCTCCCGCTCGCCGGCGCTGCCAGGATCCACCTCTCCATCGACGGCGCTGACGAGGTCGACCCGGACCTCAACCTCGTCAAGGGACGCGGCGGCTCGCTCCTCCGTGAGAAGATGATCGAGGGCGCTGGGGACAGGTTCGTCGTCATCGTCGACGAGTCCAAGCTCGTCCCCAGGCTCGGCTGCACGGGCGCCGTACCCGTCGAGGTCGTCCCCTTCGGCGCCGTTCACACGCTCGGCCTCATCCGCAAGCAGTTCGACGGATTGCCCGGCTTTAGCGCCAGGATCAGGACCAAGGCGGCGGCGGCAGAGGAGGAAGCTCCCTTCGTCACCGACAACGGCAACTACATCGTTGAGATGTTCTTCCACGACGGCATCCGCGGCGACCTGCGCGACATCAGCGACCGCCTCCTCCGCATCACCGGCGTCGTCGAGCACGGCATGTTCCTCGGCATGGCCACAACCGTCATCGTCGCCAACAAGGACGGCACCGTCGCGGTCATCAACAAGAACTAAGCCGCTCAAGGTTCCATTCCGGCCAAGGAAGAAAAGGCAGAGCAAAGCAAGCAGCTCAAGGTTCCCTCCTGCTTGCAGTACCTTATCAGTTATCACTACTACTTTCTTACTTTCTTGTTCTAGGGTAACAACGAGATAATAGCGCTCCGGTGTAATGCGAACAAGTTTTGGATTGTTCTATGGTATTATCCAGTCAATTTTGTTTGTCGCTCTTAACTTTACATTGGGCGCATATCAGCTGTCCGTTTCTCTGTATCTGGTGATGCAGTCACCCTGGACCGATCTTTTGTGTTCATCCATCTGTACATCCATTCCGTTACAGCATTATGCAAAAGAAAGAAACAGATTTTTGGCCATAGCTGGCCGGGTGATGCAATGGACATGGCCCGCTACAAATTTCGGATGGATGGAGCAGGGTGATAGTCCCTTTGAAACGTGCCAATTTTATACAAATTTTGTATGAGATGTCAACTATGCATATGCTTATGTTCCTCGCTGTTTCACTCAATTGTTCATCTGAGTGTCCTTTTGAAATGTACCAACTTTACAAAATAAAGTTGCATGAGATATCTAATGTTGCATATGCTCATATTTCTCTCGATTTCTTCCAACTTCACATTCGCATTATTTTTATATTATTGCACCCGGAAACAAAGGAAGCATCCAAGGAGCTTAATAAAAAAATTATAGTTGGTTAAATAACTGTAACCGGCTTGTGCTTCTTGCTGCTTTGGGGGCCGTCTAAAGACCTGCCTGGAGAATCTCGGCCGCCATGAAAATGGATCGTGACGTTCGCTACTTGTTCAGTTAGGTCGCTATCGCACCGTGGATTATGTTGTTTGAAAATCATGAATATATATATAGAATATTTTTATTGCTTCGATATTCTTCCTTGTTGCCACTAACATATATGGCTGACCAATGAACTGAATTCTACAAAGGCTCCATGTTGCTGTCAAGGAATATGAAATGATCGGTACGAAACCAGATGGCATCGGCTGGTTCGCAGAGCTTAATCCCGACGTGCAAAACTTCAAAAAGGGCAATTCTAATTGTTTGACATGACAAAAGAAAACGATATTTATTCTAAAGAAAGTGAAATGTTTCACATGGAGCCTAAATATTGCTTTAAGCTTACATCATGATAGATTTTCGTGTCTTAGATTTCATTTGATGCAATTTTCTTGTTGAATAGGGGTCTGATTTGCTATACTGCACATGTATCTTATGTTCTCAATTTGATGGAAATCACTATTTGGTGCTTAGGATCTTTCATTTGTTAGATCTTAGGGTAAATGAAATAGACTGCCTTTCCTCTACCCCCTATACATGCTACTGCATTTTTACTATATGTTATTTTGATTGAATTAAAACATGCCACTTTCATTTCAGTAAGATAACCATGCTATGCAATAATCCTAACTGAAAGGGAATAACGAAAAATAAACTATTGTGTAACTATTTTCTTCAGGGTGAAGGAACATGGTGGGGAAACCATTCTTCGTTTCAGCTATGCTTTTGAGCAGAAGCTAGTGGATATACCAGAAGATGAAGCTGCCAAATATTGTGCTGAAAACCAGATCACAAGGCAAGTTAATTTGCACTGTTTACTTGGGTTGGTAATCGTAGTCACATATGATGTGTGTATCTCATTGACTGAATGATGAATATTTTTTTGAGTTGATAATCTGTTTAGAAGCTTGCCTGCCAAGGAAGTGAAGTCTCGGTCATCAGTCAGAGCAACAACGAACGCCAATCACCAGAACTAGTGATCCACGTGCCTAGGATGAGTACAAAAATAATCGGGCGCAGCGCTCAGCAGCGCAATAATTTAAAGTGACAATCTTCCGCTGGAAGCTTGGAGGAGGCAGGGAGTGCCGTTTGGCGCAGCCATTCTCCCCTATAAATCAGGGGTGCTTGCCTTGCCTCGTCTTACAACACAGTTCTAGCAAACACTTGCACGCCTGAGATAGTACAGCACAGAGCTCAAGAGAGGCGTGGCTGGAGCTTCGGCCATGGGCTTCTCCTGCGTGCCATCGCTCGGCAAGGTGTTCCCCAAGAAGTCGCCTTCCTCTTCCTCATCTTCAGTCAATGAGTTTGACGATGACATCATCAAGCAACAAGAGAAGCAGCGCCAACAGCAGGAGAAGCAGAAGCAAGTTGCCGAGAAAGAACAAGGGAAGCAGCAGCAGAAGAAGAAGAGCAACCTTGATAGGGCCGCCCTCACGACGCCGTACTTCCCCTTCCATTCCAAGCCGTGGCTCCTGTAGCTGTAGGCCGCCTGCTGCTGCCTTGTGAAAAGTAAGTTTTGCTTCAATGAATACAAGCGTGTCTTCATGGAGCTGACCTCTCCAAACCACCAGCGTCCGCTACACCCTTGTATGTTGATAACCAACATCATCTTTGTGAGGAAGTGCAAACTCCAGTAACGCTTAGAAGTGAAGCGGAGCAACTGGTTGGGGGAGGAGCTGATCAAGGCCTTGCGTGACTTCAAGCAGGTGGGGGTAGCTCCTTTGTCTACCCATAGTCGACAAAATGCCTCTCATGAGAAGGATCCAGTTGTGGTATGCACAGATGGCACTACAAGTTTCAGTCATCATCGGAAGATTAAAACCAAATCTCGGAAACGCGTCTTCAAGGTGACACGAGATTTGTTGACAAAGAAATGGATCTTTGTCAAGAAGGAGAAACAGTTGGGTACCTTACCCGAGATGGCTAACCTCTTGGAGGAACTACGATTGCCTCCCCAGTTGTGGTCAGCCCTAGTAGGATGAAGACTGCCTGTTGTGAGACAAAGAAGGTCTTTCGGTTAGTTCTGTGATTTTGGTAATTGTTGTTTGTGAGTGACCATGCCCAAAGAGCAGTCGTTCCAACAGATTGAGGAGAAGACTTGAGCTGTTCGCAGAGTGGTCTGTCCCTTCAGCAAATGCTGGTGTCTTCTCGGCATCTGTTCTGTGTTTGCCAAGTTGTTGTCCTGGAGGCATGTTGCCCTCCTTGTTTTTTCTTTTCTAGTTATTGTACCCTTAGGTTGTAATTCTTGCTCTTCTATCTTAATGAATGGCAGCGCTCCTGCCTTATTTTCAAAAAAAAAAAAAATACAAATGTGTCTTCCCGGCCTGCTGCATAACCTATACCTTTGTACAGGTCTCATACATGATCGAACCGGGTGACAGCTTGTATTTGAATTTGTTCTGTGCCTTAAAATCATGCAGCTCGAATTTCACTAGAAAACGTATGCTCTTGAGTGTCACAAGTTAGCTAAAGTTGATTGTGCCTGCAAACTACTTGTATTTTACAGCCCTGCGTATGAACCTAACGAGTACAAAAAATGGCGACTGATGGTCAATACTACTTACAACTACTAGTTCATTATGCCTGCAAACTACGTGTATTTTACAGCCCTGTACTGCACCATAGCGAACTGTGTGTAAACCTTCACTCAAGGGAGCATTTCTGCAGCTCAGGGACTTGTAGCCCCTTGTTCCTTTTGGAGACGCCCAGAGTCATGCACTCATGCCAACAGAAACAAGGGTTTCCAGGGACCTTTCACTGTTGGCCAGAAGATCAGCATCAAATTGTATCGCATCCTGCCAAAGAAAGTCAGTTTTTGAGCAATGATTCCGTTCCAGAATCAGTATGCATGCTTGGCATCGTTTTTCCTTTTCTTATTGTATAGGAATAGCAAATGAGGATGAGCAAAACTTCTCAAAGACACATATTACAGTGCTCCCTCCAAATGAGAAATACCCAAACTGGAAGGAAGAAAAAACAAAGATGAATCAGATAAATTTACACATTAACGCAGGCGTCAGAATTCCTTCAAGATAATGAGGGGCAATGCATGAAGAAAAACCTCATCTCCTTTCTGGACGTAGTCACCCTCCTTTTTCAAGAACGTGATGCTACCTACCATCGTTGCTCCAATGGCAACAAACGCCACCTGAAGCATGCCATCAGGAAAAAAAACGCATAGTGAGTGGGGTTAGGTAACAAAAGCTACTGGGTTATGCTGTACTAGGATCCATACAGTGCATGCCAATCAAAGCTACTGACAGACTGTTTTGAGTTCATCAGTTCATCTCAAGAAACTGGAAAGTACTAATTGTTGCAAACAAGTCAATCCAGCAATGCGCTTTGACAATCTTGACGCTCAAGAATAATATGCAGAATGGTGCTGATAAACAAGCATTTTCTCAAATGACATTTCCTACTGATCCAACGATTGAAGATGGAACAGGGAAATGCGTCCAAACTGAGTGGGGATAAATTTATTCCAGAATCCTGACAGCAGGAATATCAGCAAGTGGGTGCCCAGTATATACAAAGGGGAATAAGAACAGCAAACCTTTCCAAACTCGGAAGTTGATATAATTGAGATAACTCTTTTATTCTCCGTGAATACATTGCAATACTTGCTATTCACCGCGATGGGATTGACCTATCAAATGAGAAGATATCAGTGTCAGTCAGATTACGAGAAATGGCAAAAAGAGCAAGAACACATACACATCCCTTTCCACACACATGCATGAAAGAATGCCAATTTAAATATCCTATACCGTGTACAGGAACCCAGGAACTTCCACAAAATTTTCCACGGTCCCTGAGACTGGTACATGAAACCTGTGGTAATCCTGCAGATTACAAAATGAAAGATGCATAATTGGGTTCTTCAGGAAACAAAAAGGAAATCCAAATCTTGAAAAGTGAAGGTTTTATTTTCTAAGTACATTAAGGATGTACTTGAGGTGCCAGACGGAAAATTACCAACGACCCATTGTTTAAAGCATCGGACTGCACGCTCTTCCCAAGAAGACCCCCAATCGAAAATTTACGACCCTAGGGACAGAAGAAATAATACGATGAGACTTCAACTTTACTATAAGGACCACATCATGCTTAGAATAACATGTTGCATCACTCTTAAGTAATAAAAGTCACTGAATATTCAATGGGTGCCGCAGTTCAGTAAGGTTTATCTTAACCTTGAAATTCGTTATCTTTGCAGTGTTCTGAAACTACAAATAAAACAATACAGTAAAATGACATAACCCTGAATGGCCCAAATGCAAAAGCCTACAATCCTTCAATTTGGGATATGAAAGCTAGGATTGTTGTTATTTAATGGTCTAATGGCAGATGATGGGCATCGAGTACCAAAAAGAAGATTAGCCTTAAAATACCAACTATAAAATTACAGACAAAAGCCTACCAAGTTACTTCTTATTGTTGATACACAAATGATAATAGTATTTCCTACATATGACACCATTGAGTATATATAGTGGACATGACTTTTCCCCCTTTAATATGCACAGATAAGAAGTAAGAAAATTCAGAACATATCATATGGCATAGACATCACTTTTAGAGAGATTAGATCGATTCAAAAAGTGCTGGCCTCCATGCTGCAATCCCGTCCCCTTCCCATCACTTGTCCCGCGACGGCGACGGCCAGTTAATGGCGGAGCAGGACGTGACGGCGTTCGAACTAGTCGGGACCCGGCCGGGCCGGACCACGTCACCGTGCCCTTCTCTCTCTCTCTCTCTCTCTCTCTCTCTCTTTGTTTTTTGAGGAGAGTCACCACCGTGCTCTTTTCTACCCTGCGGCGGTAGTCTATGGGCGTGATTGGTTTCATTCTCTGCTCAGCCTGGCTGGACCTATTTAACCAGGCCCTTGTTGGCCAGGCTCGGCAGGTACAGATGCACTTGATTGGTTCTGATGCATCAAACCAACTGCCTCCTTAATTGGTTGCTTCGATTCTCGTATCAATACTCTCTGGCTTCATGCAGGTCACACGCTCGCTTTGCACCGCGCCAGCCACAGGCTGCGGAGAAACGGATTTCAATCTCGTTTCTGCGCAGCCAGGCCGACGGATGCCTCGTGCATCTCCCGAGCCAGGCCCAAGGCCTTTCGCAGTCAACCAAACATCAACAGACTGCATCACGCGAGCCAGGTTGTGTGGTATGCAACCAACCAATCGTCCCCTATGCTGCAGCGGCTACGCAGGCCGCAGGGCCTGCTCGTTCAAACTGAGACAGCCCACGTTGATATGTCTTTGCTTAGCTTGCTGAACTGGGTTGAATGATAATTTGACTGATAGTTTTGACTAATGGTTCACTTGAACATAAAGATCATGGCCCGGTTAATTCTTTTTTAGCAACTTGGACTCTAGGTATGCTATAATTTGAGCAAGTGGTATGTTTGATGATGGTGCGGTTAGCACGAGACCTTGGTATGTGTTAGTCTTGCTCAAGTTAGCTAAGGACCGGTTCGTGGAGCGGCAACCCAGGACAACAGCGCAAAACACATGATTGATTATAGTAGACTTGGTCAAGTATTATGTTATCTTCCCAGTTTTACTGGTGTTCAAGAAAAAAGGGAGGAAGGTTATTTCTGAAACTCAGGTGATGGAGGGGTACTCCTAGCTATGGCGTCAGAGGGAGGTACTGTTGCAGGGGTACTGGCAGTAGTGGAACCTTAGCGAGGATGTTAGCAGGCTGGGAAGCGCTTTGAAAGACCATGTGGTGTTCTCTTGGCCTCACATCTTGGTAGTGTGGTTATGGCAACATGGAGACTTTAGTCGTTGAATAGTGACAGAATCAGCACCCTGTAGGTAAAGTTGTGCACCTCTGCAGAGAAGTAAAACTGTCATGACAGCCGTGCTCACGGTCAGGAGCGGTCTGGATCCTCACATGATTAGAGATGGATGGTTTGGATGGTGCTGGTGGGTAACCAGTTGGATGCTGCAAGAGGGTATCTTGTATTATGGCTTTAGGTGGGTAACCTATTGCTACAAGTGGGTAATTTGTAGTGTCCCCTTTAATGGTAACTTTTGGGTGGGTTTATACACTTAGTAAATATGTGCTTTAATAAATGATTTAATTATAGTTGTTTTCTGCTTTGAACCATGTGTTAGCCTTTCTTTCATATAAGCTTGCATGTCATCTTTTTCTACACTTACGGAGTACGATATGTACTCACACTTGCTATTTCCTCTACAATTATCAAATGATGCTCAGAGATTGAAGATTGCCCACTTTGAAGACGATGATGAAGACTAAGCTTGTGGAGCCTCTGGTCGATTGCCTGTGGTGTTATGAAGTTTTCCGCTAGCGTTTGTATTCTTATAGTCCTTTGAGACATTTATTATAATAATGTTTGATGTAATTATGACATTGGTTACTCTGTTTTACTATACTTTGTCTTATATATGTGAAACTTGATTCTGGGCACATATATAGATGAGTATTCAATTTTGTTCTTAAAATTGAGTGTGACAGAGACCAACCAACCATTTGTGCTCTGTTAAACCATTTGCTTACCATACAAAGATGCCTTTGTCAAAGAAGCATGTAAATTGATTATTTTCTTTTTTAAATCAGAAGTTCATTGTGCTATTCTGCAGCATGGTGATTAAACACAGAAGCAGCGCAAAGCAAATTAAAATGATCAGGTCCGGCGGGCGAGGCGGAGCGCGCGGCTCGACCTAGTGGAATCTAGGCGAGAAAGAGGCGTCAAACTCTGTTTGGGCTACGGCCACATAGGCCGTTCTAGAATGGATCCAATTTTGGGCTTGTTGATCCTATCTAGAATGGGGCTGACGGCGGCCGCGAGGCCGGAATTCAGTTCTTTGCTTGTTCGAGTTTGGGCTCACAATAGGGTTACTTAAATAAACCTTTTAAACGGTCGGTCCATTGCTCTGCTTCGACTTAGCATGCTAATCTGAAGAAACGAAACTTGCAAGAACTGCACGCACGCCCCCCTGGTAATCCACGAGCCTTCATCCTTGGACTGCGCTTTCGGTGTCTCGGCCACCTCACTCGGTAACTTTCTCAGATTCTGGATCCGGCAGAAGGCGACCGATCGAGATCTCCCAGAACGGGGTTGAAGAGAGAACGGCCACGCCGTAGCATGCATGCCTCCACGGCTCCAGCCACGTACGCACGCATACACATGGCCCTCGATCGATCGATCTGTATGGCGCATCTTGAATTCATCGACATGCATACATATGCAACATGTTGGGGGTGACAAGAATACATGGAGTACATATGATTTCGACTTTAATGGCGGCGTAGTCCCGGCCGGCTGGTACGTACCATATGTCCACGGCCGGGGTTGCTGAGTTGCTACGCGTCTACGGTGGCGGTGGCCCCTGGAGTTATGAACCGGGGCTCGGCGCCGCGGCGGCATCTTGGCACGTGCCGCCCTCATGCAGCTACAGTCGCGCATACAGTTCCGCGACAACGACGATACGTACAGTCCGCGTAGTACTACGCTCGATTTATCCAGTCTCGCGATCGCTAGCTTGAGCAGCTACGCTTTGACATTGCACACTTCCACTGTTCTGGTAATCAATTTCCACGAACTGGCTCAGCACACATGCATGAGACATCAGCACAATGTTGGTAACTGGCTCTGTTTTATTCTGTAGCGAGCTGGACACAATCCTTAAAACGGAACGTTGTGTGTGCAGAGCGCGAGAGCATGCAAAAAGGAAATTGCAAATATATGTCTTCCCTGACATGCACAGTATATAGTAACATAGTATTTCTGGTGTTGGTGTACATCTGTATACGCAGAAGCTACCCCACCGATCTTTTCACAAAACTCTCAAACTGATCAGACAGGCGAATTAACAGTTTCCCCTCGTGCCGGACCTGATGAGAGACCCTGAGTAGACATGGATTGATGAAGCGCACTGTGTACCAGTGTCCCAAGCTCATCCTCCGGCATAAAGATGGCAACGGGTTCCCAACGGCCAGGTACCGGTAGTTGGACCGTGCAACCCCATCCATGCATGTGTTTAGCCTGATCTGAGCAGATTCCTCCATGCAAAAATGGTCCCGTTTAGGCATATGGACCCTGCATGCATGCGAAACTTTTAGCGGTTGACGTATGTACTGCTCGTGCTACGTACAGCAGTGGAGTGCTGGACCAGCTGCTGCAAGGGTCCAGGAGAAATACTTACGATGGAAGCAGTAGACAGCGCCATGGCCATGCATGCGATCCGCCTGGCCGAACGCGACGTACAGATCGAGCGTAGCCGCCATGTACGCCATGATTCCCGCTCGAGGACCAGCCATCTCATCTCACGCACATGGCCGGGGTTTAATTTGTTTGGCTCGAGCTCATTATGAGTTCCCTCTTCTCCCGCCATGGTTTCGAGCGGTTTTGGTTCCAATCGACTCTCACGGGTTTATGGTCTGGCGAGGCTCGATCACTTGCTGAAACGGGCACTGGGATTTGTTTCTTTCTCTTATCCGCTTTATTATTATTTAATTAGCCGGCCAGGTCAAATTTTGGCAGTGCATGCAAACGATTTGTCTTTACTGTTCGCAACACTACATGTCAGATACTCCATAGTATATACTTGCGGGAGTATATCTTACTGTACTAGTATTCTGTTCTACGGAGTACTGCTTCCTTTTTCCTCCGTGAGACGCGTCAATATATGGCGAAAACTGTACACACGCGAGTGCGTTGTGCTGTACTGAAATGATTGGGACTGCTCAAGAGGTTGGTTTAATTTGTTGCGCAAGTGATCGGTCAACTTCCACAGAGCGCTCGCTGCTGTGTTTCTAATTTGTCGGCACGCCAACTGTCAATCACGTACCCGTACATGGAGTGCTGCACAGCAACAACAACATGTGCGCCCGCCAGAATAGTACTGTTGCCTGTAATTTCTTATTATTTTTCCGGACAATCCTGTAATTTCTTATACTGGATGCGTCGCCGATGGGAGGATCCCAGGCGCGAGATCTTCATCTGGTAAAAAAAAAAAGGCTGAATCGACGCGGGCGGCATCTGCGCCACGGCGGCATCGCCGCGGTGGTCTCGAAACTTTTTTCTATGCCGCCGCGCCGCGGCGGGCGCACGCGCGGCCGGCTCGGGCTCGGACGGGGGAGTACGGACAAGGTCTCGGAGTCTGGGCGCACGCGCGCGCACCGCACCGGTCAGCGACGACGGTGGCCGGTAGCGACCGCGCGACGCACCAACAAACGGACAAGCAGCCGCGAACTGGTTGCTGTTTTAGGAGGAGTATTTTTAGTCGTGGAATGGGACGGAGACGATGACGACGAGACGAGCGCCGGTTTAATTATACGGCGCGGAGGCGGGCCTATCCGGGGTGGAAGACGATGACGACGAGCTCTGGAAATGCTCAATTATTGTCAGCTTCCGTCCTTCCGTCCTCGGGCGGCAGTGCGGTGAAGGGTCGCCGTCTGGCGAGCAACTCAAATTGCTGCCACCTTTTGTCTTGTTCGTCTTAGGTGCCGTTCGGATCCCCCTCTAAAGTGCCCTCTAAAGTGCCCTCTAAACTTTATACCCCTCTAAAGTAAAAAGAATCTTACTATTTAGGGGTACTAAATAAAATTTAATTACAAAACCTTTCTGCAGACGGGCGTTATTTTTCGAGACGAATCTAACGAGCCTAATTAATCAATGTTTTGACACAGTGATGCTACAGTAACCATCGTCTAATCGCCGCTTAATTACCCTCATTACGTTTGTCTCGCAAAATAAAGGAGGGGTCCTGGACTTAGTTTTGTAATTTGACTTTGTTTAGTACACATAAATCGTGCCGACATCTTTAATGTGACTGCTACAGCACCCTCTAAAATAAAACGAACGCACCCTTACACACTCTCTCGTACAGCAACGACTTTGGGCTGGCGTGTCGAGTTTGTACGTACCGGGGGTTAAGCCGCAAAGTGTGGCGTTCGGGTTATCGTTAACTTGACTGACTGGCTGATTGGGTGGGTGAACCTGAACCAGATTGGCAAAGAAGAATCAGATACCTGCATCTGGTGACCTGCCGACTTGCACAAAGATACACGACTTGTACGACGACCTACCTAATGAAATTTTCAAACACAAATTGCTGTACTACTAATCTAACATGACAAAATTCTGTGGGCGCGCATCATCTCATGAGCCAATCCAAGGAATCCCAGCTCCCGAAGCAGTCCCAGCCTCCCAGGTTTAAAAGCGTCCATAATTAGCCAAAGCCTCCTACTTCCTCGTGATTAATAAACCCGCCTCCCTCAATCGCCGTGCCCAGGAAGCAAACCCCTCGAATTCAGCGGCCTGTTGTTCCCGGACCCAAAAGGAAATTCATTCATTTGCACGCCGCGCCGGCTGCAATGTGATTATGGTTGAGCAGGACGTGACGGCGCTCGAGGAGGTCTGGACCCGGGCCGGGCCGGGCCACGTCACCGTGCCCTCGCCTGGCCCCTGCAGCAGCAGCAGGCTCTCGTGCAGCAGCCAGCAGCTGCGCAGGGCCTGCTCGTTCAAACTGAGACAGCCCACGTTGCAAGAGCCCACGCGGTACAAGGTTATTTACGGAACTGCCACTTTGCCGTTGCGGCTGCTTCGCCTGGCGCCTGTGACTGCGCGGGAACTGGTGGGTAAGTGAGGCCAGCGTTTTTTTAATGAGGAGGACAGGGGGGGCCTCGTGGCTTCACAGTTCGCGCACGCCTCGCCACGAGTTTCCGTCCAATTTTTTAAGCGCCGGAAGGTACTGCTGCTATACTCGTGCTCCGGCGGGCACCGGCATCACCGCATCACCCCTGAAATAGTTCGCGCACGCTTCGAAACGCAATGGTTTTGGATACGAAGACTGTACTCCTAGCCATGGACGGAGAAGAATACCGACACATCCATGCTCGTATCGTACTCCCACTGTCTGATCGACCAGCAAATCTGTCTTTACGTCAAAAGAGTACTCTACGTACATACACTCTGCCATTGCCAATGGGAGCGGTTCAAAAAGGACGGTAATCCGACGAGGAACTGCAATTTTGCCACAGATGCAGAAGCGGCGCATCAAACTTTAGGCAGCTGTGGATCCTGCGCCTCCATTTCGGATCCGTGTCGGGTCACGAGCACGTCCGGCGATGATGGCGTCTGGCCGCCGGACCTGAGCGAGAGCGCCCAGCAGCGACAGGACGTGCGCGCCCACTCCCCGCTGTGCCCGTGCACCCTGTCAGCCTCATCCGGCCAAAAGCACGCCGGGATCGCAGCGGCAGTTGTAAAAAGGAGCTGCGACCTTTGCCTGTGCGAGTCGCAGCAGCGAAAGTGTGGCCGCTACTCGTGGAACAGGTTTGATTGATGTTCTTGTCTCACGTTACCTCCTCGGTTTCATTTCCTGCCCTACCGTGTTCTCTTCTTCGTTCGCCCAGCTGCTGAGCAATTCGATGGACCACGTATTAAGCTCCGGGAGCATTTGAACTTATCAGGAATTACTACTCCTACACGTACTTGGTAACTCTGTAAATGGGTTTTCACTGCTCTGTCGGAGTACATGATGAAACACGACATGATTGAGAAGGATATCGTGATCTGATTAGGCTCGCCGTGATTAAACGGCAAGGTTAATGCCAATCAACCCGTTGTACGTACTTCTGGTACAGTTTTAACTGCGTAGTGCGTAGGAGTATGAAATTGGGCGGGAGTGCAAGATTCCTTCATACTCCTGCAATGTCATACTAAGCCTAATGCATTTATATATTGTACTCCAACAGCCAACACGGCTCCGGTAAGTATAGCCGCACCGTACTACTAGTACCGTGCCATTCACACGAATTAATGTTCCTCTTTCACGTTTGAGACCTAGTACACTACAGTACCGTTTTAACTCTAACTTCCCATGCATGTGCGTCGAGCACTCAAGATAACTGCAAAATACCCAAGAAACCCATGATAATCTGCTGAAACAGATAAGATCAAAACTTCAGAAAAATACAAGTTGCGACTGGCCCTGTGTCATCTGCGTCCATTGTGGTTATTCGTCTGCCGTAGCAGAGGCATTCGGCCAACGCACAGACCATGATTCACAAAATTCGACTGGTTGCGGCAGGTAGATACTACACCATTTACTGGTTTGTCTCTTGTTGGCGACGTACTACCACTTGCCCGGATCGGGGCACAACATCTCTTCGGTACACAGAGGACAAACCGGAGTTTATCATCATGTGTTTGTTTTTGCTGTACATGCACTGCTAGTACAGAGGAGTAGGTAATTGCAGTAGATACATGTACAGGTTGGTGGCACGTACCCAAAGCTCTCTTTCCAGTGCGCGCAATTTTGCTGACCCCTACGATTGATCAGCTACACCATTTGTGTTTCCTTGTCCTTTTTGACATTCTCCTGGTAGTTGGTACAAAGACATGTTCCGGTAGCACGTAGTGGCTTTTGTGTAATGATGCGCATCGTACATTTGGGATGAGTACGTACACCACTCAATAACATCACGTACTCCCAACCCAAATTGATCTTTCTTAATACTCGCTCTGTCCCAGTTTAATTGACACTTTACTTTATACAATTTTTTCCTAAAATCATTGGTATTCCGACTTTATCTCTCTATCTGTTTTCTTCTTGTTTCCTGCGTACCTATCTTTACTAAACTCTCCTTAGTCTCCAGGCTTCTGGTCTCTTCGGTCTGTTCTCCACGCTAAAGTAGTCAGGAGCAAACCCGAAGGCGTCGGCTTTAGGGCCGGAAGGAAGATCGCCACCATCAGCCCTAAAGCCGACGGCCCGCTCGGAAGCTGCTCCGGCGGTCCTCGGATAGCAGTCGAGGGGAGAGGAGACATTCGCAGTTGACGGGTGCGCACGTAACGTGAGCGGTACGGGCCCCAGACCCCGGGCGGCGGCAAGGACGGATGTGGATCGTTTCGGCCATCCATCAAAGAGGGGGGCATGGACGAGCCACGGACACAAACGGTTTGTCCAGTGGCGCCACGGTTATGATCGTGCCTCGATCAAAAACGTTCACGGTCTACTTGATTCTGCGCACCCAAGCCTTATAGTATTGCCACATCCCTGGTCGCTCGCGTCTTATCCCCTGCTACAGTTGAGAGGAGCGGAGCGAGGCAATTTCGTCCCCGCCGGCGGAGGCCGCGGTCTCCCCTGCTTTTGATGGCTTTCGGGTCGTCGCGAGGTGGGGTAGGCTGTTGTCCTCTCGCCGGTCGATAGGTTAGGTCTTAGGTTTTATAGGGTTCGGTTCGGCGACGGCATCGAGTTGTATTGCTTGATCCCATCCATGCAGAGGATTGAGGAGCATATGTGTTGACGGTAAAATGTGTGTTCTACCGCTCGCACACGTGGCCTGAGAGATTTGCTTCACTCTGTTCAGGACCAAACTTGGAACGCGGTGAATTCCGGAGCGTGCTAGTCGATTTTCCCTGCAAATCGACAAAGACAAGAAAAAGCGTGTAAAATTCCTGGGCTATCGGCCCCGTACAGGCCGATGCGTAACCGCAGCCGATGTTAGTGAATAAATAAAATATTGTATTAAATGCTCGGCTGACGGCTAGAAACGAATCGGCATGTCGCAACAGTAAATGCTCGCACGATAACTAAAGCAAACGACACATGCAACAAAATAAGCAATCGGCAAAGCATGCAATCGGCAAATAGCTATCGGCAAACAAGAAGGCTCAAACCTATACTTGAACAGGAGCAATAAGATATTTAAAAGCACGCAAGCATAGATCTGAACGTGGTAAACAATCGGCTAAACACCCCGAAAGAACGATTAAACCAGCAACCACTGATTATACCCGTAATCTAACAATCGCTTCACCGAGGACACGTCAACTAAGTGAAGTAGAACAGGACACGTCAAACTGCTCTACACGATCGATAGGTACAAGTATAATCGGCAACTACCAGTCCCAGATACCCAGTAAATTAAATCTAATTCTTAGCAACTGTTTCGCCGAGGACACGTCAACTAAGCGAAGCAGACAGGACAAGTCTAACTGCCTACCCAGTCACCAAGAACAGATCTAATCGACCAAATACCTTAACCGTGACTCGAGTAACTAGATCAAACAGGAATCGACATCAGCAATCGGCAAACAAGGTCGCGGCGAGGACAAGTCAACTAACCGTAACAAAGAATTGGACCAGGTCTTAAACAATTCCATGTAGTCGATGCATAATGTAAACCCTAGAAAGATCGACATTACCGGATAACTAGCAGCCACATCAATCTTAATCATGGACAAGTCGACATAATCAGATCGATGCGCTTACCTGACGGAATCCAAGCCGAAACCGGAGCCCCGATGGACGCCGATGTCGACGGAGATTACGTCGAGAAATTGTGGCGATGCGCCGAAAGGTTGATTGTATTGATTGGTTTTTTGATTACAAGCACCTGGGTTTATATTTATACACCCGAGGCAAGAGTCCGACTTGCCCACGATTAGGCCAAGTTTTCTAAATCTAGAAAAAGAATTAAAACAGGACTCACAAACCCACACACGCACGTCTTCATGATTTTCTCCATCTTCGTACACAAGCTCTTCAACCCGGCGCGCATCCTGCTACTCACTGTCAATGGGCCCTAGGCCAAAATTTGGTGTCAACACATGCCCCCCCAAGCCGGGGTATGGAATCTCCATGCGCCGGATTGCTCCACCATCTATCACGTCTGCAAGCTTCTAGATGACCCTTCACGTGAAAACTGTACATTTGACTTGATGAGCTGTACCTTTATCTTCACATGGCGTGCACCTCTTCGGCAGACAATTCGTACCAATCACTTTAATTTGCAATAGGTCTTTCACTATTCCACAATTTTATCTTCTTCCGCATCTCGGCTTATTAAAGGACTGGCTCCCCTCACCAGAATCATCAACACAATGGCCAGCAAGAAAAATCCCTTTCACAAAGCCTGACCAATGCATCCTAAGCAGCAAGATAGCAACCATGAGCTCCTCTTCTCTCCACACATCTACGCTCTGGTCTCTTGTCTTCCTTCTGCTTCTCTCCAGTCCCTTTCATCCCGACGCTATCCCTCTTGAGCTAATCCCTGAAGATGGCGGCTCCTCTTCAGACTTCGAGGAAGAACTCATGTTCTTCGTCAGATAAGGTTCCTTCTCAGGGATAACATCTTCTTCGACGTGATGAGGTCCATGAATTTGCTCCTCTCCTCGTATACCGGAGCAACGACCCATCCTACCCTGCGCCAGCACTTGGTTGACACTTGACAGCAGCCGCAGTGTGTATTCTTGGTGCAAGAATTTTGTATTCCCATGTATGATGTAATAACTTGTAAACTATAAGAACTTCATTGTCTTCTTTTGTTCTTTCTGCATATATTCCCTAAGGGCGATACCATCGACATCGGCCATCTCCAAGGCGACGCTCTTAACGTCGGCTTAACTGAAAATTTAACCGAACACTTTAAGAACCTACCCAAATGCTGGGGTAATATTTCTTCAAATATTTTCCATTAAGCGCTCGGCCAAATTCTTCTCCATCCAAATCTTTCAAGATATAAGCATTACCGGGCACGCATCGGCTAATTATATAAGGACCTTCCCAATTAGGTGACCACTTGCCAAAACGATTATCTCGCACACCAATCGGCAACTTGACTTTCCAGACAAGATCTCCCTCATCAAATTGCTTAGTCACCACCTTCTTATTATAATGCCGAGCCACCCGTGCCTTATTATCTTGAATTTTCTTCAACGCAATCAACCGTTGCTGATTGACATCTTCTAATTCGTCCATCATGAGATCATGGTATTGTTCTGCTGTCAATTGATTTTGCAAATCGACTCTTCTTGACCCGGTAGTAACTTCCCATGGCAAAACAGCTTCATGCCCATACACCAACTGATATGGTGTTACTTGTACTGACCCATGACGAGACATCCGATATGCCCATAATGAATCGGCCAATGAGGTATGCCACCTTCTCGGTTGATCACTAATCTTGCGCTTAATCAACTTGATCAAGGATTTATTTGAAGCTTCAGCCTGACCATTTGCTTGGGCATAATATGGTGACGAATTTAATAATTTAATACCCATATCATCAGCAAAATCTCTGAACTCTTCAGAAATAAAAATAGAACCTTGATCCGTAGTGATAGTTTGAGGGATACCAAATCTGAAGATTATGTGCTCTTTAACAAAAGCAATCACATCCCTCGAAGTCACACTTTTGTAAGGTACTGCTTCAACCCACTTGGTGAAATAATCCGTAGCTGCCAATATATATTTATGTCTCTTACTGGAAGAAGGATTAATCTCACCAATCATGTCGATTCCCCATCCTCTGAACGGCCACGGCTTGATAATAAGGTTCATTGCCGATGCTGGAGCTCTTTGAATCGATCCATACTTCTGACAATCCTGACAGCCCTTATAATATTCAAAACAATCCTCAAGCATGGTAGGCCAGAAATATCCACCCCTTCTGATCAACCATTTCATCTTGTATGCCGACCGATGAGTCCCAAAATCCCATCATGAACCTCCATCAGCATTTTCTTGGCTTCATCGGCATTCAGGCACTTCAACAAAATCCCTTCCAACGTTCTATAATAAAGCTGATCATCAACTAACACATATTTCATTGCCTTGTACCGCAACTCTCTAGATGTTTTCTGGGTTGGATCCTTCAAATAATTTACTATTTCAATCCTCCAATCTTGCATATCGACATCGGCTTCATTGTTAATAGAACTTACAATAAGCCAATACCCAGATGCATGCTGAGCCAAATTATTAGCTTCAGAATTCATTTGTCGAGGAATATGACTGAATGTGATGTGCTTGAAGCTCTTCATTAGATCTTGACACTTCTGATAATAACCCCGAAGCACTTCGTCTTTGCATTCATATTCACCATTCAATTGCCCCACAATCAGCAAAGAATCCCCAACAACTTCAACAAAATCAGCATTGGCTTCCTTCAACAGTTGTAGTCCTTTCAACACAGCCTCATATTCAACTTGATTATTAGTATGAGCTTCTACTGTGAATGAGAATTCAGACTGGACCCTTTTGGTGTGACAATGACAATGCCGATACCACATCTATTTTTGCAAATCGATCCGTCAAACAATAAGCGCCATGGAACTGGCTCTATCACACTTTCATCGTGCCTCCCATGTTGGACTATCAAATCGGCAAATACCTGGGCCTTCACAGCTTTAGCAGATTCATATTTAAGATCAAATTCTGCAATTGCTAGCATCCAGTTCCCAAGCCTGCCCTTCAATACCGGAGCGGACAAGATGTATTTGACAACATCGGATCGGCAAACAATAGTGCATTCTTCGGATAACAAATAATGTCTTAATTTAGTGCAAGAGAAATAAAGGCATAAGCATAACCTTTCAATCTCAGAATATCATGTCTCTGCATGCACTAATCTCCGACTGAGATAAAAGATAATCCTCTCATCGCCATCTTGTACTTGCGTCAATGCCGAACCAATACACTTGTCATCGGCAGACAAATGTAACTTGAAAGGAATACCTGGCTTAGGAGGCATCAACACAGGTGGTGAGATTAAATATTTCTTGACATCATCAAGCGCCTTCTGATGTTGGGCTTCCCACCGGAACTCTTGATCTGCTTTTAACTTCAACAAAGGAGTAAAAGCATCAATCTGCCCAGAAAGATTAGAAATAAATCTTCTCACAAAATTGATTTTGCCAATCAGAGACTGCACTTTTTTACTGGTAGGAGGTTGAATTTTCTTGATAGAATCCATGCTCTTGGGACCAATTTCAATTCCTCTTTCATGAACAATAAAGCCCAGAAATTGTCCTGCCGAAACACCAAAAGCACATTTATGCGGATTCATCTTCAAGCCATACTTTCTGGTCCTCTCTAGCACCTGCCGCAAATCAGCAATATGATCTTCAACTGTTTTAGACTTCACCATCACATCATCAATATAAATTTCCACTAATCGACCAATCAGATCATGATAGATGAAATTCATTGCTCTTTGATATGTGGCGCCAGCATTTTTCAACCCAAAGGTCATCACAACCCATTCAAACAATCCCAAAGCTCCTGGACACCTGAATGCAGTCTTTATAATATCTTCTTCAGCCATAAAAATCTGATTATATCCTGCATTTCCATCCATGAAGCTCAAAATCTTGTGTCCAGCAGCAGCATCGATCAGTACATCTGCTATCGGCATTGGGTACTCATCTTTGGGTGTAGCCTTATTCAAATCTCTGAAATCAATGCATACTCGCATCTTCCCGTTTTTCTTGATCACTGGGACGATACTGGACACCCATTCTGCATATCGGCAGGGTCGGAAAACTTTGTAATTTCTTCCTTGACAGCATCATAAATCTTTGGATCAATCTTCCGATTATGTTGTTTAAACGGCCGATACCCAGGCTTAATAGGCAATCGGTGTTCAACAATATCTCGACTAAGACCAGGCATCTCAGAATAATCCCAAGCAAAACAATCTTTGTATTCCTTTAATAACACTATCAACTTTTCTCTAAACTCTTTACAGATCTTCTTACTAATAAACGTCGGCCGAGGCTTGTCACCATTTCCAATGTCAACTTCTTCTAACTCATCGGCTGATACAAAACCATGACCAAGTTTTCCTTCTTCTCTTTCATCGATCAGCTGATTATCGATTGTTTCTTTCTCAGCTTCCATCGGCCGATCGATGTCCAGGTCCGGTAATTGCTATAACAACCGTGGAGTTGCCGATCCTTCAGTGATGCAAACACCTTCATCGGTAACATCCAATGCTTCACCTTCCCAGTAAGTTCCTGATATGCACGGCAAGTTTTCGACCATCATCGGCAAGAAATCTGTAGTTGCTACACTCACCGATCTATCAGCTTGAATAGTTTCCACCTCGTCGCCGATCCACTGGATAAGGAGCTGATGCATCGTGGAAGGGATACAGCAATTAGCATGAATCCAATCCCTACCCAACAGTACGGCGTACGATCCTTTGCCTTCATTACGAAGAATGTCGTCGGCAAGGTCTTGCTTCCGATAGTGACTTCGACATTGGTGACTCCTTTGACTTCAGAGCTTCTGCCCCCATAATCCCTCAACGTCATGTTGGTCTTGGTCAGCTCTTCAGGCAGTTTGCCGATCTTCCTGTATGTCGTCATCGGCAAAACGTTGACAGCAGCACCACCATCGACCATCATCTTACTCATCGGCTTGCCATTGACAAAACCATTAAGGTACAGAGCCCTCAGATGGAGATGATCAACACCAGACGGCTTCTCAAACACTGCCTGCTGTGGACCCAATAACAATTCGGCAGAAGCTTCTTCTTCCGACTCATTAATGTTCAAAGAACTAAATTCTCGCGGCAGCATAAATACCATATTGATAGGAGCTTCAACTTCATGTACTTGAGATTTGACTTTTGGTCTCCATACCTTTTTTGACTTGGGCCCCTTGTCATGATCATCCTCCTGGTTCACTTCCTTGTTCAACTCCCGGCAACGTGTCCTCTGTACTCTTCTCTTCTGAGTCTTGGTAAAAATACCACTCGGACACCATTGCCCTTCTTCTGTGAATCACCTTGATCTTCTTCTTCATAATCTTCAACTTGATTGACAGGACCAAGCCTCTCATGCACAGAAACCCTTGATACTGGTCTCCCTTCGAAGCGATCATGCTGTCTCCGCATAGGGACTCGGCTTGAAGTACCAACTTCTCTGTACAAATCCCCAGATCTTCTGCTACAACCTGGACAGCCTTGAATTGGTGGCAACTTCATACCCTGCTCCCAACAGTACTGGAAGAAAGGACAGTTCCAGTGTGGATCAAAGTCATCATCACTAGTCCTCCTATCTTCCCTCTCTCTTTTCCTTGAGTACTTGCCGATCAATCCAGCAGATCCATTGATCATGTTGACTGGAAAAGGATGCCCATCAATCTTCATCGGCTTTTGACCAGAGAATTTAATGCGATCACTCTCAATTGCCGATTGGATCTGTTGCCTGAACACCTTGCACTCATTGGTGTGATGAGAGGGAGTATTATGCCACTTGCACCACTTGATTTTCTTCAACTCCTCAGCTGGAGGCAACGTGTGATTAGGTGGGAGTTGAATAAGCTTCTCTTGTAGCAGCAGATCGAATATCTTGTCGGCTTCATTGATGTCAAAGTCATATTTCTTTTCTTCTGCCTTCTGCTTGACCCATGGACAGAGAACAGTCTTCTTATTCCTGGTCCACTCAGCAAGAGCGACTTCAGCTTCATCATCAGAATCAGAAGAATAATCAGCATAAGCCGCCTGAAACTGTCTGCCACGTGTATTCTGAACGCGCCCTTCATGAATCGACGCCTTTTGAAAGAGCTGTGCTAAGCCATCGACTTCTTGAGGTGCAAACTTATCTCTGATTTGAGGCAATAAACCTTGATAAGCAATCTCAGCCATTTGCCGATCCGTCAGATTCAGGTTATAGCACCTGCCACGGATGACTCTGAATCTCTGGACAAAATCGGCAACTGACTCTCCAGCCTTCTGACGAACAGCCGTCAAATCTGATATGCTCAACTCTGCCATGCCAGTGAAGAAATAAGAGTGGAATTTCTTCTCTAATCGGCCCAATTCCGCACGGATCCCGCAGGGAGGGACGTGAACCATGAGAATGCCGATCCAGATAATGCAGAGGAAACATACGGACCTTCAATGCATCTTGTACCGACGCCTCTCCCAACTGTGCCAAATATCGGCTAATGTGCTCAACTGTGGACACATTGTCTTGCCCAGAAAACTTGCAGAATTCTGGCAGCTTGTATCGATGTGGCAGAGTAACTTGTTCCATCCGCTCTGGATATGGACGTCGATACATAAAGCTCTGCCCCTTGGGCTTGAGATCAAACTGCTCCTTCATGACTGCAGCCTGGCAACTATATCCTCTGAAGAATTCTGCACTTGCCCCCCAGCAGCCATCTGAGATGATTGCTGCGGTTGTGACTGAACTTGAGCAGGTTGCTCCCTGTTGTAGTGCTCACTATAATCTGCCACTCTATGATAGCCTTGCGGTATCTCTTGGTTGAACAGTGCAGGATTGACATTGGGAGCTAAATGATATCTCGTCTGAGGAGTTTGACTAATCCTTGGCTCAGTAGACGTAACACCTGCTTCCTTCTGTGTGGACATCGGTGCATCAATAAGATTTGGCGCCGATACCCGAGCTGTTCCTGCGGCTAAAGCTTGAGCACTCGGAGACCACAGCTCTGGTGGCATGCCATATGGTTGCCTTTGCTGACCAGCAGCACTTGTTTCTTCTTGAGCTGCGGGTTGACCACCAGGATGTGCAGGACGTGCTGGTGCAGAAGTTGGTAAAGTAAATGATGGCCCCATAAATCCAGACTCAAACTGCAAGGTCCCATCAGCAAACGCCTTGAGCATGTTGTACAAAGTATTAACAAGCACCCCTGATTGGTTAATGAAAGCATTGTGAACCGCAGCATTCACAACTTCATCCAACAGAGCTCGATCTGGCAACTTCTTCAATGCTTCCAATTCTTCTGCACTTAACACTGTTGGTGGATCTGACACTGATGTAATCTTGCCACGAGTCATCTTGATTGTGTTGAAGTATTTAACCTGACACCCATACAGATAACTCTGATAATGCTTCTTCTGATCCAAAGACATCTTCTCCCAAGCGTTCAACTCATTGTTGCCAGTTATCTCAGAAGAGTCCTTGTCATCTCGAATCACTGGTGCAGGAATCATGATCTTCTGGCCCTTTGTATCAACGAGCAAAGTACCATCATCAGCAACAGCTTGAACGAACGCCATCTGCTTCTCAGAACTTGATCTGTCCCACTGGGCGTGCCAAAAAGTGTGTTGACGGTAAAATGTGTGTTCTACCGCTCGCACACGTGGCCTGAGAGATTTGCTTCACTCTGTTCAGGACCAAACTTGGAACGCGGTGAATTCCGGAGCGTGCCAGTCGATTTTCCCTGCAAATCGACAAAGACAAGAAAAGCGTGTAAAATTCCTGGGCTATCGGCCCCGTACAGGCCGATGCGTAACCGCAGCCGATGTTAGTGAATAATAAAATATTGTATTAAATGCTTGGCTGACGGCTAGAAACGAATCGGCATGTCGCAACAGTAAATGCTCGCACGATAACTAAAGCAAACGACACATGCAACAAAATAAGCAATCGGCAAAGCATGCAATCGGCAAATAGCTATCGGCAAACAAGAAGGCTCAAACCTATACTTGAACAGGAGCAATAAGATATTTAAAAGCACGCAAGCATAGATCTGAACGTGGTAAACAATCGGCTAAACACCCCGAAAGAACGATTAAACCAGCAACCACTGATTATACCCGTAATCTAACAATCGCTTCACCGAGGACACGTCAACTAAGTGAAGTAGAACAGGACACGTCAAACTGCTCTACACGATCGATAGGTACAAGTATAATCGGCAACTACCAGTCCCAGATACCCAGTAAATTAAATCTAATTCTTAGCAACTGTTTCGCCGAGGACATGTCAACTAAGCGAAGCAGACAGGACAAGTCTAACTGCCTACCCAGTCACCAAGAACAGATCTAATCGACCAAATACCTTAACCGTGACTCGAGTAACTAGATCAAACAGGAATTGACATCAGCAATCGGCAAACAAGGTCGCGGCGAGGACAAGTCAACTAACCGTAACAAAGAATTGGACCAGGTCTTAAACAATTCCATGTAGTCGATGCATAATGTAAACCCTAGAAAGATCGACATTACCGGATAACTAGCAGCCACATCAATCTTAATCATGGACAAGTCGACATAATCAGATCGATGCGCTTACCTGACGGAATCCAAGCCGAAACCGGAGCCCCGATGGACGCCGATATCGACGGAGATTACGTCGAGAAATTGTGGCGATGCGCCGCAAGGTTGATTGTATTGATTGGTTTTTTGATTACAAGCACCTGGGTTTTATTTATACACCCGAGGCAAGAGTCCGACTTGCCCACGATTAGGCCAAGTTTTCTAAATCTAGAAAAAGAATTAAAACAGGACTCACACAACCCGCACATGCACGTCTTCATGATTTTCTCCATCTTCGTACACAAGCTCTTCAACCCGGCGCGCATCCTGCTACTCACTGTCAATGGGCCCTAGGCCAAAATTGGTGTCAACAATATGCCCCCGCAGCTTAGGGAAAACTATGTTCACTTTACATGCCAATAGCAGCTCGGTTCATCGCTCGATGGGTGGTGTTTGAACAAGTTCTAGCTTGCAATTTTGTGACAACAACTCATCAAATAGGGATTCTACCATGCATTTTTTCATATCTAGTGCATGGATCAATTCGATCTTCATATGATCACATTACCAATATGGCGGGCCACCAACCTGATAGGATGAAAGGTGAGAGGTGAGAAGGAGGGGACTGTTGGTCGTTTGTACGCACCCACTTATATACCGCAAGAGGACGGTGTACAGTTGTAGCACTTTTTCCCTTAGAGTATTTCAGGTTTAATATCGAACCACAGAGAACAAGCGGGACTTAAACTATTATTTAAACTACTAAATTAATATAGCAAAAGATGTGTGTGAGAAGGGTGGTTAACAGCTAGAGATGAAAAAGCCTGCGGTTGTATCAAGGTTATGAAAGGATTCTCTCCTATGGTTTGGGGTACTGGCATGCAACTCCAATTAATGGCCAATTGATAAGTTTAGTGTTCTACAAGACATGGTGGTTTCGTTCGCCCCGATCCTGTCACGACAAGGGTTAATAGCTCCCCACTGGTTTCTTGCACTATGTGATAAACACGTATTGATCGGATACGAATTCAAGCATCACATAGACTGAACACATCAAAAGAGTATTGTAAGCGTGAGAGTTACATAACCAGATTTTCCTCGCCACGGAGAGAATATGCGATCTACTCACGCATCATACTGCAACACATGAACATGGGTACAGTAGGACGCGGGATTTTGGAGTGGTCCCACAGGTGCCGATCGGCACGGCAGTGTGCCGGTCGGCACAACCTTCCTTTTGGTGGTGATGATCGGTGATCGCCGTCTTCGCCGCCACAACCTTCAACCTAGGTCAAAAACTCTGTATGTCTGTCTCCCCTCTTTACTTCGCGACCAAGATCTCTTCTTTATAGTCCCTTTAGGTTGTGTGCTCGATTCCACCGACCCCGACTCTGATATTTCTTCTGGGCTTCATATTCTCCGAGTGGGCTTCAAGTTCGGGCTCGACCTCCATGGTGCCGGTCGGCACACAGGCCGTGCCGACCGGCACGTACTCCAATTTCCTCGTTCTTCGGGCCTCCGGCAGCTCTTTACTCGTAGTCTCTTAATTTTCACCTGTTTCCTGCAAATCTTCCGAATACACAGAAACTACGCATATATATAATAATAGGGGTTAATTGTTAGCAATAACGACATAATAAGGTATTAAAAACACCTTATTTGTCATATAAAATGAGTACCTAGAAAGCACCAACAGCTCCCCCACACTCAAATCATTGCTAGTCCTCGAGCAACACGAATCAAGAAAATCATCACCGTGCTTTCGTCATGCCAAGAAGCAAAAACTCTCACAAGTCTTCAACTTAGCTATTGTCAATCATCTCGTCGAATTAGTATCCCTCCACAAGACTTTCTCTCGATTTTTGAAAAACAATTTCACCTCAAAACTTGAGTCAACCAAATCAATCACAAGGCTTATTGAACAAATATTTTTGTCTCCCTTCATATCACTTTAGAAGAATGCAGAAGCTTCAGACTTCACTCAATCGCTCAAATGTATTTCCTTCCTCTCCTAGTCGATAGTATAAGGCTCTTTTGTGGATCTCGGAAAGTAGTATAACCAAATTGAATCGAAAGAACAACTAAGTCACAATTCGTTCAATCATGCCTTCTAAAAGGGAGTTTTCAATCAGAGAATACAGAATATAAGCACAAGGATCAAGGGGAAAAGAAAACAACCGAGAATGAATGAAACAGAATTAAGAAAGGATCAAGCTTGAAGTATATATAGATCTTGTAAGAATTTTAACTCTTTCTGCAGCCTGCTTCCTCTGATATTCTTTTGACTTTTTTTCCTTTATTTTTCCTTTTGTGCCGATTGGCACAAGCATGTGCCGGTCGGCACATGACCAATTAAATTCTTTTTCTTCTTTTCTTCTTTTATTTCCTTGCAGACTGCTATCAGAGCATAATTTGAATCGAAATCTGTCTAAACTTCATATTTGCTTGTAGGTTGTATCAAGGAGGAGGAGAAACGATGAAATATCGTTTTTGGGTAGAAAGAAATTGATGATAGATGGCTAGCAAACTGAGATGAACAAATAAAACTTCTCCCTTCTAGCTTAGTCGTAATCGAGAGCAAAGAGTTGACAAAGACGTCTTCCTATCAAAAGGCTTATGTGTAGGCTTCTCTCATCTCATTTGGCTTAGTGTAATAGGTACAAAATCAAATCCTTAGCTACATGCTTCAACTTATGATGATAGAAGGGGTTTTCGAAAAGTGGGTATATAAAGCCAAGCGATTATTCAATGAACTCAAGTAGATTGGCAAAACGATCGTCAAAAACAAAATCAAGAATATGGGGTAACACATCGATTCGACAACTAACACTAACTTATTCAAGACATTGCAATAATTCTTGACCTCGAAGCTTAACTAAGCACACCATCTCAAACCTCTCTAAGAAAACTCTCACACTTTCACACACTAACTCAAACCATACTAAATCGAAGCAAACGACCTTAAGAAGTGTAAGGGCGAATCCCCCACACTCGAACCTTGCAATGTCCCTATTGCAAAAGAAAACGACTAGACCAACCTAATCCGAAATGCCATGCCTCCTCAACATGCTAAAGATGCTTCGAATGTTCCTCATGAGAAAAGAGTATCCGCCGCGGCCATGCTCTCCATGTCATCAATCCTTATATCAATGTCCCGATGGTGCCTATAGCATCTCTCCATATCATAATAGAGACGTTCGATGTTTCTTCTGCAGATTGGGCAACAGTTGGCAGGACGATCATGACGCTCATCTCGCAGGGGCGAGTTTCTATCAAAACCCCGAGGTGCCGGTCGGCACGGCGCCCGTGCCGATCGGCACGTGGCACCATTCACCTGATAACGCGGCCCTGCACTTCCTTGAGCTCCTGCAAGGCCTCCTGTAGCTCCTTCTGCACTGGGTGGTTCGGAATCAGTAGGTTCTGGCTCGTCTTCTATTGGTTCCTCCTCGAGATCTTCTTCCGGATCCTCTTCGGGATCTTCTTCATCCTTTGCAACAAGATTAGCTAGTGGGTGTTCATGCACAGGAGATGTCTCTACATATCTTACAGATTCCGAGGTATATCTTGCTCGTGGCTTTGAAGAAATACGAGCGGAACGCCGAACTCCCTCTACTTCCTTTGATCGCTTAGGATCTAGCTCATCATCAGAGGAATCATCAGATATTTCGACGAAATTCACAATCTTGACGTCGTGCCGATCGGCACAACCGCCGTGCCGGTCGGTACGCCTGTCGTTCCTTGCAAAATACGCTTCTAGATCTGCCAGGTTGCGTGCTCTCCTCTTTGCAGCATTGTCCCTGTCAATACGCCTCTGAATTTCATCATTGATCTCTTTAGGAGTCATGCGGCCCTTAGCAACGGGAAAGCCATCATCAAAGACGAAAGTCGCAGGGATGCATTCAGGATCAGCTAGATAATTCTCAATCTGCCTCTGATGGTCTTTCAGACAGTGAAAACACTTACATCCAAAACCTCTGGTGTTCTTGTGCAGAATCTTCTCTTGGAGACCTTCCCAGACGGTCAGGACGCGTGGGGGCACACCGTGCCGATCGGCACTGAGGTGTGCCGGTCGGCACCACTGTCAGAAGTCCTCCCATCGTTCAGCCGGGACCTATGGATGGTCAGAAAGCAGTCCCTGTCTAACTCCTCCTTCTCGCTATCAGTTAGGATCGATTCAAAGGTGATAAGATCATCATATGTCAAAGGACGTTCCATAGCGAGAAGTCGATCCATTGTGTACCCATCAGAGACCGGTGTGCTATCATCAATCTTGGATTTACCTTTACGTACTAGCACCTCTCTGACCTTCTTCCGAAGGGCGTCATCCATCTCCTTCTTCTCCCTATTGAACGCATCCGCTTCACTCTTCAACATCCACCGTTGCTTCAAGTGCGACCAGACAATCGGATCGTCCTCGGTAGGGTTAAGGCTTCTGTGCTCTCCCATGGCAGAGTTGGGCTCATTGGCGAAAATCCGCCGCCGCGCCGATAAGCCCAAAGTGCGCCATTCAACTTGTTTGACCAATCCTTTCCTTCTCTTGTAACAATTTTCTGGAGAATTCCTTTCAACTGTTTATTAGAAGTTTCTGCTTGGCCATTGGTCTGTGGATGATAGGCTGTCCCAATTCGATGCTCAATACCTATCTTCTTCAAAGCTTTAGTAAATTCATGTCCAGTAAAATGAGTTCCACCATCTGTTATAATAACTCTAGGAACACCATATCTTGGAATATGTATTCATTCAACATTGCCTTGGATTCATTAGTTGTACTATTTCGACATGGTATTGCTTCTACCCACTTTGACACATAGTCCACAGCAACCAAAATATATTCATAGCCATGAGAATTAACAAATGGTCCCATAAAATCCATGCCCCAAACATCAAATATATCAACTTGCAAGTTATACTTCAAAGGCATAGCATTACGAGCATTAACATTTCCAATTCTTGGCATTGGGGCATCTAGCAACATACATTTTCGCATCTTCATGCATCGAAGGCCAATAGAATCCACTAGCCCATACCTTTGCTTGTGTTCGAAAGTGCCCATAATGTCCACCATACTCAGATGAATGACACTTTTCCAATATGCTTTCGCGTTCGTCACGAGGTACGCACCGTCGAACAGCCCCATCTTCACAATATCTGTATAAATAAGGATCATCCCATATGAATTTCCTCATTTCACTGGCAATCCTCTTTCTTGAATTCTTACTACAATCATCTAGCTTCCCTTTGAATCCATTTATGATGTCTTGCATCCATGATTCTCTATGATCCTTAACTCGAAATAGCTGCTCTTGTGCCATGGCATCACCAATGCATCCTTCCTTGTCCTCAATCACCAATCGAGATAGATGATCTGCTACTGAATTCTCAATCCCTTTCTTGTCTCTAATCTCCAAATCAAATTCTTGCAACATCAAGACCCAACGAAGCAATCTAGGTTTTGACTCTTTTTTAGAGACAAGATATCTAATAGCAGCATGATCCGTATAAACAATGACCTTAGAGTTGAGGATGTAGGATCTAAATTTCTCAAATGCGAATATAACAGCTAGCATCTCTTTCTCTGTTGTTGTATAATTAATCTGGGCGTCATTGAGAGTTTTACTAGCATAGTAGATAGCATGCACTTTACCTTCCTTTCGTTGTCCAAGAACCGCTCCTACTGCATAGTCACTTGCATCGCACATAATCTCAAAAGGTAAATTCCAGTCCGGAGGTTGCATAATAGGTGCAGAACATAATGCTTCTTTCAACTTCCGGAAAGCAGTAAGTCTTTCATCATTCATCTCAAATTCAACATCCTTTTGCAGCAATTCCGTCAATGGCTTAGCAATCTTTGAATAATCCTTCACAAATCTGCGATAAAATTTGCATGGCCAAGAAAACTTCGCAGCGTCTTAAGATCAGTAGATGGTGGCAACCTTTCAACTGTGGATATTTTAGCCTTGTCTACCTTAATGCCTCGGTTAGAAATAACATGCCCCAAGACAATCCCTTCGGTTACCATGAAGTGACATTTCTCCCAATTAAGAACTAAATCAACTTCTACGCACCTCTTTAGTACTTTCTCTAAATTTGCTAAGCAGTGATCAAAATCAGTACCATGAACAGAGAAATCATCCATAAATACCTCCATAATATCTTCAATGATTCAGCAAATATAGCATTCATGCATCTCTGAAATGTAGCCGGTGCATTGCAAAGACCGAACGGCATTCGTCGATAAGCATAAGTTCCATAAGGACAAGTGAAAGTGGTCTTATGCTGATCTTCAGGTCTAACAGGAATTTGAAAGAAGCCACTATAACCGTCGAGATAGCAAAAATAAGAGTTCTTGGCTAACCTTTCAAGCATCTCATCGATGAACGGTAATGGATAATGGTCTTTCTTTGTGGCGGTATTCAGTTTCCTATAACCAATGCACATTCGCCATCCTGTAACTGTTCGTTGAGGGATCAACTCATTATTCTCATTAGGCACAACTGTGAGTCCACCTTTCTTTGGAACGCAATGCACTGGGCTCACCCATTCACTATCAGCAACAGGATAAATCATTCCTGCATTAAGAAGTCTCAGCACTTCTTTCTTCACAACTTGCTTCATGCCCTCTTTCAATCGCCGCATGCCTTCGACGACTGGCTTGGCTGATTCTTCAAGATTGATCTTATGTGTGCAAAAAGCTGGGCTTATTCCTTTGATATCATCAAGACAATATCCGATGGCTTTCTTGTATTCTCAAAACAGCAAGCAATCGTGTTGTCTCCTCTTCATTCAAAGCGCTATTGACGATGACGGGATAAGTTTTATCTTTGCCTAAGTATTCGTACCTCAGACCGTCAGGAAGTGGCTTCTGTTCTACATCTGGTGCTGCACCAGGATCCAGATTACCCAAAGGCTCAATTGAGGATTTTCGCTCCCGTGCCGGTCAGCTCAATCGCTGTGCCGATCGGCACATGCATCGTGCCGGTCGTCACCATCTTCGATCTCGGCCTCTTCCCTATCTGACTCTTCAAACAGTTTATTCAACGGATCTGAGTATCCTGTACTGATTTCTTCATCTTTTTCTGTAAAGAATTCCTGGAGAGAGGGTGGGTCGTCACTTTTTTGAACGACGGGTGGGTCTTCGAATTCAAAGAGGACTTCCTCTCCGCCCAGAGTCAATTTGAGGTGACCTTTTCCAGCATCAATAACAGCTTGTACAAGCTTTAAGAAAGGTCTTCCCAAAATAATATCTTCAACTCCAACTTCACCCTTATCAAGAACAAAACATCCACTGGTATAGCATTTTTTTTTACCTCAATGTTCAGATCTTTGATAACTCCCAGTGGTTTAGTTCTCCTTCCATCCGCCATGATTAGCTCAAGCTCCGTTCCTAGCAATCTTCCTTTTATGTCATAAGGCATATCCATGAACGCTTCATACGTCATCAAACTGACACGGGAACCAAAATCACATAGTGCTTTAGGAAAGCTTCTATGTCCGATCTCACATGGTATGTAAGGATCAACTTCCGTTCGTTCCGTAAGGCCAACTGCATATACTCCGCATAATCCTTCATACGGCGACGGGACAAAACAACTATCAAATAGCTTCTTTGCTTGCTGAACCTCCACCTGATCAATTTCCATATCATCCTTATACAACTTCCCCAGTACTTCTCCAATGATGACATTGTCCAATATTTCCGAAGTTCTAGTGTTTTTAGGGAAGTTATACTGAACTCCTGTAGTAGAGGCATACCTTGGGTCATATGTTCTCCTCATACTTAGCAAATTTGAGCTGAAATCTATAGGAATCCAATCCAACGGTTCGAACTCGTCCAACGATTTAGCATTGCTCAAGGTTGGATCTCCTACTGGTCTTGGAAATTCATTCACGAAGCTGTTTTCATGCTCCTCTAATATTGCAGCTTCAGTGTTGGAAATCCCTTTAACAACATTCAGCGTGCCGGTCGGCACAAGAGTTGTGCCGGTCGGCACAAAGGGCTGAAGTGTGCCGATCGGCACAGAGGCCGTGCCAGTCGGTACCTCCTCCAATCTGGGTCTTTCCAGATCTTGCGCTGGTTCTTCTGCTCTTACTGTTAATTCCACTTCGGATACTGTACAGCTTTCCGCTTTAGCTCTCAAATCCAAAGAACCTTTTGCTAGCGTCGACCTTTCAGGGGAATTGGATCTTCTTGGAATTCTTCCCAATGCCTATGCATAGCTTCAGTCTTCGATATCTTACTCAAAAGATCCAGACCTGCAGTAGCAGTCAAGTCAAGGAAACTCCCTCCAGCTGAGCTATCCAAATGCATCCTGGAGGTTCCTTCAAGAGACATGTAGAATGTCTGAGCAGTCAAGTTATCACCCATGCCCAAATCGGGGACTTGCTTCAATAGAGATTTGAAGCGTAACCATGCTTGCGTGAGGGTCTCTTCTTTCATTTGCTCGAAGTTAACCACTTCTCTTCTCAGTTTCTGCACCTTCGGAAGCGGGAAGAAATGCAAACAGAAATTTCCTACAAGCTTATCCCAGTTTCCCTTAGCTTCACGGGCTGCAGATTTATACCAATCTTTGGCTCTTCATCTAGAGAAAATGGAAATAGCAACCATCTGTACCAATTCTGAGGCACTCCCTCATGCTTAAAGGTCTGACAGAGAACTTCTAGATCTTGCAGATGTGTGTACGGGTTCTCGTCCTTCGTCCCAGAGAATTTGCTGTTCTCGACCATTTTGATGATGGTCGGGTTGAGAACGTATGACGAAGCAGTGACTTTCTCATCGGAAGTTTGTGGAATCAGCAATCCCGGAGACGGTAGTGAATGCTCCCTAACCGTATGAGCCGGTTCAGGAGTACCCATCCTGAAAACACAGAAAGAAAACACAAAACAAACTAGAAAAGAGAGGATTAGAGGTTAGTAGAATAAATAAATAGTAAAGAACTGGCTTGTTCCCCGGCAACGGCGCCAGAAAACGTGCTTGTTGGTCATTTGTACGCACCCACTTATATACCGCAAGAGGACGGTGTACAGTTGTAGCACTTTTTCTCTTAGAGTATTCCAAGGTTTAATATCGAACCACAGAGAACAAGCGGGACATGCCGAACCATTTGGCTTAGACATGCTCATAGTTGGTGTATAGGGTTAGATTTGGCTTTGTCAAAACCAACAACATGCTCTGGACCTAATTTAGCTAAGACCAACATTTGATCACGCCTTCCTGTGAACAGGTTTGGTGGACTTTAAATGGTTTATAAAAAATACAAGAAAATAAAAAGTTTCCATTTTATTAGCGAAATGTTATTCTTAAAATGTCTATGGAATCTTTTCTTGTAACTTCTATTTTTTTCACCATTTTTAGAATTTTGTGAATGACCTTTTTAACAACTTCTTTTATGGCCGACTGACATATTTCTTATCCATTATTTAAACTACTAAATTAATATAGCAAAAGATGTGTGTGAGAAGGGTGGTTAACAGCTAGAGATGAAGAGCCTGCGGTTGTATCAAGGTTATGAAAGGATTCTCTCCTACGGTTTGGGGTACTGGCATGCAACTCCAATTAATGGCCAATTGATAGGTTTAGTGTTCCACAAGACATGATGGTTTCGTTCACCCCGATCCTGTCACGACAAGGGTTAATAGCTCCCCACTGGTTTCTTGCACTATGTGATAAACACGTATTGATCGGATACGAATTCAAGCATCACATAGACTGAACACATCAAAAGAGTATTGTAAGCGTGAGAGTTACATAACCAGATTTCCCTCGCCACGGAGAGAATATGAGATCTACACACTCATCATACTGCAACACATGAACATGGGTACAGTAGGACGCGGGATTTGGCGTGGTCCCACAGGTGCCGATCGGCACGGCAGTGTGCCGGTCGCACAACCTTCCTTTTTGGTGGTGATGATCGGTGATCGCCGTCTTCGCCGCCACAACCTTCAACCTAGGTCAAAACTCTGTATGTCTGTCTCCCCTCTTACTTCGCGACCAAGATCTCTTCTTTATAGTCCCTTTAGGTTGTGGGCTCGATTCCACCGACCCCGACTCTGATATTTCTTCTGGGCTTCATATTCTCCGAGTGGGCTTCAAGTTCGGGCTCGACCTCCATGGTGCCGGTCGGCACACAGGCCGTGCCGACCGGCACGTACACCAATTTCCTCGTTCTTTCGGGCCTCCGGCAGCTCTTTACTCGTATCTCTAAATTTTCACCTGTTTCCTGCAAATCTTCCGAATACACAGAAACTACGCATATATATAATAATAGAGGTTAATTGTTAGCAATAACGACATAATAAGGTATTAAAAACACCTTATTTGTCATATAAAATGAGTACCTAGAAAGCACCAACAGGGACATGTGTCACAAACAATTGAAGTTGGTATTTAATTTTTTCTCTTTTTTTTTTGGCGTTAGATTCACCTTCTTCCAGTTCAGATGCCATGTCCAAGATATGTTATGTTCAAAAGGCGATGGGTGATCTGGGTGGCGAAATTTGCTACTCCAAATTGTATTTAGCCACAACACACTCCAATTTTTGTATTTAGCTGTAACACACTTCAAAATTGTGGTTTTTTAAGTGTAGCACTGTTATGATCAACAATGGCGAGGGAGAGGGAGAGGCGCACAGAGAGAGAGATAAGGTTTGACCCTTCTAATTACTTCTTGCCTTTATTGATAGACTGCCCCTCTTTATATAGAGGGGTACAACTTGACTCTCAAGTAATCTATGACTTGACCCCTAAGTAAAGAATTACTTGACCTCTAAGCAAACTGGTGGACCCATGGCCCACCTTTCCTAATTAACTAGCCGGCCACCTCCTTAGCTTGGCCCTTGCGCCGGCTATAGGATATGCTGACCTTAACATCTCTCCCCGCCTGCTGAAACAGCTCGTCCTCGAGCTGCAGTGATGGATATAATTGTCGAAGAGACGAAACATCCTCCCAAGAAGTCTCCGTTGAAGGTTGATCTTTCCATTGAACAAGAACTTGTTGAATTCCACGAGAGAGACGGGCGCGCAAGACTTTTTCCGGAGTTGGAACCACTCGTCCTTCATGAAGCACTGGTAATGGTGGTGGAAGATCAGGAGGAACACCGTTGTATCTTTTCAGAAGCCCAACATGAAACACATTATGAATGCGGCTATTAACCGGAAGTTCCAATCGATAAGCCACCGAGCCAATCCTTTCCACCACCTTATATGGCCCATAATACTTTGGAGAGAGTTTACCCTTTGGAGAAACAGCAATAGCAACAGCTGTACGTGATAATAATCGAAGCCATACCCAATCACCAACCTCAAAGAATACCTCTGTATGCTTGCGATTATAATATTTTTGAGAATAATTCTGAGCTTGAAGAAGACGTTCCCGAATAGCTGATAGAAAAACATCCCTTTCTTCTAACTAAGAATCAACCACAGGTATTCTTGCTTCTCCAATATCATAAGCACGTAAAATTGGAGGATCTCGGCCATAAACAAACTTGAATGGAGTTTCTTTAATCGAACTTTGATAGGATGTATTATAACAATATTCAGCCCATGGAAGCCATCGAATCCAATCCTTGGGTTTATCACCCGTTAAACACCGAAGATACATTACCACTATTTTGTTTGCCGATTCTGATTGGCCATCAGTTTGAGGATGATATGCCGAGCTCATGTCCAGCTTAACTCCAGATAACTGAAAGAGTTCCTTCCAAAATTTGCTAGTGAATACCACATCACGATCACTGACAATAGAACGAGGCATACCATGTAGGCGAACAATTTCATCAAAGAAAGCCTTAGCCACTGTTGCGGCTGTGAAAGGATGTGCCAATGCAATAAAGTGGGCATACTTAGATAAACGATCAATGACCGTCAAAATTACTGATTTACCTCCAACTTTCGGCAGGCCTTCAATGAAATCCATAGAAATATCCTCCCAAATTTGTTGAGGAATATCCAAACTTTGCAATAAACCAGCGGGATGTAAATGAGAAGTCTTATTTCTTTGGCAAATGGCACAATCCCGAATAAAATTACTCACAAGACGTTTAGCTTGAGGGACATAAAAATCTGCTTGAAGTCGATGCAATGTCTTTTGTATTCCTTCATGAGCAGCCCCATGAATGCCATTTAAAATTTGAGGCAAGATCGAAGATGATGGCGGCAGATAAACTTTGTGTTTATATAAAATCAATCCATCTTTGCATCCCCAAGGAAAAATACGACGACCTTCCTCAATATCCAATATTAATTGACTTAACTCCGGATCAACCATAATGTGTTGCCGAATTGTATCAAATATCTCAAAACGAGGAGATGTTAATGTGAAAAGAGAATAATCAGTAGAAGCACGTCGAGAGAGAGCATCAGCCATAGTATTAAAACGCCCTGGACGATATTCTACTGAAAAATCATAGCCCAATAATTTACTAACCCATTGATGCTGCGGAATTGTAGAGAGGCGTTGATCCAAAAGATATTTCAAGCTATAATGATCCGTGCGAATAAGAAATTCACGACCCCATAGATAGGGACGCCAATGGCGGACAGCTTGAACCAAACCAATTAATTCACGCTCATAGGCTGCAAGAGTAGTATGCCGTGGAGCAATAGCTTTGCTGAAGAAAGCCAAAGGACCCGATCCTTGATGAAGAACTGCTCCAAAGCCTGTTCCTGATGCATCACACTCCACAATAAATGGTTGATGAAAATCAGGAAGTTGTAATACCGGGGCTGTTGTAAGAGCGGTTTTAAGATGTTCGAAGGCCGTTGTAGCTTCCGGTGACCACAAAAATCCTTCCTTGCGTAATAGCTGAGTCAAAGGTCGTGCAATAAGACCATAATTTTCAATGAATTTGCGATAATATCCCGCTAAGCCAAGAAATCCTCTCAATTCCCGAATAGTAGAAGGGACCAGCCAATTTGTAATAGCCTGAATTTTATCTGGATCGACAGAAACACCTTGAACAGATACAATATGTCCCAAATATCCCACTGAAGATACTCCAAATAAGCACTTAGATTTCTTAAGAAACAAATTGTGATGTTGCAGTGTTTGAAAGACAAGTTCAACATGGTGGAGATGCTCTGACCATGTTTTACTATAAATCAAAATATCATCAAAGAAGACCAGAACAAATCGGCGGAGAAACGGTTGCAACACATCATTCATAAGTGCTTGAAAAGTAGATGGAGCATTAGTTAATCCAAATGGCATCACAAGGAACTCAAAATGTCCATGATGAGTGCGAAAAGCAGTTTTCTCAATATCCTCAACACACATGCGCACCTGATGATAACCGGAGCGAAGATCCAATTTAGTAAAATATTTGGCGCCATTGAGTTCATCCAACAATTCATCCACAATAGGAATAGGGAATTTATCCTTAATGGTATTGTCATTGAGAACTCGATAATCCACACAAAAACGCCAAGATCCATCATGCTTTTTAACTAGCAAAACTGGAGAAGAATGAGCAGAAGTGCTGTATCGGATAAAGCCTTGGAGTAACATCTCTTGACATTGACGTTCAATCTCATCTTTCTGGAGTTGAGGATACCGATATGGACGAACGGCAACAGCAGTGTTTGGATTCTTAAGGTAAATACGATGATCATAGCGGCGAGATGGTGGTAATCCTGTTGGTGTTGCAAAAAGATCACGAAACCGATGGAGTAATGCATCCAGAAGATCACGCTCAAGTCCTTCGATAGCAAAAGATAGAGGATAGGTGCTTCCTCGTCCGTGCCAAATAACCTCATGATGATTCCGTAAAAAACGCATAGTGAGGTTCTGAAAATCCCACATGATTGGTCCCAACGAACTGAGCCATTGAACTCCGAGGACCAAATCAAAACCACTCAAGGGTATAGTATAACAATCAATAGTGAATTGTTCCTGCTGTATTGCAATTGATATATGACGACAATACCCCATACTAGGTAGTTGGTCGCCGTTAGCAATAGCCACACGAACTCCATCAGTCAACCGAGAAACTGGAATCCCCAAATGTCGGCAAATATCCTCATTAATAAAATTGTGAGTCGAACCCGAATCCAATAAAGCAGTGATTGTGCAATTGTTGATGGTAGCATCTACTTGCATCGTGCGATGAGTATTAATACCCTTCAGAGCATGAAGAGAAATCTGGATCGTAGTGGAGGTAGCAACCCCAGATGCCGATTGAGTAGCAGGATTTTCCTTTGGAAGAGGTAACGATCGAGAAAAAGCGCGAGCCAACTATATAGCCTCATCCAAGCAATGCGGCTCATGTAGCTCAAGTTCAATGCGAACAAGATCAGTCAGTCCAGAAACATATAACATAGCTTGATGAACTGGCCGCAAAAAATCAATCTGAGCAAGATGAACCATAAACTGATCTATGTAATCATGCAAGGAACCTGTTTGCCTCAAGGTAAACAAAGATCCCAGCGAGTTATCCATTGGAGGTGGTCCAAATCTCGCTTTAACAGCGCGAACAAACTCAAGCCAAGAGGGTGTGCCATTATATTTTTCAAAAATCATGTACCAACCAAGAGCAACACCACGAAGATGAAAAGAAGCTAGATCCACTCGTTCAAAATCCGGAACTCGTTGATTCAGAAAAAATTTCTCAGAGCGAAAAAGCCAAGGAAGAGGATCTGAAGAACCGTCAAAATCAGGGAACGCTAGTTTATAAGAGATGTGGTGACCTGGACGGCGATCAGATTGTAGCTGTGTCGGCTCCTCAGCCATAGAAGATAAGAAGAAATCCTCCTCCTCCTCGTGTTGTGATTCCTCCGTAGAAGGTGGCAGTGATGGAAAATCAATTTGGCGAACAGCTGGTGAATCAGTCCCGCGCAATTGAGGCGGCCGATACACCTCTGGCGGCTGCGGTAGTGGAGGAGATGGAGACAAAAATTTTGGGTTGAATTTTTCCCTGACTTCCCGAGCAAAATCCTCCATCCACTTGATTGCGTCTGCAATCAATTCACTTTGCGAAGCGTCTGGGTCCATGGTCGTTGCTGGCTCTGAGTACCAAGTTGTTATGATCAACAATGGCGAGGGAGAGGGAGAGGCGCACAAGAGAGAGAGAGATAAGGTTTGACCCTTCTAATTACTTCTTGCCTTTATTGATAGACTGCCCCTCTTTATATAGAGGGGGTACAACTTGACTCTCAAGTAATCTATGACTTGACCCCTAAGTAAAGAATTACTTGACCTCTAAGCAAACTGGTGGACCCATGGCCCATCTTTCCTAATTAACTAGCCGGCCACCTCCTTAGCTTGGCCCTTGCGCCGGCTATAGGATATGCCGACCTTAACAAGCACACTAAGTATACATTTAACAGCAACACACTAAACAGTTGATACAACACACTAAACAGTTGCAACACACAAAATTGTATTTAGTGTGCTACACTTAAGAAACCACACTTTTGGAGTGTGCCAGAGCCAAATACGAGAGTTGAAGTGTGTTGTGGCTAAAGTCACATCTTTCTAGTGTGCTGTAACAAATTTTGCCCTAAACAAACGAGAAAGTTAATTGGACAGCAATAATTTTTTGGGTTTATAAGTAACTCTATGTATACTTGAAGGTAATAAAGTGGATTGCTCCCTTCTTGAAAATACAAAGTACAATTGGCGTATTTGATGAAAGAACTGCTACAATGCATACCTCTTTATAACATGGAGAAATTCCAAATGGTTCTATCATTTCCGTTTATTTGAAAATCAAACGGCTAGAACTGTATAAAACTCTTAGAGCATCACCGGGAAATAATGGATTCTCAATAATATTAGCCTGTCGCCTTTTACCAGTTTGAACCTCCATTGCACCGTACCACACCGGACTACCTGGCCCTCGGCATATCACATCCGCTTGCCATGCTCCACTTCATGACACGACAGTGCTAGTTAGGCTCATCTGCTTTCACATCAGATTGCTACTGATTGCAAAGAAAGGACACATAAACACAAAAACGGATAAGCCTACACATAACGGAGCACCCAAGCAGGCCCCCCTCACTGTCTGCATCGAGGGGAAAAGCCTGTAAAAAGATCAAAGTTTTTGGCAAGCAGCAACAGAGACCAGATCAACCCTGGGATCCAGTTGTGGCAGCGACCGGCAACAGCCAACAGCGGCAGCACAGCAGCTGCCGGTCCGCTCAGCTCGGTGGACCACGTCCACGCAGGGCCCTGTCCCCTGTGTACCGGGACCACGCACTGACCCTGCCATGCGGTCCCCACCCGGACGAGCCTACTCGCGGCCCACGAGGATGCACCCGGGGCGGCGTTCACTTCCCGAACCGTTCGATCAGAAATCGAAGCACAGATTGCGCTGGGCCGGAGGATCGGGCCCGAGCGAGCAGATTTTAAATTGCCTTTTGGTCTGGCCGCGATGGCAGTGTCGTTAATATGGCGGAAGTACGAAGGGCGGAATGAGTAATTCGGAAGTCGACGGCGATCGGGGGACTTCCCGGTGGTGGTGGTAGTAGTAGCTGAGGAGGTTAGCAATGGAGGTTTAATTGCTTCGGCTGCTTGGCTCTTTAATGGCCACCTCTTCCAACGCCTCTGCCGCTGCTGCTTCCACGCCTTCGCACTAAGGGCTAGGGTTCTCGTGACTCGCTTCGCGCGCGCTGCTCGCCAAGGGGAGGAGAGGGCCGCGGCGGCGGCGCCTCGGAGGTCGGAGCGCTTCGTCACCGTCGTCATCGTCCTCGCCGGTGCGTTTCGCCCCCTCCGCGCCTTCGTTTTCTGGTTTAGTTTTCGCCGTTTGCGCCTGCGCGGGGATGCATTTGGATGCGAGCAGTTGAAATTGGAAGGCCTTGGGGGGATTTTTTCCTTTCCAATTTTTAGCTGCTGTTCATTCGTTTCTGGATGGAAATGCGAGTTGAATCTCTCACCGGAGATTTTACGCGCTTCCATTTGGGTGTGGAATATTTTTAGATGGAAATTTCGATCCTGTTTCCCTTACTCCCCCACATGGATGCCAATTCTGAGCCGTGAAGCGCGGCGAGATCTGCCGCAAGGACTCGAATAATTTGTGAGGAACGGCGCGGTGTGCCGAGAATCGTGCGGCCAGGCCAGGAGGGGAGGAGGAGGAGGACGATGCGGCACTGACGCGTTGTGCAATCTGACCAGCAAAACCAAAGGCACCCACCTCGCTCTCTCCCCTTTCCCGTTGTCCCTGTCCCGGGTACAGTGGCGGCGAGGACGCTCACAGGCGCAGCAACGGTGGTGCCCCGCCTCTGCGGCCACCCGGGAAAAAGCTTGCGATCTTTCTCTCAATCCGTGCGCGGCCTCGAGTCAGGACGGGACCCAGGCCGGGGGGAAAGGCCGCCCCCTTTTTTACCGCAATCGTCTTTACTGGTCGTCGGTCTTGCTCGCCTTTTTGGCTGGTCCGGTGTCGAACTCTGGTGGCAACTGTCAGCAGCTTCGTACTCGTTCCCTATCCTCGTCGTCGGCATTAAAGCGCCCCGGCCGCGCGGTGGTTGTGTTGTTTGTACTTGGCGGGCATCACTCGGAGCTCGCTGCTGGTTGCTTTTGCTGCTTTGGCTGGTTCTTGGGTTGTTGAGTTCTTGGCTTCTTGGGCTGGTGTGGCTTAGAGGCTCTGGATTTGTAGGCATTGCTGGCTGGAGAGGAAGGCGATGATGGCGGGCTCTTCTCAGCAGCAGCTGCTGCAGCGGAAGGGCAAGGCCGTCGCGGAGAGGGGCGTGCCGGCGGCTTCGGCGGAGATGGTGGTGGTGGCGGTGAAGGCGGCCACCAGGGAGATCTCGAAGACGGCCATCGTGTGGGCGCTCACGCACGTCGTGCAGCCAGGCGGGAGCATCCTGCTCCTCGTCGTCCTCCCGGCCCATAGCTCTGGTATCATTTCCTTGCTTTTCTGTGCCATTTACAGTTCTTCATACTGCTATTTGTTTCCGGATTTATGTTTCGTGATATCATGTCATCAGTAAATATGGTTTCTTGTACATTTTTTCTTCCATGACTGATTTGCTCCTAAGCTCTTGTGTTTCTGTGATAAACTGAAGTCTCTGCAGTTTGTTCAGTAGAGTCCTCATCGTTTACTGGTTGGCTACTTCTTTCAGTAGTGCATTGGTTGCCTGAAATACATCTTCATTTTTTTTCTACATTTCAGGCAGGAAGTTCTGGGGCTTCCCACTTTTTGCGGGGGATTGTGCAAGTGGCCACAAGTCAATGGTGGATCAGAAATCTGATATTCCAGAAATGTGTGCCCAAATGATGCAGAAGCTTCGTGATGCATATGATGTAAACAAGGTTCGTCTTGTTTTGGTGTCTGCTTAACAATACTCGCATACTTGTGTTTTCATTTGATTTCGACTTTTGTAGATTAATGTGAAGGTTAAGATTGTCGCTGCGTCTCCATCTGGTGTTGTGGCTGCCGAATCTAAGCGAGCACAAGCAAGTTGGGTTGTGCTAGACAAGTAATGGTCAAACTTCTAATGCAGTATTTTCCTTCTGCACAGCCTAGTTTCTTTCATTCAGTCGTATGTTTACTTAATTGTATGTTGCTGCTGCTCAGGGAGCTGAAGCATGAAGAGAAGCGTTGTGTGGAGGAGCTTCAGTGCAACATTGTTGTAATGAAGCGTTCTCAGCCTAAAGTCCTCCGACTGAATCTTGTAGGATCTCCTGATAAAGAGTCCAAAGCAACCTGCTCAATCGCACCCGTGTTGGATAACTCTGCTGGTAAAATGGCAACTGATGTTAAAGAGCCACGGAGTTCAATCAGAGGACCTGCTGTAACCCCAAGTAGCAGCCCAGACTCAGAAACACCTTTTGGAAGTACCGAAGTGGGGACATCTTCTGTCTCAAGTTCAGATCCTGGGACGTCTCCGTTTAGTGCCTCAGATACTAATGGTTCTCTGAAGGAGGTGCAGGCGTCAAAGGATAAAATTGAGCATAATGATGTTAATATTTCTGATTCTGACAGCGAAACATTGAGTCCTCCAGCAACTTTCTCGCTTCAGCCATGGGTAGCTGACCTTATACAGGGATCTGCATCCTCAAGATCACTTGGAAAAGGTCCACGAAAAACTCGTACTCCAACAGCGGATGCTTTGCTGGAGAAGATCTCTAAGCTTGATCTCTTGAATGAAATTAGTTCCATGAGAAGCAGGTCAGATTTGAACTTCCGAGGAAATGTTAGGGATGCTGTCTCGTTGGTAACGAATGCGCCTCTGGGACCGCCTCCCTTGTGTTCAATATGTCAGCATAAAGCACCTGTTTTTGGAAAGCCTCCTCGGTGGTTTACTTATGCTGAACTGGAACTTGCACGCCTGAGATAGTACAGCACAGAGCTCAAGAGAGGCGTGGCTGGAGCTTCGGCCATGGGCTTCTCCTGCGTGCCATCGCTCGGCAAGGTGTTCCCCAAGAAGTCGCCTTCCTCTTCCTCATCTTCAGTCAATGAGTTTGACGATGACATCATCAAGCAACAAGAGAAGCAGCGCCAACAGCAGGAGAAGCAGAAGCAAGTTGCCGAGAAAGAACAAGGGAAGCAGCAGCAGAAGAAGAAGAGCAACCTTGATAGGGCCGCCCTCACGACGCCGTACTTCCCCTTCCATTCCAGGCCGTGGCTCCTGTAGCTGTAGGCCGCCTGCTGCTGCCTTGTGAAAAGTAAGTTTTGCTTCAATGAATACAAGCGTGTCTTCATGGAGCTGACCTCTCCAAACCACCAGCGTCCGCTACACCCTTGTATGTTGATAACCAACATCAGCTTTGTGAGGAAGTGCAAACTCCAGTAACGCTTAGAAGTGAAGCGGAGCAACTGGTTGGGGGAGGAGCTGATCAAGGCCTTGCGTGACTTCAAGCAGGTGGGGGTAGCTCCTTTGTCTCCCCATAGTCGACAAAATGCCTCTCATGAGAAGGATCCAGTTGTGGTATGCACAGATGGCACTACAAGTTTCAGTCATCATCGGAAGATTAAAACCAAATCCAGTTGTGGAAACGCGTCTTCAAGGTGACACGAGATTTGTTGACAAAGAAATGGATCTTTGTCAAGAAGGAGAAACAGTTGGGTACCTTACCCGAGATGGCTAACCTCTTGGAGGAACTACGATTGCCTCCCCAGTTGTGGTCAGCCCTAGTAGGATGAAGACTGCCTGTTGTGAGACAAAGAAGGTCTTTCGGTTAGTTCTGTGATTTTGGTAATTGTTGTTTGTGAGTGACCATGCCCAAAGAGCAGTCGTTCCAACAGATTGAGGAGAAGACTTGAGCTGTTCGCAGAGTGGTCTGTCCCTTCAGCAAATGCTGGTGTCTTCTCGGCATCTGTTCTGTGTTTGCCAAGTTGTTGTCCTGGAGGCATGTTGCCCTCCTTGTTTTTTCTTTTCTAGTTATTGTACCCTTAGGTTGTAATTCTTGCTCTTCTATCTTAATGAATGGCAGCGCTCCTGCCTTATTTTCAAAAAAAAAAAATACAAATGTGTCTTCCCGGCCTGCTGCATAACCTATACCTTTGTACAGGTCTCATACATGATCGAACCGGGTGACAGCTTGTATTTGAATTTGTTCTGTGCCTTAAAATCATGCAGCTCGAATTTCACTAGAAAACGTATGCTCTTGAGTGTCACAAGTTAGCTAAAGTTGATTGTGCCTGCAAACTACTTGTATTTTACAGCCCTGCGTATGAACCTAACGAGTACAAAAAATGGCGACTGATGGTCAATACTACTTACAACTACTAGTTCATTATGCCTGCAAACTACGTGTATTTTACAGCCCTGTACTGCACCATAGCGAACTGTGTGTAAACCTTCACTCAAGGGAGCATTTCTGCAGCTCAGGGACTTGTAGCCCCTTGTTCCTTTTGGAGACGCCCAGAGTCATGCACTCATGCCAACAGAAAATAGGGTTTCCAGGGACCTTTCACTGTTAGCCAGAAGATCAGCATCAAATTGTATCGCATCCTGCCAAAGAAAGTCAGTTTTTGAGCAATGATTCCGTTCCAGAATCAGTATGCATGCTCGGCATCGTTTTTCCTTTTCTTATTGTATAGGAATAGCAAATGAGGATGAGCAAAACTTCTCAAAGACACATATTACAGTGCTCCTTCCAAATGAGAAATACCCAAACTGGAAGGAAGAAAAAACAAAGATGAATCAGATAAATTTACACATTAACGCAGGCGTCAGAATTCCTTCAAGATAATGAGGGGCAATGCATGAAGAAAAACCTCATCTCCTTTCTGGACGTAGTCACCCTCCTTTTTCAAGAACGTGATGCTACCTACCATCGTTGCTCCAATGGCAACAAACGCCACCTGAAGCATGCCATCAGGAAAAAAAACGCATAGTGAGTGGGTTAGGTAACAAAAGCTACTGGGTTATGCTGTACTAGGATCCATACAGTGCATGCCAATCAAAGCTACTGACAGACTGTTTTGAGTTCATCAGTTCATCTCAAGAAACTGGAAAGTACTAATTGTTGCAAACAAGTCAATCCAGCAATGCGCTTTGACAATCTTGACGCTCAAGAATAATATGCAGAATGGTGCTGATAAACAAGCATTTTCTCAAATGACATTTCCTACTGATCCAACGATTGAAGATGGAACAGGGAAATGCGTCCAAACTGAGTGGGGATAAATTTATTCCAGAATCCTGACAGCAGGAATATCAGCAAGTGGGTGCCCAGTAATATACAAAGGGGAATAAGAACAGCAAACCTTTCCAAACTCGGAAGTTGATATAATTGAGATAACTCTTTTATTCTCCGTGAATACATTGCAATACTTGCTATTCACCGCGATGGGATTGACCTATCAAATGAGAAGATATCAGTGTCAGTCAGATTACGAGAAATGGCAAAAAAGTGCAAGAACACATACACATCCCTTTCCACACACATGCATGAAAGAATGCCAATTTAAATATCCTATACCGTGTACAGGAACCCAGGAACTTCCACAAAATTTTCCACGGTCCCTGAGACTGGTATATGAAACCTGTGGTAATCCTGCAGATTACAAAATGAAAGATGCATAATTGGGTTCTTCAGGAAACAAAAAGGAAATCCAAATCTTGAAAAGTGAAGGTTTTATTTTCTAAGTACATTAAGATGTACCTGAGGTGCCAGACGGAAAATTACCAACGACCCATTGTTTAAAGCATCGGACTGCACGCTCTTCCCAAGAAGACCCCCAATCGAAAATTTACGACCCTAGGGACAGAAGAAATAATACGATGAGACTTCAACTTTACTATAAGGACCACATCATGCTTAGAATAACATGTTGCATCACTCTTAAGTAGTAAAAGTCACTGAATATTCAATGGGTGCCGCAGTTCAGTAAGGTTTATCTTAACCTTGAGATTCGTTATCTTTGCAGTGTTCTGAAACTACAAACAAAACAATACAGAAAAATGACATAACCCTGAATGGCCCAAATGCAAAAGCCTACAATCCTTCAATTTGGGATATGAAAGCTAGGATTGTTGTTATTTAATGGTCTAATGGCAGATGATGGGCATCGAGTACCAAAAAGGAGATTACCCTTAAAATACCAACTATAAAATTACAGACAAAAGCCTACCAAGTTACTTCTTATTGTTGATACACAAATGATAATAGTATTTCCTACATATGACACCATTGAGTATATATAGTGGACATGACTTTTCCCCCTTTAATATGCACAGATAAGAAGTAAGAAAATTCAGAACATATCATATGGCATAGACATCACTTTTAGAGAGATTAGATCGATTCAAAAAATACTGGCCTCCATGCTGCAATCCCGTCCCGTTCCCATCACTTGTCCCGCGACGGCGACGGCCAGTTAATGGCGGAGCAGGACGTGACGGCGTTCGAACTAGTCGGGACCCGTGCCGGGCCGGGCCGGACCACGTCACCGTGCCCCCCCCCCCCCCCCACCCCCACCCCCCCCCCCCCCCCTCTCTCTCTCTTTGTTTTTTGAGGAGAGTCACCACCGTGCTCTTTTCTACCCTGCGGCGGTAGTCTATGGGCGTGATTGGTTTCATTCTCTGCTCAGCCTGGCTGGACCTATTTAACCAGGCCCTTGTTGGCCAGGCTCGGCAGGTACAGATGCACTTGATTGGTTCTGATGCATCAGACTTTCCCGCATGGGTCAAACCAACTGCCTCCTTGATTAGTCGCTTCGTTTCTCGTATCAATACTCTCTGGCTTCATGCAGGTCACACGCTCGCTTTACACCGCGCCAGCCAGGCTGCGGAGAAACGGATTTCAATCTCGTTTCTGCGCAGCCAGGCCGACGGATGCCTCGTGCATCTCCCGCGGTAATTTGCTATGCCTCCGCGCGGCTATGCCGCCGGATATCTGAACGGCACTTAAATGCCTGCTGTGCATAGGGTGTGGGCCAGAGCCGGTGATTCTTTTCCTCATATACGGGCCCGCAAGGGACAGGTGGCATGAACGCACTTGCTTCTTGCTGTTTGCTGCCGGCGGAAGAGAAAGCAAGGTACAAGCAGAATGGTGGAGAGTTTTCTGTTGCTAGAAGGTTCTGGAGATAATTGTTCTCTTCTTTTTGCTCATCTCTTCAGAGAGGGAGAACAAGGGCCGGTTCTCATGAATATCTCATTCAGTTTTTTGTTCATGCATAGTACAGCACAATCGATTATGACGAGGAAAAATAAAGATAGTTTGCAAGAATTCTTGCAAAATAAAATACTATATGGTTCCTAAAACTCCACTTGACGATATCTACGTGAGTCTTGATGCACTTTTTTCGATTGAAATAATCATGATGTGCAATGTGTAAATTTCTAAATTTTTGTCCAATGTGTACGTGCACTGTTGTTTGCGCCTGTATCACATTACTTATATATATTTATTTGAAACATAAATTATATTTATGTCGCCAATGCATATTCACACATGCAAGGTTCGGCAGTAAAAAATACCATCGCTAGCGTTGTGGTATCCAAACATTCTAGTTGTATCAATGTATCCAGTGTTACAAGTCATTTAGGTGTTAGTGTGTTACCAATCATAATAACGTCTTCTCTGGTGCATATAAAATTGCAACAAAAATATGGATAGATAGAACATGCAACTACCTACCATCATGCAAATAATGATGTGCAAATCAAATTTGTGTGAACAGAAACAAAAAAAAAAGAGAAATCAGCTTGTGAATAGTGCGAATTGTAACTGTTCATCACAAACCCGCAACCTGTTACTATTCACAGACGGATTTCACTTTTTTGTTTCTCCTTGCTCAATCATCAATTGCAGATCAATTTTTGCATAATGATATAGAGTTGCATGATCTATCAATTCATATTTTTGTTAAAATTTTAGATGTATATGTAAAGATGCTATCGTGTTTGGTAACATGGTAACATCTAACCCGCTTGTAACACTTGATATGCACTCTATCAAGATCATATGCAGAGGAATCAGACATTAACCACAAGATTGGAAATTCAACTGATTTGTGGAATTCATAGACACTCGAACAATTAGTCGACCAGTCGTGAAAACATTGCTAGTGCCAGGAGCATATTGGTGAACATAATGCACAAATTTAAATGCACAAATTCAAATTTGCAAGAGAGTTGGACAAGGTTGTAAAGTGCTGAATTGCACATAATTATATTCACAAGTACCAATTATAAATATTAATCATTGCCAGCTGCATGTTGTGTTTTACTACGAACTCACAAATGTACCTTGAGTAATTAAGTGCATGAAAAATTGTAGAAATTTTTTGGAATGATATATTATGTACCTTGAGTAATTAACATGATCAACTAATTGCAAATGAATAACTGCATGCACTATTGTCATGGTAAACCATGTGTTTATATTTAGCACTAAATTTGATTGCACGAGTGTAATTAAAATGACATGTACATGTTTATTTGTTACCATGACGAATTACTTTTCTTTCGCACATACGTGGATAATTAGATGAAAAGGCACTTTCATTTAAATTTGGTAGTTTTGATTCCGTATAGACATATACATCCACATTTCTAAAGGTACCATAATTTATGATGCTATATGAGATATATATGTACCACAAATCCAAAGGGTTTTCATGTATTTAAATAATAATATATACTGTATATAGAGCAACACATGTTCCGCCAATAAAATATCTACAGCCACAGATATTCTGCGTAGTTAGGAACCAGCTACGACTGCATTAACTGCACCGCTCCTTTCTACTACTCCCTCCGTCCCTAAATATAAGGAATTGTTGACTTCAGACATCACGTTTAACCATTCGTCTCATTCAAAATATTTATAAAAATATAAAAATAATTATGTTATATTTAAAGTATATCTATTGATAAAACAAATCATAAGAAAATAAATATTATTTTCATAAATTTTTCGAATAAGACGAATGGTCAAAGGTGATGTCTGAAAGTCAACAATCCCTTATATTTAGGGACGGAGGAAGTAGCATGCGACCGTATATAATACACCATCCTGCCAACGCACGATTTTCAGCAACACCTGAGCCGTCCATATATCCGGCGCCATAGCCGCGCGGAGGACAAGAGCCGCTCTCGTATCATTCGGCTATCCGTGTACGATGCATGATGCATGATGTACTTCACTATTGACTTGGCACACAATTAGTTGTGTACGATGTGTATATAAGTAGAGCGTTTTAATGAAACTTTTGCAAGTCACATAGCATTGTACGTGTGGACACCAATAAATTTGAACTGGTAAACCACTATCTAATATTTTTGGAAATTTGTGAATGTGATGGACATTCACCATTATTTGTACATCTAATGTACTGTAAGTGAGAAAGTACATGTGCTCCAAGGGGTTTAGGCTCTCCCGTGCGCCCAGTAAAGAAATGCACCTCAAAAATTTGTATGAAAAATTATAAAAAAATATGGATGGATATTGCATACTTTCATCTATATTTTGCAAAATTTTACTTGCAACAACGAAAGAGATAATCAGCCTGAACAGTTTCGGGTTGCTACTATTCATTTTTATTTTTCATTGCACCTTATATGTTTACTTGTTGCAACTCAAATTTTTCATGGTATAGTAGACGATGACATTGGATATCCATCTATATATTTCTCAGATTGTTTCATGCAACTTGTTTATTTTGCATTTTTTGATATCACATAACTGATTTCCATTTGTGTCAAATATGTGCATCATGGAGAAGTCTTTGTTGTGCACAAAGAAATGTGCATATCTTTTTTTTTTCTTTGAATTTGTGTAGTTTGCTAGATGCACAGAGAAATGTGCATCCTTGTTTTTTCTTCCTTTTTATTTGTGGAGTTGGCTAGATGCACAACAAATGTACATCTTGTTTTTTTTATTGCCGTTTGTGGAGTTATGCACAAAGAAACGTGCATTCTTGTTTTTTTTTCCTTTGAATTTGTGGAGTTCTACCGTCAACTGGGATGCATCACTTGTTTAAAAAAAAGTTGCTCGATATCACTTGCGTCGATCTCACTTGCGGCGGTGAACGTTTCTTCGTTGCTGGTGAGCTCTTGTGCAGGCGGAGGGGCCTCCAGCTTTTTTAATTTTTCTTTTGCTCCAACCTTGTTGGTACAGATAAGCCTGGGAACCATCTCCTCCCTTCCACACCCTTCTGTGCATTTACTGCTCCGAGGCCAGTTCATACACCGGGACTCCAATCTCAACGAAACGACCGCCGTACAGATAAGCGGAGGCATAGCGCCCGGGAGGACAGGAGCCGCTCTCTCCATCTCCCGAGCCAGGCCCAAGGCCTTTCGCAGTCAACCAAACATCAACAGACTGCATCACGCGAGCCAGGTTGTGTGGTATGCAACCAACCAATCGCCCCCTATGCTGCAGCGGCTACGCAGGCCGCAGGGCCTGCTCGTTCAAACTGAGACAGCCCACGTTGCAAGAGCCCACGTTGATATGTCTTTGCTTAGCTTGCTGAACTGGGTTGGATGATAATTTAACTGATAATTTTAACTAATGGTTCACTTGAACATAAAGATCATGGACCGATTAATTCTTTTTTAGCAACCTGGACTCTAGGTATGTTGTAACTTGAGCAAGTGGTATGTTTGATGATGGTGCGGTTAGCACGAGACCTTGGTATGTGTTAGTCTTGCTCAAGTTAGCTAAGGACCGGTTCGTGGAGCGGCAACCCGGGACAACAACGTAAAGCACAGGGTGGTAGACTTGGTCAAGTATTATGTTGTCTTCCCAGTTTTGCTGGTGTTCAAAAAAAAAAGAGAGGAAGGGTTACTTCTGAAACTCAAGTGATGGAGGGGTACTCCTAGCTATGGCGTCAGAGGGAGGTACTGTTGCAGGGGTACTGGCAGTAGTGGAACCTTAGCGAGGATGTTAGCAGGCTGGGAAGCGCTTTGAAAGACCATGTGGTGTTCTCTTGGCCTCACATCTTGGTAGTGTGGTTATGGCAACATGGAGACTTTAGTCGTTGAATAGTGACAGAATCAGCACCCTGTAGGTAAAGTTGTGCACCTCTGCAGAGAAGTAAAACTGTCATGACAGCCGTGCTCACGGTCAGGAGCGGTCTGGATCCTCACATGATTAGAGATGGATGGTTTGGATGGTGCTGGTGGGTAACCAGTTGGATGCTGCAAGAGGGTATCTTGTATTATGGCTTTAGGTGGGTAACCTGTTGCTACAAGTGGGTGTCCCCTTTGATGGTAACTTTTGGGTGGGTTTATACACTTAGTAAATATGTGCTTTAATAAATGATTTAATTATAGTTGTTTTCTGCTTTGAACCATGTGTTAGCCTTTCTTTCATATAAGCTTGCATGTCATCTTTTTCTACACTTACGGAGTACGATATGTACTCACACTTGCTATTTCCTCTACAATTATCAAATGATGCTCAGAGATTGAAGATTGCCCACTTTGAAGACGATGATGAAGACTAAGCTTGTGGAGCCCCCGGTCGATTGCCTGTGGTGTTATGAAGTTTTCCGCTAGCGTTTGTATTCTTATAGTCCTTTGAGACATTTATTATAATAATGTTTGATGTAATTATGACATTGGTTACTCTGTTTTACTATACTTTGTCTTATATATGTGAAACTTGATCCTAGGCACATATATATAGATGAGTATTCGATTATGTTCTTAAAACTAAGTGTGACAGAGACCAACCAACCATTTGTGCTCTGTTAAACCATTTGCTTACCATACAGAGATGCCTTTGTCAAAGAAGCATGTAAATTGAATATTTTCTTTTTTAAATCAGAAGTTCATTGTGCTATTCTGCAGCATGGTGATTAAACACAGAAGCAGCGCAAAGCAAATTAAAATGATCAGGTCCGGCGGGCGCGGCGGAGCGCGCGGCTCGACCTAGTGGAATCTAGGCGAGAAAGAGGCGTCAAACTCTGCTTTCTCGGTTTCCGAAAAAAAAAAAACACTCTGCTTTCTCGGGAGAAAGAGGCGTCAAACTCTGTTTGGGCTACGGCCACGTAGGCCGTTCTAGAATGGATCCAGTTTTGGGCTTGTTGATCCTATCTAGAATGGGGCTGACGGCGGCCGAGAGGCCGGAATTCAGTTCTTTGCTTGTTCGAGTTTGGGCTCACAATAGGGTTACTTAAATAAACCTTTTAAACGGAAGCCTCTCGTTCCCTTTTCTACAGGAGAGAGGAGGCGAAAAAGGCGATCGTTCTCCGGCGGTGGCTCCCGTCTGATCTCCCCTTCCTCCGGTAGCCCGCAGGGTTCCGGAGGGCCGGGAGATCAGCGGAGCTGCCGTCGGGTCTCCTGTCTAGCTACTAGGTAGTGTAGTAGTCTAGTTTTAGTCCTTTACGGTTAGGGTTCCGGCCGGTGTTTGTCTTCGGCGATGACGGCTGGATTCTTTCTCTCCCTCGGCGGATCCGGTGATGGCGTCGTCGTCGGCGGTGGCGAGATCTCTGGTGAGGCTGTGTGGAGCTTTTTGTTCTTCTGCTCCTTTGTGAAGGGGTGGGAGATCTTTTGTTTTCCCCTGCTGGCGGCGCTGGCGGTGGGGGAAGTTTGTGACGGAGTGTCGCCGTTCAGTCCTGGCGGTGGCTCCTCCGGTCTTTTGTTTCTCTTCGCTGGTGTTTCTTCGTCGGTGGTTGGTTGGCTTTCTTCGTCTCTTCTGGTGGCAGATCGATGGCCGGTGGGGTGCTTTCTTCGTGATGGGCGCCTGCGCCCATCAAATCGGCTTGATGTCATGGCCTAGGAGGGACGGTGAGGCCAGCTGCCGCCGTCGGTGGTGCCCGGCGGCGAGAAGAAGTTTCCTTTACCAACTCGTACAGTATATGAGTTGGTTTTCCTACCAATACGAAGTGGATTCGTGTTGGTTGTTAGATCCCACCTCTGGTGGTTCAGTTCCCTTTCGGGAGTCTTCGTCGCTAGGTGGTTTGGGGTTTCTGGAGGCCCTTGAGGCGTCGGATCCCTCATTGCCTGACGATGCGATGGTTTCTGGCCATCATCTTCAGCCGGTTCGTTCAGCTTTTGCAATGCATGTCGGTTTCGATGTGCTGCCCAAGACGGCGTTAAAAATCGATGTTCTTCGCCAGGGAGGAGGTCGGCTTCAAGCTGGGTGCTCCGGCCGCCGGTGGCGAGGACGACCGGGAGTTTACAAGGACTTGAATGTAATTTCTTTTCCTTTAAGGATGTCTTTGTAATTTGGGCTGTAATCACCAGATATTATGAATAAAATGAAAACCCGGTTCTTCTCAAAAAAAAAAACCTTTTAAACACGAGCGCCGGCGAAGTCTCTGCCACATCTCTCCGTTTCTCTCGAGTCTTCCTCTGCTACAGGTGAGAGCGGCGACTCGGAGGCGATTTGGTTTCCGGCGGCGAGTTCGTCGGCTCCCCCTCGCCTCTGATGGCCGAATCGGTGTAGGAGGAGGGTGGGAGTCACGAACTCGCCGTGCGATGTACATATCCTTCCTAGCTTCTGTAGCTTTAGGTAGGCTAGGGTTAGGGTTGGACTTTCCCGGGTCCTCGTCGACCGAGGGAATATTTTGTGCCGGCGAAGCTCTTGCTGAGGGTGGCTGTAGCTGCGCTTGGTGGGTTTCGTGGCGGCTTGTTTTACTGGCGGTGGCTTCGGGCCGGCGGCCGGTCCTTTTGGCCTCTCAAGAGTCCTATGGCAGGTGCGTCAATGGTGGCGCTGCTCTGCAAGTGATTTTTGCGAGGTTTGTTTCAGTCCCTATCCCGGACTCTTCTGTTCTTGTTGATTGGGTCGCGCCGTGGAGTCGAAGAGCGGTGGATCCCGGTCGCCATGACGATATGGTGGCTGTTGGCCATCTCCTAGCCGGTGCGTTCATCGATTTATGGCACTATGTTGTGCTACTGATGGCGGGCTTCAAAATTGATGTTGATTCGTCTGGTTTGGGATCGGCTTCGAGGCTTCGCCGGAGTTGGTTCCGATTGACAAGAACGGCGAGTTCCAGGAGGTCTTGCAGTGTTGTTCGATGTAATTTTCTTTGTCTTGGGGGGTTCCCCTGCAAGGGGCTGGATGTAAAATGTTCTGTTTAATCAATAAAGTCCAACCCTTTTCTCAAAAAAAAAAACCTTTTAAACGGTCGGTCCATTGCTCTGCTTCGACTTAGCATGGTAATCTGAAGAAACGAAACTTGCAAGAACTGCACGCACGCCCCCCGGTAATCCACGAGCCTTCATCCTTGGACTGCGCTTTCGGTGTCTCGGCCACCTCACTCGGTAACTTTCTCAGATTCTGGATCCGGCGGAAGGCGACCGATCGAGATCTCCCAGAACGGGGTTGAAGAGAGAACGGCCACGCCGTAGCAATGTAGCATCATGCCTCCACGGCTCCAGCCACGTACGCACGCATACACATGGCCCTCGATCGATCGATCTGTACGGCGCATCTTGAATTCATCGACATGCATACATATGCAACATGTTGGGGGTGACAAGAATACATGGAGTACATATGATTTCGACTTTAATGGCGGCGTAGTCCCGGCCGGCTGGTACGTACCATATGTCCACGGCCGGGGTTGCTGAGTTGCTACGCGTCTACGGTGGCGGTGGCCCCTGGAGTTATGAACCGGGGCTCGGCGCCGCGGCGGCATCTGGCACGTGCCGCCCTCATGCGGCTACAGTCGCGCATACAGTTCCGCGACAACGACGATACGTACAGTCCGAGTAGTACTACGCTCGATTTATCCAGTCTCGCGATCGCTAGATTGAGCAGCTACGCTTTGACATTGCACACTTCCACTGTTCTGGTAATCAATTTCCACGAACTGGCTCAGCATACATGCATGAGACATCAGCACAATGTTGTAACTGGCTCTGTTTTATTCTGTAGCGAGCTGGACACAATCCTTAAAACGGAACGTTGTGTGTGCAGAGCGCGAGAGCATGCAAAAAGGAAATTGCAAATATATGTCTTCCCTGACATGCACAGTATATAGTAACATAGTATTTCTGGTGTTGGTGTACATCTGTATACGCAGAAGCTACCCCACCGATCTTTTCACAAAACTCTCAAACTGATCAGACAGGCGAATTAACAGTTTCCCCTCGTGCCGGACCTGATGAGAGACCCTGAGTAGACATGGATTGATGAAGCGCACTGTGTACCAGTGTCCCAAGCTCATCCTCCGGCATAAAGATGGCAACGGGTTCCCAACGGCCAGGTACCGGTAGTTGGACCGTGCAACCCCATCCATGCATGTGTTTAGCCTGATCTGAGCAGATTCCTCCATGCAAAAATGGTCCCGTTTAGGCATATGGACCCTGCATGCATGCGAAACTTTTAGCGGTTGACGTATGTACTGCTCGTGCTACGTACAGCAGTGGAGTGCTGGACCAGCTGCTGCAAGGGTCCAGGAGAAATACTTACGATGGAAGCAGTAGACAGCGCCATGGCCATGCATGCGGTCCGCCTGGCCGAGCGCGACGTACAGATCGAGCGTAGCCGCCATGTACGCCATGATTCCCGCTCGAGGACCAGCCATCTCATCTCACGCACATGGCCGGGGTTTAATTTGTTTGGCTCGAGCTCATTATGAGTTCCCTCTTCTCCCGCCATGGTTTCGAGCGGTTTTGGTTCCAATCGACTCTCACGGGTTTTTATGGTCCGGCGAGGCTCGATCACTTGCTGAAACGGGCACTGGGATTTGTTTCTTTCTCTTATCCGCTTTATTATTATTTAATTAGCCGGCCAGGTCAAATTTTGGCAGTGCATGCAAACGATTTGTCTTTACTGTTCGCAACACTACATGTCAGATACTCCATAGTATATACTTGCGGGAGTATATCTTACTGTACTAGTATTCTGTTCTACGGAGTACTGCTTCCTTTTTCTCCGTGAGACGCGTCAATATATGGCGAAAACTGTACACACGCGAGTGCGTTGTGATGTACTGAAATGCAGCCTGTTCGGCTCACAGTTTTACTGTTACCGCTGCGCAATTTTACTGTAGCATGTGAGAGGGAAGCAGCAGCAGCCGGCTGCCAAACCGGCTGCCAAACACACTGATGATTGGGACTACTCAAGAGGTTGGTTTAGGAGGTGTTCGTTTCTCTAGGCCTAAAGGTCACATCAAAACTAATCTTGTTATTTGGGCATTTTAAATAAGTCTAATTAAAAAACTAACTGTAGAACCTTGTACTAATTTGTGAGACGAATATAACAAAGGTAATTAAGCTGTGATTAGACGATAGTTACTGAATTAGCATCACTGTAGCGAAACATAGATTAATTAGACTCATTAGATTGGCCTCGCAAATTAGCCCACACCTGTAAAAAGGTTTTGTAATTAAACTTATTTAAGACGTCTAAATAGCAAGATTAGTTTTAATATGACCTTTAGGTCTAAAAAATTGCCAAACAGGCACTTAATTTGTTGCGCAAGTGGTCGGTCAACTTCCACAGAACGCTCGCTGCTGTGTTTCTAATTTGTCGGCACGCCAACTGTCAATCACGTACCCGTACATGGAGTGCTGCACAGCAACAACAACATGTGCGCCCGCCAGAATAGTACTGTTGCCTGTATTTCTTATTATTTTTCCGGACAATCCTGTAATTTCTTATTACGAGCGGGAAGATTCGAGCCATCAGCGGGCACGGCGTATTGTAGAGTATCGCAGCAGCATGCATCTGTTTTGACGGGGTACACTCCCGTTCCGTGAAACTCGTGGTGTTCATTAGGACGGATCTCGATCAATCAATTCTCCGCTTTATAATTAGACTAGCTTGAGCCCATGTGGCCAAAAGTCTCGCCGATCTGGCTGGAGTATATTCGGTGGCAACACGAGCAACTTCTCTAAAACGTTGCTGTTGTCATGGAGTACCAGTAGATCAGATGCTGGGAAACACCATCATTGCTTAATGTTGCGTCTCTGCCTAGAAGTAGTATAATGCGGCACACCTGAAGCGCACAAAAAGAAGAGGTTAGCCAGACCAGTCCCTTTTTTGTGAGCGCGCGTACGTGTCCCCCTCCATGCATGCACGTAAAAAAGGACTAGGGGCAGGGCGTTTGTCACTAGTTCCCCCTGTTGGAGTCCTAGCAGCGCCGCAAACGGACAAGGCACAGGCATGAATAATCCACGGCCGGCACGGGACGTGGTTGGAACCGGACAAGCTCGGACAATCAAATCGCACCCAGCCAGAGAATTGGCTCTCTCTCTATCCACACACCAACAGGGGGAAGGCACACGCTGTCCGTGTCCCACACCGGCGACCCCGCGACGGGCGGGAGCGACACGAAAAGGCGCGCCCAACCCCGACACGCGCCGCGCCTGCCGGCTCCGCCCCGATGGATGCGTCGCCGATCCGCCCCGATGGATGCGTCGCCGATGGGAGGATCCCAGGCGCGAGATCTTCATCTGGTAAAAAAAAAAAGGCAGAATCGACGCGGGCGGCATCTGCGCCACGGCGCCATCGCCGCGGTGGTCTCGAAACTTTTTTCTATGCCGCCGCGCCGCGGCGGGCGCACGCGCGGCCGGCTCGGGCTCGGGTGGGGGAGTACGGACAAGGTCTCGGAGTCTGGGCGCACGCGCGCGCACCGGTCAGCGACGACGGTGGCCGGTAGCGACCGCGCGACGCACCAGCAAACGGACAAGCAGCCGCGAACTGGTTGCTGTTTTAGGAGGAGTATTTTTAGTCGTGGAATGGGACGGAGACGATGACGACGAGACGAGCGCCGGTTTAATTATACGGCGCGGAGGCGGGCCTATCCGGGGTGGAAGACGATGACGACGAGCTCTGGAAATGCTCAATTATTGTCAGCTTCCGTCCTTCCGTCCTCGGGCGGCAGTGCGGTGAAGGGTCGCCGTCTGGCGAGCAACTCAAATTGCTGCCACCTTTTGTCTTGTTCGTCTTACACACTCTCTCGTACAGCAACGACTTTGGGCTGGCGTGTCGAGTTTGTACGTACCGGGGGTTAAGCCGCAAAGTGTGGCGTTCGGGTTATCGTTAACTTGACTGACTGGCTGATTGGGTGGGTGAACCTGAACCAGATTGGCAAAGAAGAATCAGATACCTGCATCTGGTGACCTGCCGACTTGCACAAAGATACACGACTTGTACGACGACCCACCTAATGAAATTTTCAAACACAAATTGCTGTACTAACTCTAACATGACAAAATTCTGTGGGCGCGCATCATCTCATGAGCCAATCCAAGGAATCCCAGCTCCCGAAGCAGTCGCAGCCTCCCAGGTTTAAAAGCGGCCATAATTAGCCAAAGCCTCCTCCTTCCTCGTGATTAATAAACCCGCCTCCCTCAATCGCCGTGCCCAGGAAGCAAACCCCTCGAATTCAGCGGCCTGTTGTTCCCGGACCCAAAAGGAAATTCATTCATTTGCACGCCGCGCCGGCTGCAATGTGCAATCCCGTCCCGTTGTTCCCATCACTTCTCCTGCGACGGCGACGGCCAGTTATTATGGTTGAGCAGGACGTGACGGCGCTCGAGGAGGTCTGGACCCGGGCCGGGCCGGGCCACGTCACCGTGCCCTCGCCTGGCCCCTGCAGCAGCAGCAGGCTCTCGTGCAGCAGCCAGCAGCTGCGCAGGGCCTGCTCGTTCAAACTGAGACAGCCCACGTTGCAAGAGCCCACGCGGTACAAGGTTATTTACGGAACTGCCACTTTGCCGTTGCGGCTGCTTCGCCTGGCGCCTGTGACTGCGCGGGAACTGGTGGGTAAGTGAGGCCAGCGTTTTTTTAATGAGGAGGACAGGGGGGGGGCCTCGTGGCTTCACAGTTCGCGCACGCCTCGCCACGAGTTTCCGTCCAATTTTTTAAGCGCCGGAAGGTACTGCTGCTATACTCGTGCTCCGGCGGGCACCGGCATCACCGCATCACCCCTGAAATAGTTCGCGCACGCTTCGAAACGCAATGGTTTTGGTAAATACGAAGACTGTACTCCTAGCCATGGACGGAGAAGAATACCGACACATCCATGCTCGTATCGTACTCCCACTGTCTGATCGACCAGCAAATCTGTCTTTACGTCAAAAGAGTACTCTACGTACATACACTCTGCCATTGCCAATGGGAGCGGTTCAAAAAGGACGGTAATCCGACGAGGAACTGCAATTTTGCCACAGATGCAGAAGCGGCGCATCAAACTTTAGGCAGCTGTGGATCCTGCGCCTCCATTTCGGATCCGTGTCGGGTCACGAGCACGTCCGGCGATGATGGCGTCTGGCCGCCGGACCTGAGCGAGAGCGCCCAGCAGCGACAGGACGTGCGCGCCCACTCCCCGCTGTGCCCGTGCACCCTGTCAGCCTCATCCGGCCAAAGGGGCTGTTCGTTTACCCCCCTCTAAACTTTAACACCCGTCACATCAAAGAGAATCTTACTTCCTCCGTCCATAAATATAAGCATTCGTTGACTTTCAGCCAACTCGTTTGACCACTCGTCTTATTTAAAAAAGTTGTGAAAATACAAAAACAAATAAGCCATACTTAAAGTATATTTAGTGATAAAACATGTCATAATGAAATTGATAATAATTGTATAATTTTTTTGAATAAGACGAGCGGTCAAACGAGTTAGCTGAAAGTCTCCGAATCCTTATATTTATGGACGGAGGAAGTACTATTTAAATATATTTTATTAATTAATGACAAAACCTATGTCACGACCCCCCCTCTAAATCACGAGACGAATCTAATGAGCCTAATTAATCTATGTTCTGCTACAGTGATGCTACAGTAACCATCGTCTAATCACGCCTTAATTACCCTCATTAGATTCGTCTCGCGAATTCGAGCGGAGTCCTGAAATTAGTTTTGTAATTAAACTTTATTTGTAATCACAATATTCATTAAAAAAACCCTTTAAAATTTAGACCCATTCAACGAACACCCCCAAAAGCACGCCGGGATCGCAGCGGCAGTTGTAAAAAGGAGCTGCGACCTTTGCCTGTGCGAGTCGCCGCAGCGAAAGTGTGGCCGCTACTCGTGGAACAGGTTTGATTGATGTTCTTGTCTCACGTTACCTCCTCGGTTTCATTTCCTGCCCTACCGTGTTCTCTTCTTCGTTCGCCCAGCTGCTGAGCAATTCGATGGACCACGTATTAAGCTCCGGGAGCATTTGAACTTATCAGGAATTACTACTCCTACACGTACTTGGTAACTCTGTAAATGGGTTTTCACTGCTCTGTCGGAGTACATGATGAAACACGACATGATTGAGAAGGATATCGTGATCTGATTAGGCTCGCCGTGATTAAACGGCAAGGTTAATGCCAATCAACCCGTTGTACGTACTTCTGGTACAGTTTTAACTGCGTAGTGCGTAGGAGTATTAAATTGGGCGGGAGTGCAAGATTCCTTCATACTCCTGCAATGTCATACTAAGCCTAATGCATTTTATAACTATACTCTGATAGCGGAAAGGTTTCCGCTTCTCCCAGCGATTCTGCCGACGTGCTCGCGTACCGTACGGCCGCGTCGGTTTTTTGACGGCGTGGCCACCCTCCCCGACGACCACGTCGATGCCGTACGTCGGCGGCCATGGTGGGCCTTCACCACGTGCTGCTCTGGCTCGCAGACCATGTGCTGCTCCTGCTCCTCTGCCGGAGACCAGCCCGTGCTCGGCCACCATTTGGAAGCTGCCAGATTTGTACACGATGGGAGGGATGGGGAGAGAGGAAGAAATTAAATTGAAAGAAAACGACCTCTGACGGAGGGATTGGAAGGGAGAGAAAAAGAAATCGATCTGAAAGAAATGACCTCGATCAGGCTGCCGTCGCGCTTGTGCCGCTCTGTTCCACCGGCACTCATGGCGTGGTGCGCCGAGAGCCTGGGCCCCTCTTCCACGTCGCGCCGGAGGAGCCGCCTAGAGCGGCGACGCGACGAAGAGCTCCACTGGTGGCCGGGCCTCGCCAGGAAACTCGCTGCCCCCATGCTCCTAGCTCGCAGGGAGGAGAAGAGAGGAGGAGGCCGTTGAGCTCCATGACCGTGGTCAGCAGCAGGCAACATCTAGGTGAGAGAGGAAGAAGGGAGCGGCGGGAGATGGAAGAAGATAAGGTTGCTGTTGTTCCCGTGAAGAAGATAAGGTTTTGGTCGTTTTGCAAATAGACCTTGTTCTTTTATGTATTTTCACCAACATGTTGCAAGAGTAGCCAGTTACGCCGTTTCCAACCGGGCGTAGCGTAGCGCGCCACCTCACCCTAGTATATTGTACTCCAACAGCCAACACGGCTCCGGTAAGTATAGCCGCACCGTACTACTAGTACCGTGCCATTCACACGAATGTTCCTCTTTCACGTTTGAGACCTAGTATACTACAGTACCGTTTTAACTCTAACTTCCCATGCATGTGCGTCGAGCACTCGAGATAAACTGCAAAATACCGAAGAAACCCATGATAATCTGCTGAAACAGATAAGATCGAAACTTCAGAAAAATACAAGTTACGCTGGCCCTGTGTCATCTGCATCCATTGTGGTTATTCGTCTGCCGCAGCAGAGGCATTCGGCCAACGCACAGACCATGATTCACAAAATTCGACTGGCTGCGGCAGGTATATACACCATTTACTGGTTTGTCTCTTTGTTGGCAACGTACGTAGGAGTACTACCACTTGCCGGGGGGACAACATCTCTTCGGTACACACAGGACAAACTGGAGTTTATCATCATGTGTTTGTTTTTGCTGTACATGCACTGCTAGTACAGAGGAGTAGGTAATTGCAGTAGATACATGTACAGGTTGGTGGCACGTACCCAAAGCTCTCTTTCCAGTGCGCGCAATTTTGCTGACCCCTACGATTGATCAGCTACACCATTTGTGTTTCCTTGTCCTTTTTGACATTCTCCTGGTAGTTGGTACAAAGACATGTTCCGGTAGCACGTGGTGGCTTTTGTGTAATGATGCGCATCGTACATTTGGGATGAGTACGTACACCACTCAATAACATCACGTACTCCCAACCCAAATTGATCTTTCTTAATACTCGCTCTGTCCCAGTTTAATTGACACTTTACTTTATACAATTTTTCCTTAAATCATTGGTATTTCGACTTTATCTCTCTATCTGTTTTCTTCTTGTTTCCTGCGTACCTATCTTTACTAAACTCTCCTTAGTCTCCAGGCTTCTGGTCTCTTCGGTCTGTTCTCCACGCTAAAGTAGTCAGGAGCAAACCCGAAGGCGTCGGCTTTAGGGCCGGAAGGAAGATCGCCACCGTCAGCCCTAAAGCAGACGGCCTGCTCGGAAGTTGCTCCGGCGGTGCTCGGATAGCAGTCGAGGGGAGAGGGAGACGTTCGCAGTTGACGGGTGCGCACGTAACGTGAGCGGTACGGGCCCCAGACCCCGGGCGGCGGCAAGGACGGATGTGGATCGTTTCGGCCATCCATCAAAGAGGGGGGCATGGACGAGCCACGGACACAAACGGTTTGTCCAGTGGCGCCACGGTTATGATTGTGCCTCGATCAAAAACGTTCACGGTCTACTTGATTCTGCGCACCCAAGCCTTATAGTATTGCCACATCCCTGGTCGCTCGCGTCTTATCCCCTGCTACAGTTGAGAGGAGCGGAGCGAGGCGATTTCGTCCCCGCCGGCGGAGGCCGCGGTCTCCCCTGCTTTTGATGGCTTTCGGGTCGTCGCGAGGTGGGGTAGGCTGTTGTCCTCTCGCCGGTCGATAGGTTATGTCTTAGGTTTTATAGGGTTAGGTTTCCGGCGACGGCATCGAGTTGTATTGCATGATCCCATCCATGCAGAGGATTGAGGAGCATATGCCCCCGCAGCTTAGGGAAAACTATGTTCACTTTACATGCCAATAGCAGCTCGGTTCATCGCTCGATGGGTGGTGTTGAACAAGTTCTAGCTTGCACTTTTGTGACAACAACTCATCAAATAGAGGATTCTACCATGCATTTTCTCATATCTAGGGCATGGATCAAGTTGATCTTCATATGATCACATTACCAATATGGCGGGCCACCAACCTGATAGGATGAAAGGTGAGAGGTGAGAAGGAGGGGACATGTATCACAAACAATTGAAGCTGGTATTTATTTTTTCCTCTTTTTTTTTGGCGTTAGATGCACCTTCTTCCAGTTCAGATGCCATGTCCAAGATATGTTAAGTTCAAAAGGTGATGGGTGATCTGGGTGGCGAAATTTGCTACTCCAAAATTGTATTTAGCCACAACACACTCCAATTTTCGTATTTAGCTGTGACACACTTCAAAATTGTGGTTTGTTAAGTGCAACACACTAAACATAGGAAATGTGAATTTTTGAACTTATTTATCTCAATGCGGGAAATGTATTATAACTTAAAACTTTGCACGGTGATACATTGCTACATTCTCGATCCATATGTTTTTTTTTTTGCATATTGTTTTCACATTGTTCACATAGTTTGTTTTACAAAATAAAAATTATTTTTAATGCAAAGTTATTTAAACAATCAGAAAAAATCTAGAAAAAACACATGGATAGAGAATGCAGTAATGTATCGTCTTGCAGAGTTTCATGTTGTAATGTGTTTCGTGCAATGAGATAAAGACGTTCGAAAAATCACTATTCCCCTGTTTAGTGTGCTACACTTAAGAAACCACACTTTGGAGTGTGCCCGAGCCAAATACGAGAGTTGAAGTGTGTTGTGGCTAAAGCCACATCTTTCTAGTGTGCTGTAACAAATTTTGTCCTAAACAAACGAGAAAGTTAATTGAACAACAATAAGTTCTTGGGTTTATAAGTAACTCTATGTATACTTAAAGGTAATAAAGTGGACTCCCTTCTTGAAAACACAAAGTACAATTGGCGTATTTGATGAAAGAACTGCTACAATGCATACCTCTTTATAACATGGAGAAATTCCAAATGGTTCTATCATTTCCGTTTATTTGAAAATCAAACGGCTAGAACTGTATAAAACTCTTAGAGCATCACCGGGAAATAATGGATTCTCAATAATATTAGCCTGTCGCCTTTTACCAGTTTGAACCTCCATTGCACTGTACCACACCGGACTACCTGGCCCTCGGCATATCACATCCGCTTGCCATGCTCCACTTCATGACACGACAGTGCTAGTTAGGCTCATCTGCTTTCACATCAGATTGCTACTGATTGCAAAGAAAGGACACATAAACACAAAAACGGATAAGCCTACACATAACGGAGCACCCAAGCAGGCCCCCTTCACTGTCTGCATCGAGGGGAAAAGCCTGTAAAAAGATCAAAGTTTTTGGCAAGCAGCAACAGAGACCAGATCAACCCTGGGATCCAGTTGTGGCAGCGACCGGCAACAGCCAACAGCGGCAGCACAGCAGCTGCCGGTCCGCTCAGCTCGGTGGACCACGTCCACGCAGGGCCCTGTCCCCTGTGTACCGGGACCACGCACTGACCCTGCCATGCGGTCCCCACCCGGACGAGCCTACTCGCGGCCCACGAGGATGCACCCGGGGCGGCGTTCACTTCCCGAACCGTTCGATCAGAAATCGAAGCACAGATTGCGCTGGGCCGGAGGATCGGGCCCGAGCGAGCAGATTTTAAATTGCCTTTTGGTCTGGCCGCGATGGCAGTGTCGTTAATATGGCGGAAGTACGAAGGGCGGAATGAGTAATTCGGAAGTCGACGGCGATCGGGGGACTTCCCGGTGGTGGTGGTAGTAGTAGCTGAGGAGGTTAGCAATGGAGGTTTAATTGCTTCGGCTGCTTGGCTCTTTAATGGCCACCTCTTCCAACGCCTCTGCCGCTGCTGCTTCCACGCCTTCGCACTAAGGGCTAGGGTTCTCGTGACTCGCTTCGCGCGCGCTGCTCGCCAAGGGGAGGAGAGGGCCGCGGCGGCGGCGCCTCGGAGGTCGGAGCGCTTCGTCACCGTCGTCATCGTCCTCGCCGGTGCGTTTCGCCCCCTCCGCGCCTTCGTTTTCTGGTTTAGTTTTCGCCGTTTGCGCCTGCGCGGGGATGCATTTGGATGCGAGCAGTTGAAATTGGAAGGCCTTGGGGGGATTTTTTCCTTTCCAATTTTTAGCTGCTGTTCATTCGTTTCTGGATGGAAATGCGAGTTGAATCTCTCACCGGAGATTTTACGCGCTTCCATTTGGGTGTGGAATATTTTTAGATGGAAATTTCGATCCTGTTTCCCTTACTCCCCCACATGGATGCCAATTCTGAGCCGTGAAGCGCGGCGAGATCTGCCGCAAGGACTCGAATAATTTGTGAGGAACGGCGCGGTGTGCCGAGAATCGTGCGGCCAGGCCAGGAGGGGAGGAGGAGGAGGACGATGCGGCACTGACGCGTTGTGCAATCTGACCAGCAAAACCAAAGGCACCCACCTCGCTCTCTCCCCTTTCCCGTTGTCCCTGTCCCGGGTACAGTGGCGGCGAGGACGCTCACAGGCGCAGCAACGGTGGTGCCCCGCCTCTGCGGCCACCCGGGAAAAAGCTTGCGATCTTTCTCTCAATCCGTGCGCGGCCTCGAGTCAGGACGGGACCCAGGCCGGGGGAAAGGCCGCCCCCTTTTTTACCGCAATCGTCTTTACTGGTCGTCGGTCTTGCTCGCCTTTTTGGCTGGTCCGGTGTCGAACTCTGGTGGCAACTGTCAGCAGCTTCGTACTCGTTCCCTATCCTCGTCGTCGGCATTAAAGCGCCCCGGCCGCGCGGTGGTTGTGTTGTTTGTACTTGGCGGGCATCACTCGGAGCTCGCTGCTGGTTGCTTTTGCTGCTTTGGCTGGTTCTTGGGTTGTTGAGTTCTTGGCTTCTTGGGCTGGTGTGGCTTAGAGGCTCTGGATTTGTAGGCATTGCTGGCTGGAGAGGAAGGCGATGATGGCGGGCTCTTCTCAGCAGCAGCTGCTGCAGCGGAAGGGCAAGGCCGTCGCGGAGAGGGGCGTGCCGGCGGCTTCGGCGGAGATGGTGGTGGTGGCGGTGAAGGCGGCCACCAGGGAGATCTCGAAGACGGCCATCGTGTGGGCGCTCACGCACGTCGTGCAGCCAGGCGGGAGCATCCTGCTCCTCGTCGTCCTCCCGGCCCATAGCTCTGGTATCATTTCCTTGCTTTTCTGTGCCATTTACAGTTCTTCATACTGCTATTTGTTTCCGGATTTATGTTTCGTGATATCATGTCATCAGTAAATATGGTTTCTTGTACATTTTTTCTTCCATGACTGATTTGCTCCTAAGCTCTTGTGTTTCTGTGATAAACTGAAGTCTCTGCAGTTTGTTCAGTAGAGTCCTCATCGTTTACTGGTTGGCTACTTCTTTCAGTAGTGCATTGGTTGCCTGAAATACATCTTCATTTTTTTCTACATTTCAGGCAGGAAGTTCTGGGGCTTCCCACTTTTTGCGGGGGATTGTGCAAGTGGCCACAAGTCAATGGTGGATCAGAAATCTGATATTCCAGAAATGTGTGCCCAAATGATGCAGAAGCTTCGTGATGCATATGATGTAAACAAGGTTCGTCTTGTTTTGGTGTCTGCTTAACAATACTCGCATACTTGTGTTTTCATTTGATTTCGACTTTTGTAGATTAATGTGAAGGTTAAGATTGTCGCTGCGTCTCCATCTGGTGTTGTGGCTGCCGAATCTAAGCGAGCACAAGCAAGTTGGGTTGTGCTAGACAAGTAATGGTCAAACTTCTAATGCAGTATTTTCCTTCTGCACAGCCTAGTTTCTTTCATTCAGTCGTATGTTTACTTAATTGTATGTTGCTGCTGCTCAGGGAGCTGAAGCATGAAGAGAAGCGTTGTGTGGAGGAGCTTCAGTGCAACATTGTTGTAATGAAGCGTTCTCAGCCTAAAGTCCTCCGACTGAATCTTGTAGGATCTCCTGATAAAGAGTCCAAAGCAACCTGCTCAATCGCACCCGTGTTGGATAACTCTGCTGGTAAAATGGCAACTGATGTTAAAGAGCCACGGAGTTCAATCAGAGGACCTGCTGTAACCCCAAGTAGCAGCCCAGACTCAGAAACACCTTTTGGAAGTACCGAAGTGGGGACATCTTCTGTCTCAAGTTCAGATCCTGGGACGTCTCCGTTTAGTGCCTCAGATACTAATGGTTCTCTGAAGAAGGAGGTGCAGGCGTCAAAGGATAAAATTGAGCATAATGATGTTAATATTTCTGATTCTGACAGCGAAACATTGAGTCCTCCAGCAACTTTCTCGCTTCAGCCATGGGTAGCTGACCTTATACAGGGATCTGCATCCTCAAGATCACTTGGAAAAGGTCCACGAAAAACTCGTACTCCAACAGCGGATGCTTTGCTGGAGAAGATCTCTAAGCTTGATCTCTTGAATGAAATTAGTTCCATGAGAAGCAGGTCAGATTTGAACTTCCGAGGAAATGTTAGGGATGCTGTCTCGTTGGTAAGGAATGCGCCTCTGGGACCGCCTCCCTTGTGTTCAATATGTCAGCATAAAGCACCTGTTTTTGGAAAGCCTCCTCGGTGGTTTACTTATGCTGAACTGGAACTTGCAACTGGTGGTTTCTCACAAGCAAATTTCCTAGCTGAGGGTGGATTTGGGTCTGTTCATCGTGGTGTCCTTCCTGATGGACAGGCAATTGCTGTTAAGCAACACAAGCTTGCTAGCTCCCAGGGTGATGTTGAGTTTTGTTCAGAGGTGGAAGTTCTTAGCTGTGCACAACACCGGAATGTTGTAATGCTAATTGGTTTCTGCGTTGAGGACAAAAGACGTTTACTGGTTTATGAGTATATCTGCAATGCATCCTTGGATTCACATCTTTATGGTAAGATCTCTCTTACACATGTATGCATAGAGCTGCTAGTTTGCTAAAATACTGTTTTCAGGCTTTCTGTCGGTTGCCTGTAATGACTTTCGCATTTTTGTTTCTTTTCCCACTTTCTGTTCAGTTTCTGTGCTATTTAATTGAAGAAAATAGTGATATTGACATTAATTTCTATTCTTGAAACATTAATTAGGTCGTAATAGAGAAACATTGGAGTGGGCTGCGAGACAAAAGATTGCAGTCGGTGCTGCTCGCGGGCTACGGTACCTTCACGAGGAATGCAGGGTTGGCTGTATAATCCATCGTGACATGAGACCAAATAACATCCTTGTCACACATGATTTTGAACCACTGGTATGGTCATATTTTGCCGATTTGAACTTAAATTTAACTATTGTTGTTGTATATTTGGCACTAGATATCTTTTAAGAAAAGATAACATTTCTATGTCTGATGGAATCATCAGTCAATGCTCACATGAAGTTAGGGCCTATTATTGGCACTAAACTTTTCTGCATGGTAGTTGAGCCTCCTTAGTTAGGCAGGTCAATCATCTTATTTCTTGCCATTACTTGTCTCCACATCTTAGGATGGTGATGGCCTTATCTTGTGCAGATCTTTTAGAGTGTACACCCTCCAAGATCTGTTGAACTCTGCCAATGATCCAATTTTATTTTATGTTCCTGTTGACTTATTAATTTGAAGTAATTAGTAATTTCATTGTATGGTTGTAAGTTCCTCAATAATTGTCTGACAGGTTGGAGATTTTGGACTGGCGCGATGGCAACCTGATGGAGACATGGGTGTCCAAACTAGAGTCATTGGCACGTTTGGGTAAATATTTGATGATTTCATTATGTGAATATATCATCATAGTCATTTTGGACCACTTCTAAGAGGACTTTATGATCTTCTGCAGCTACTTGGCACCTGAATATGCACAGAGTGGACATATCACAGAAAAAGCTGATGTATACTCATTTGGGGTTGTGTTAGTGGAACTTGTCACCGGGCGGAAGGCTGTTGACATTAATCGACCGAAAGGCCAGCAATTTCTAACTGAATGGGTGAGCTAACTTATTTCATCCTCATTTCTCATGGGTCAAATATTTTCGTATTAGTGGCTACGGTACTCGAACTCGTGGTGATGCTGGCAGTTTCTTTATGAATATTCAGCTTATTTCATCCTCATTTCTCATGAGTCAAATGTTTTGGAGGGTTTGGATTGCTTTCCTCCATTTACGCTGTTTAGATTGAGCTGACATGATTTGTACTGTACCAGGCACGACCTTTCTTGGAGGAGTGTGCAATAGATGAGCTCATAGACCCCCGCCTAGGGGACCGCTACTGTGAAAACGAGGTCTCCTGCATGCTGCACGCAGCTAACCTGTGCATAAGACGTGACCCACATTCAAGGCCTCGCATGTCTCATGTTAGTGTCATGACCTGCAATTCTTTTCTTTCATATCTATTTCTAAAACTAGATTGTTTGTATACTCACTCCTTGTCTCTTGTGAAAAGGTTCTACGCATACTTGAGGGCGACATGGTTGTCGAATCGGGCTCGGTTACAGCACCAAGTAGTGATTCTGGGAGCAGGAGCTGGAGAACGCTGAATGAACAGCAACATTATCAGGAGTACAGCAGTCCAGCTCAACAAGATTCACAGAGGTCGACTGAAGGGAAACGCTCATACAATGCTTTGAGGGCCTCCTGGGACCGGGATAAGCAGAGCATCTCTAACAGATTTTAGAATCTGCTCTTCCTAAACTTAGTGAGGTTGAGATGCTCAATGATGTAATCATTCCCCCGTCCTATCATCCCCTCTTCTTTTTTGGTTCTTTTGTCTTCACCTCGTAGTAATCGTAGGCTGATGCATTGTCCTGGTGTATAGTGGAAATGGCAATAGGTTTACAAGTATATGGGCTCAGGTAGCTCTTATTTTGTGAATTATTGGAGGAAATGTGATCACAGACTGGCATAGTTAGGGCAGCTCCAGCGTTTGTTAAGGATGCCGGGAGGAGAGAGAAAAGGCTGAGTGCAATACGTTGAGCAAAGGTGCTAGCTTAGCAAAACAGCACGGGAGCTCAATTTTGCACCGGGTGCTGAGAATAAAATAGTATTATCTTCAGCTTGCGTTGGCTCTCGTCTGCTCAAATCTGAAACACCAGTCCATTGATAGATTGTTATTCTCACTTGGCTTATTAGACGGTCCACGGTTTCTATACACTAGAGCAGTTTTGCAAGCTCTATCGACGTGGCCTTAGCTCGGCACCTGCTCACGACTAAACGTTTTGCCCTTAGAATCAGTAACGTGATCATATGCCTGCAAGGCAAATTGTTCAGTAGGTGGCCTTATGTCCCATGCAAAATCAGCCATATTTTGCTGTACGGTGGCTTTTGTTGCCCCAGAAGCAATCGTTTGGGATTTGGATCTCGATGTGATCGTCACACTGTTGCACATTTGTGATATCCATGCAGACAGCGTGGTATCTCCTCGCTGTTTGTCAGTCATGGTGTCGTGTTCGTTGTGCTAGAGGTGACCTACCTGCTGGTATGGTATTCAATCGTGCCACATGTGTGGTTGCCTTTTGAGAGCGAGGCCTCATCGATCGTTAGTCAGATCCATAAACTAGATTATCTCCAAACCCGATTGGCGCCATCGTTGCAGGGCAGGTAGTACCTGGGAGTACTGCGTTGGTTAAGCCTTCAGCAGTGCACTCCTCTGCAACCTGGCCAGCCATGGCGCTCAATAGTGGCGCACTGTAACGCGGCTGCAGCTGCCTGGCTGCGACAGCGACGGCGAGGAGAAAAGATGCCGGCGATCTGGCTGGCGCCTGGCTCAGCGGCTCGTGCGTGGTGCGCTCTCCTGGGCCCCGGCGCGCTGCCGCTCTGCTCATTTCTGCTGGGGATTGGAGCGCTGCTCGCCTCGGCGATGCTGGCGGCGTCGCCGTCGAGACGCAGCACGTCGCGGCATGGACTGCCACTTTGTCAGTGACTTGACTTCATCGTTGCGTTCCAGCGCTTCGCGACGGACGACGAAAGGCCAGAGGCGCCACAGCCCGTCTCGCCTTTCTTTCTTCTCTGCCACCGTACGCCGGCTTGTAGCAACTCGTGTAGTGCTCCAGCTACGGCGGGGCAAGAGGCCACTGTGCCGTGGCGTGGTGGTCCGTGCACCGCGCGCAGGCAACGCAATCATGGAGAACAGGGGCGCCATTCGACCCGTTTTTGACCTGGACGATTGCAGTACTGGTCTGATCTGATCACGGTCCAGCCCAGCCGTCCTTGCCCGCGGACCATGGAGTTGTTTGAAGATGGCGCCATCGGAGCAGCCGTAGTCTTTGGCACTTGAAAAACTGGGCTTATTCCTTTTTCTTTTCTTTTTATGAAAAAGAAGGTAAAACAACACTTGTTTGGACCATGGCTATGATCTACTCATATTTGGAGTGCAAACTATTGTTGTCGCTCTCTCCAAACCACAACTTATGGTTCTTGCCCTAACTTTATTCAAAACATAATACATATTACCAACCGTCCAAGTGCAATTTTCAGGATCAGTGAATCAGCTTCTGCTGCCGTCACATGACCCATACCCATCTCCAGTGCAGCAATTATCCCAGCTATGCAACCAAATACGCATGTTAAACGCCCATCGCATACGACCGAAACTTGTTCTAAGAACATTACCTGACACTTCCTACATGTGTATTCGCCGAGACACGGTTCCGAGAAGACAAAACCCAAAGTTCAACTAAATTGATTTGAGCGCCAATAAGACTCTTCTCGAACATGGATTTGGCCCAGAAGCTTTGACGGCCCAACTTGGCTTCTAAGTGTCACACGACAATGAGGTTTGATATAACACCCTGTAAAATTTTCAATATGTTCTATAAGTACCGTCTTGTTGCACCAAATATTGTTTTGTACTATTTCATTTCAACGAATCTGTAAGGTATAAACAATTGTTTATTTAAAATAATTCCCTCAAAACAAAGAGTCAACATTGGTTAGACCCTGTCATTTATCATACGTTTTCTCATTCTCATTATTTTGAAAAAGCCGGCTTGGATTTCCTAATCTTATTCATTCATAAGTAATTTTTTTTATGTATTTAATTGTCTCGCTTCATTTGGATATGTTTTAGATTCATTATAATAATATTGAATTTATACGCTTTTGAACCAACCCGTTCGTTTGACTAAATCTACCCACATGCCTATTCACTTTAGCTTGAATAAATCTCATTGTGCATTTACTCAAATTCAATTGTAGCAGATACATCAACTGGATTCCACTTCTATAGCATGTGCGGTGTATGTGTCATGTGTGCTTGGGCATGCATGGCAAAGAGTCATGAACAAGGAACCAAAGATACCAAATCCACCCATGCTCACTGTGCTTTCTATAATCTGGAAATATTGTTGCAGTAAATTATAATGTGGACACGTTCCAACCTAGGTTGGTAGCAAGGTTTTCAAAATCGGTCCGGTCCGGTTAGCAAAACCGTCCGGTTTTTCGCTAAACTTAACACTGTGTTTTGGAGCAAACCGATAAACCGTCCGATTTTCCCTGTTTACTGGACCGGTTTTTTCGGTAGCGGTTTCTCCGGTTTTTTCAGGATTGCAAACCTTGGTTGGTAGTTAATACTACTCGGGTCAAACATGACCCCGTCGTGTGAAACAAAATAAATAATTCTGAAAGATATCTTGTGTAAATGAACATTGCCAATATTCAAAGATGTCCTTCATCCCACTGTGTGTAAAATAAGCAAGCATGGTTTTGGTTAACCTTAATTCTACCATGAATGATCCTTTGCGAGATACCCTGCATGAATTTGACTACCATGTAAATGAACCTTTGCAATTTTGAAAGATACCCTGTATGAATATTTAATTTGCATCTATGCAATCATGCTATAAATGATTGCTATCTTTTTTGTGTCTTACGCGGTGGGCGCCTGCTATAAAAAGCGCACCTGGGTTGTTTTGACTTCACAAAATCCACCCATCATTTCTATTTTGCTTAACATTTTGCCTGGTGCAAATGTCTCACAGATTCTTTACTACCCCAAGGTCTTCCAATTCTTCCTATGGTGATCTTGCTTCCTCCAGGCATACCTGATCCCAGGGCCACATGCCTTCGATGGAGATGAGTGCACCGTGCTCCTCACAGGCGACACATCCACAACTAAGAGCGATGCTTCACACCTCCGGTTATATGGAGATGCAGCATGTTACCATGCTGGAGCAGGAGCACCTTCGTCAACTTGGTTCTCTTGACCACAAGGTAGATTGTGGCCTCATTATACCATAAACAATATTACAGTCTATCCTTATGTAAATAAATGTAATGGACATTTTTTTTCAGCCTCCAGTAGGTACTGATAGCTACTTAGCTCACTATATGGGTCCTGCACAAAGAACCCTCCTGTGATGCAACCGTTTTCTAGAGATGGAAATGAATGCATGGGAGGCTTTGCAGGAGTGTCAAACATTGTTCATATTGGTAATCAGTGCACCTACTCCATTGTTGATTCAACAAAAAAATAAGCATATAGGTTTCACCAATATTCCTCAGGTGCCTTTATTGTAACATCCTTTTTTCCGATTCATGATTTTCTTTTGAATGGGCGTATTTTGGTCTACGCACATCCCTTCCATTTAAGAGGGTCAAGATTAGGCTATTGATTAGTCAATTGATATATTTTTTCATATAATTATCGTATATATGTGTATGTTGCTCTACTTTTATAAAAATATGTGCTGTGTTTTTTTCTTATTAACCTCTGTTTTGATAGAAGATGTACTTATCTTTCATATTTTGTTAACAATGTAGGATGAGGTACAGATGCGCACTGCAAAGAAGAAGAAAACCATGTCATTATCGCTTTTCAATGATGAAGATGAAGACAATGATGCTAAGTGGAGAGATTTGCATGATTACTTCCGCTCTTTCCTCAACACTTGGCTCATGCGCTTCCCAATAGCAAGTCTGAGTTTTCTGTGTATGAGTGGTCTTCTTCATCAGCGGGTGGAATTGATGTGGCACTGGATTTATCACAACAACTTTCCTCATCGGGTGGTGGATCCAGTGAGGCAGTGGATCACTCTTTGAAGCTCAAAAACTCTAGCTGCTAGATGTTACATGTTTTGGTCAAAGGAGTTTTAGATTGCTGGCTTATGTTCCTGTTATTGAGCCAAGTGTGCCATGCATATTTGAGTTATGAGTTGAATGTTGAACTTCTCAGGGTTTTGTAATGTGTCATTTCTTTGTGTTCTTTCACCATCGCAGAAAAATGTGTTCTTTCATTTGTTCCTCGTTGGTTAGATTTTCCATTTGTGCGGCATTAACAGTCCGAAACATTTAAAATTACACCATCATTTTCGCCCAGAACAGTTTTTTCCTACTGGGATTCACCGTTCGTGGGAGGGAGAAGGATATGTACAATGCATATAGAACACACTACCATTTTTACTTGGTTTTGTAGTTTGTTTAGTCTCATAAATTTCTGTAGTATTTGTGTAGATGGCTCTTGTAGTGCATCACTCACGTAATACTCCCTCTGTCCAGAAATATAGTGTACATCTAGTTTTGTCCTAAGTCAAATTTTTGACCAATAATATCTGGAAAAACCGTGAAGATTGAAAACATAAAAATGTTTTTATTAGATTCATCATGCAATGAACTTTTATAATATATAATTATCTTACTTTGAAATAATATATATTTCTAGATATTGTTGGTCAAAGTTTAAAAAGTTTGACTTAGGACAAAACTAGATGTACACTATATTTCTGGACAGAGGGAGTAGTAAATTGTAAAGGTAGTTCATGGTCTTTCACGATAATTTTGGTTCACTTGGAAACACAGCAAGTAACACTTGACAAACTCAGCCAAGTTTGGCCTAGATCGAATGATCTTCCACATTACCAAGTTAGAATAGACTCCATAATAGAGTGCGTATAGAAGTCGCTCTAAGGGTAGTTCCAACAAAGGATTTCATTTTGTTGCTACCAAGAGTGTCATGTTATCGATATAATTTAAATGATAAATGAAACAATCCTCAAATACTTCATTTTTAGTGTTTTATGGCATGGTCATTGTATTTAATTTCATTTTTTCCATTGGTTGAGTATAGGATAAAATGAACGTCATCTCCTTCGATCGATGCTAGTCTCAAACTGTTTTTAAGTCTAGGTAATCCATTTAGATGAAACTCCTTTCTCTTCTCTCTTTATAACTCTAGTCTCACATCATCAAAATTATCTATGTAGCACCCCATTTAGTGAGAAGGAAGCTCCATTTCGAGTAGCCTCGAATGTCTGGTTTTATCACCATCTCACTGGCCTAATGGTGGCTCGTCGAACCCTCCAACTATCCACTCTAAGTCACCTCATTTTAATGAGAATGAAGCCGTTGTTTTGAGTAGCTTGAGCGAGCTGAACATCTGGTTTTATCATCATCCCACTCGCCCAAAGGCAACAGTGGCTCATAGATCGTATCTAAAAAAAAACACAGCGGCTAATTGAACCCCTCCAAGTCATGGCTTATCCAACCGTGATTGAACCCAACGTTCTCAAACGAAGAAAATATTCAAACATGTCAACCAATTGTTCCAACAAATAAAATCAAATGTTCCAACGGTAAATCCATTTGTTCCAGTGGGCCGCATGGACTGAACATGGTGGAGCAAAGGCGGGCCAAGAGGGAGGTGAGGGCGATTTGAGCAAAGGCGCACATCAGTAGATGCCGTTAGGAGAGTAAACTGTTGAGAACCGATGAGTGACCAATTAAAGGATAACATCGAGTTCACATTAGCGAATGAGTGCGACCCTTTAGACGAATAGTTGCGATCTTTGGTCGCAACTCTTCCCCATATATAAATAGATGCACTACAGTACAATAAACAATAGTTCTACCATTGTCATTTACATTCCACACTTTTACTTCTAACATAAACAAGGGAGGAACACGACGAGGACAATGGCGTCCAGGGTGGGAAGCGGGCAGTCCAGTGTTCCAACTACAGGAGCACGTTAAGGCATAGGATTTCAGGCCCCGGCCGGGGCGGTGGACCACTGGATGCGCCAAAACACGGAGCGCCGGAGGTACTTCGTTTTTCTTTGTGACGTTGGCTAACACACGACCAACAATCTTCTACCGTACGCAGCCATAAGAGCCAGATGATTTTTACCCGATAAGATTATCCCATGATAACACGCAGCAATCCTAAGAGGATAAAAAAAAGGAATATAAGTTTACCCGTCGCTGTGGCACACACCTGGCTCAGATATAGTAACACGACGCAGCGGTAGATACCGAACCAACAGTCAGTACTGATGCAAGTTCGACACACGGTGACTAGGTTTAAGCAAATCCCAGAAAATATGCAATGAGTTCACGGCACTTGGTGCTCTCATTTCACGCCTAATGCGGGAAACTGAGCTTGATCTTGAATTGCCGGTGCCGGCGCACCAGCTGGCTCGCGGCCTCCATAACCATAACCACCACGGAAGCCACCGCGGTCACCACGGCCTCTGCCACGTCCACGGCCGCGACCAGGGCCATAGTACCTTTCACCCTCAGCTGGCTTCAGGAACTCGTTGATGCTCACAGACTGAGAATGAAAAGAAATAAGTGAATAGAAATCGGGGCAAAAGAAGAGATGTGTGAAGTTTATGTTTGGGATATGAAAGATCTCATAAATAGGTAGACAAACCTTCTTGGCACGCTCATCCCTGTCAGCATTTTCCTTCTTTTTGTCTTTGTCAGAACCCTGCAACCATACAAGGCAAGGTAAATAACAACTCGAGGTCCTCTGCAAAGACAAGGGGCAGGACAGTTGAGCTTACCAGCTTGATGAAAACCTCATCAGTGCCCTTCTTAACTGAAAGCTGCTGCATGGCCTGCAACTCCTTGTCAACCACCACCTTTCTCTCTTCGGTCTTCAGTGCAAGCAAAGCTTTCCTCTTCTCCTCCAATAGTTTCTCATATTCTTCCAAAGTCATCTCCTGTGCAACAGTGATGGTCAAAACAAAATAACATTTGTATAACGTCAAAGAGAATACCTAATCACGAGTCCATCGCAAAGATTAAAGTCGTCAGCATTCATAACATTACAAGATCTAACATTTTTTTTTTTTTATAACCTCTAACTACGGTTTGTTGATGGTGTTCAAGTTTCCTACTTTTGTCTGTTATTATAATAAGAAGATATTCATGTGGCGCAGCTCCCTGAATCCATGCCTGCATAGGTAATGCATGAAAACCTTGATGCTGATCCAAGCTAGCTATAGGCTGAGTGAAATTGAGAACTTGCAGTGCCAATCACTTTGTTGTGTGTGCAAGCCTCACTGGATCAATCAGCCCATAACCAATAAGGTGGATCAAGAAAATGTGAGTTTGTGCGAGCATTTTCACTTTCTTGCATTGACAGTACCTGGCACTAAGCTGAAAACTCATAAAAAAACATGCTATACTGCAGCTAAGAACAATAATTCAACTCATTTAGTTAGGCAGAAATGAAACAGCACATATGCAATGTCAGACACAAGGAAACTGTTAGACAGCAAACCGTGTTTTTAAAATTTCACTTTCATGTGTGCATTAGGGAAGAATCATCAGGTAAATAAGAAAACAGCAAACAGATTCTGCAGTTTGGACTTCATAACTGAGTACGAAAAGACACTAGTGTTTCTTTCCATTAGTGAGACTGCCCAAAATAATCATAACAGAAAAATTGAATCCACAATCTAGGTCCTCAGCAGCAATAAAATCACTGAATAAGCGGTAAGAAGACCAAATTCAACTAGTGGAAAGCACACAAGCTTCTGCAAGAATCCAAAAAACTATCAGCTACATTATCAACCAGTTAAACAAGCATCAAGTGACAGCTCTAGCATTTGGAAAACATCAACAAATAACTGAGACATTAACAGTTGCATGCTATAAACCTACCGCTAGGAGATCTGCTCCAGAGCCCTTCAAACATCACTCTAGCAGGTGCCTCTGCTATCAGCATGTGGATTCAGACACTAAGGCATTTTCAAAACAGGTGTGCTTAACAATCTATAACTTAATCTGAAGTGCTTCAGGTAGGTGGCTTTCTGATATAATCTGATGTTTATCAGACAAGCAGGTACTACAAAATTTTATGCAGAAGGCAGTGTTTAATAAAACACTAAGAAATGCCCTACTAGAAGCTAGGCTGAGCTCCACAATGCTTTACCCCTAGAATTTTTATCCAGGCATCCCCCCCCCCCCCCCCCCCCCCCCCCAACCCTAATGGCTGTAATTAGTTATGATCTACTAAACAATTGCAATATTTTCATAGTATTCTATCTTCTTACATTTATTTGCCAAAATTACAAATGCCTATGCGCCTATGTACACGTCAGAATATAAATACAAATTCAATGACATCACAATATCAAACTAGAATTATACCTTATCTTCCTCCTCTTCATTCGGCTCATCCTCCTTGTCCTTCTCAACCTCAGTTTGCGGCACCTCATCCGGCTTGTTCTCATCCTCAGTCACCACAGCAGTTCCTTCAGTATTAACCGTCTCTATTGTTTCCCTGATATTTTGTAAAAAAATCAAATAGTTACACATTGAATAGCCCTACAGAAACAAAGATAGCTCAAAACTACAGAGTACAGGATTCTCAGATTACTAACTGTGCAAGGGCTTCATCAGTCACAGTTCCCCAGTTGCCACGGCCAGCTCCCTCGCGCTTCATTTCATATCCTCGGCCTGTACCACTGTGGCGTTCATAGGGCCGGCGAGGACGGCCAGACTCATCTGCAGCCTCCCCATCAGTGTAGCCGCCACGGCGTCCACCACGGTAAGGCTGACGTGGTCCCCGGCCCCTCTCGGAAACCTTGCCTTCACCATCCTCCCTCCTCACAAATCCACCATCTCCAAAGCCACCTCCACCGTAACCTCCCTCAACACCATTGGCATCACCCTCACCAAATTCACGCCTTGCACCAGTCCTGCCTCCACGGAAGCCACCTCTACCACGTCCTGGTCCACCACGTCCTGCCCCATCGCGAGCTGGAGCACCATAGTTCCTGGACTCCTTAACTGAACAGGTAATGTAACACCACATCAGTACATTCATAATAAGATATCTCTTATCTCTATGACAATGAACAATAACTATAGACATGACATCGTGTGATTTCACATAAAGAGATGATAAATTTACACTAAAATATGGCATCCAGAGACATATAAGACGATAATCCTACACTACAACCCAAGACAACGACGAAACAGAATGCCATGCTGCCTCTTGCGTCAGATCGACAGGCGAGGGCATCAAACCCAAACAGCAGTTGTACATTTCAGGCCCAAATCTACCCAATCCCCAACCAAACAAATGGACCCAATCAATACAACGATCATCTCCCCCTTCGATCCGATTCGAACAGAAACATTAAGAACTTACCAGCCTGCGCGGGCGGCGGCGGCTTGGTGGGCAGCTTGGCGGGGGCGGCGGGCGCGGCGGCGGCCGGCTTGGGCGACGCGGCCGCCTTCTTGGCTGCGGCGGCAAGGAGGTGGGAGGGATCGTCGGTTTCGACGTCCACGAGGAGATCGAACTGGTTCTTGGTGCCCATCTTCGCCGCCTCTTCCCGGCTCGACTCCGACAGAAATCAACAAAACACCGATCCAACCGCTTCTAACAGCCAACCTAGAACACCGGCGACGAGAACGCCATGTACGGGCGAATCGAATCGAGACGAGAGGAGCGGTGGTCTAGGGTTTAGGGGCGGGAGGAGGAGGCGAAATGGTGGTGGCAGCGCGAGAGGCAGTGAGAAGGAGAGGAATGGTCGTAAAACCCTAGCCGCCGCTAGGACTCCCCACTCCCTATCTATCACTATCCCCGGAGAGCACGGTCCGATTGAATCAATTACGGTCCTGGGGCAATGTTTTTCTCTTAATTACAACCTGTGCCACTGTGTTTTGTGAGGAGCTGTGGCAGATTCGGAGCGAGCTCCGGAGGGGTGGTTATGTCATTTTGCGGTCCGGTCTGGGCCTGGCTTGCCTCTGCAGTTGACATGTGTTCTTCGGCCTTCAGAAGTTGGATGGGCCTCGGTGCGTCGAACATTCGTGAGGTTTCCTCTGGCCGGGCCGGACATACGTCTTTCGAATTGGGCCTTTTGTAGGACATGGGTCTTCCTTACAAGTGTCGGAGCCCATGAAAAAGTTGAGCCTCTGCATGTATTCTTCTCTCAGCGCGCGAAAAAACAACATAGGAGGCATGCGGTTGTCTCTCTCTCTCTCTCTCTCAAGCTTGCTTTTCTTTTCCTGAATTAAATTATGAAACGACATAGAGTCAACAAATATGGACTGCCACTTCCATCTTGAAATATCATGGTATTCCATCTTACCAAATAGTACATGGATCGGCGCGGTGCACTTGGCATTGTTATCGACAAGATAAACACGAACCTGCATATAGTTATAGATCAATATGGTCATTCAAGAAGTGTTATTATTTGATTTGAATGCGCAAGCCAATTGCATGCATGCGGGTCTAGTGTTGCACAACGTATATTCCAAGAAGACAAAAGCAGCTTTTGCTGTGGAGTTCATCCTCATCTCTGCTTTAGAGTTACTCCTTCTTTTACACAGCTTATGTTTTCCATGTGGAGAAAGCAGTACAGCAGCTGAGGCTAAGGCCCTGTTTGAAACCTCCAAAGATAATTGCTAGCTGCTAACATTAGCACTAGAGGTTCCAAACACCCCAGCTAATAGCCCAGCTAATTGTTAGCTACCACCCCAACTAACAACTATCCCATTAGCTCCCTCAACTCAGCTAATACTAGCTAATAGGTGACTAATAATTAGATGTTTCAAACACCTACATATAATAGTTAGCTAGCTAATAGCTAATAGCTGAAATTAGCTAGCTAACAATTATCTCTAAAAGTTTCAAACAGGCCTTAACTAGACTGCTTAGACCTAGTACCCATTTCTGAGTTTTTCCTAGCACCACCACTTCCACTGGCGTGGAATCTTGAATTCCAAGTTGCTTTCTCCCGTCTCTCTCTGTCTTGTCTTCCGTCTTCGGCTCGCGACTATCCCCGGTTCCATGAACGGAAACTGCCGAGTTCAACAGAGAAGCAAGCAAACCCACCACAACCATGTTCCGCGGCCTTCCTCTGCTCCCGGAGCGCCGGCACGCGCTGCCCGCTCTCGGAGCCGGGGCCGGAGCCTAGCGCACGTTCCACGGCTGCTCCGGGGTTCTTCCAATCCCTGATCCTGACGTACTTGTCCAACGGATCGATCATATATAGATCAAACAAGTCCAAATTGCTCGTGCATGCGTTTGGACTTGTTGATCAACTTGGGTGATTTTCTTGCGGTCTAAGCGATTTAGAGTAGCAATTGGGAGTGAAAAGTTAAATGACAGTTGCCAGTGAAATCCGGGCGCGTATGGATGCTAAATTACTAGTGCCATTCCCCCCCTCCTATCACAGTTTTCTTCCGGGCACACTTTCAAAGGTGTCCCTTTTTTTCGCAATACACAGCAGTTTATTACTGAACAAGAGAGTGAGAATAGCTAGACATTATTAGGAGGAAATGTACTAAATAGGGGGACTTATGAGCATCTGATTTAATCTTTATTGAAACGCAATTTAATACATCTGAATACTATGTTTCCATTGTCCATCTTTATTTGAAGTTTTCTCTAGTCGTAGGTATGACGTTACTGGGCGTTAGCATGGTCTACTAAATTTTGACATTTGTGAGTGCAGTTACTGAACCAAAAGGCAAGAAAAGCAAGCCAATCGGTGAGTCAGTCAAGTGTAATATTGTGAGTACTCTTTCTACTCCTTAATTAAGTATACACATCAAACTGATTGCATATATCTCTTTCACGTAAAGAAAAAGGAGCCATCATGGTGACCGGTACAGGAAGAAGCATCAAATTGAGCAACTTGCATGATTGTTGTCTGCTTATTATCGGGTGCAGAAAAGATTGGTATATGCCATATCAGGAACCATGGATGGAACAAAAAGCTAGGAGAATGTTCAGAGAACAGATAACCAAGAAGCTCCCTTACTATCCTACACGGATGAGGAATACTCTGTCCCTTGTTTAGTTTACCCTAAGGGATAAAGAACATTGACCTTCGAATGCTAAACAATATTCCTATGTAAAACTAACAAATTCCTCGTTTAAGATAAATCTTCTGATCAGATAAAGATGCGGATTAACATAGAAAACCATCAAAGCAGCATAGACTAGTGCAATTCAACGCACGCTTATACTGAAACAAACATCAATGTGCTCTTAATGGCTAATCCGGTGGTTGTATTGTCTCATGATGATGTCTTAAGGCTAGGCAGTGGAAGAACGCCGCCTAAACAAACAATCTTATCCCCGTCTTATCTGCCTTAAACATGCTACACATACAGAATATATTGGGTAATGCCTGTCCCCGTCATGGACTACTAGCGCGCACTCTGCTGCTTGAAATCTTTTTCGCTTTATATCAGTGGATATCGAAGATTCCGAGCAGAAGAAAGCAGCAGCAGCCTGTAGTTCGCATGACAGGAGATAATGAAATTTATTCTCCTGCGTGGATTCGATCAGGTATAATAGAATACTACCGGTGTTAGGGATAGGATAACAATGATTAAAGTACCATACCACTTCCAAAGCGTCCGTCTCGGCCATTAGAGACGAGTTCGTCATACCTAGATTTGGCAGTTGACAAGCGTCTTTCCTGGTCTTGTGCATATCAAAATGGTAAGACAAGCTGGGTATTTTAACAGTCAGATAAGGACCTAACAATAATGGAGTTCATCGCCTTGTTGGGTTTTCTTACTTTCTTATCTTAGTATAATGTCGTTTTCTTGAGTGGATTAATTTATCTGAAAATATCTTCCATCAAGATTAATTTTCTGGAGAATACGAGCAGGTAACACTCAGATGACCCTTCTTACCCTAGTGGACCCCAGACATGTCCGATATTGCAAGATACTGGGAAGATACTACGTGTCGCTCTTTACGACCAAAAAAAAACATACAAGTGAAAATACTCAATAGCACTTTGACTTCATATAAAGTGAAGTAGGAGCGAGGTATATTCGGTTCTTCAACGATAACTCCTTGATTCAAACGAAGAAAGTTTAGTAAACTCGATGTTGAAGTTAAAACTTCTCAAATAGCCATGGTTCGCTTACGGATTAAGCCAAGTAAGGTCACCAAGATCTTCTTCTCGTGGTTCCATTCTCTTCGAAAAGATGTAACTTTTTTTTTTGCGAGTATAACATAACACGCATGTAGCGTACGTACGTGCATGCGGATTGCACGTGCACGAGCTTCGAGTAGAAGTCTAGCTTGTCTTACGTATGATACGTGACGTACGTCGCGGAAATCCTCGTCGTCGTCGAAGGTATTGCTACTGTTGCTTACATTTGCAGCGATTTTTTTCTTAGAAAAAACTAATTGCCGTGGATCCAAGGGACATGCTCCGCCCTTTGTGGTATCCTCTCCCACAATCGTGTTCCCCATCGATGACCATATGTAAATGTGCATCGTTTCGTTTCTCTTTGAAATTAAACTTTGGACAAATCACCTAATATATACGGGTGGCATGCCACCGCCTCGTGTGCTTTGGCGCGCAAGCTTGGTCAGCAGTGCATGATGGATGATGCGCTCAGTCAGCATGGTTTGAGGGAGATGGGGTGCATGAGGTTGACATGTGGTCCCTCCTGTCGAGAAGATTAGCATACATTCGTGATTAACTGTTTTTGCACAATAAAGTGTTGTGCTGTTGCTGAGAGGAAAAAACGGTGCAGGATTCGATCTATCTGGTAGTTTTCACAACACACATATGCTCAATTTTTTGAAAGTTACAAAGAAAAGAACGCATCGTATGAGAGTAGTACAACTAATCTACACATGGGGACCTAGCTAAAGGCCACCAATTGATGGGCCCTCATTTGGGTAAAACATGTAAAAAAAAAAATCTAGCATGCACGAAACCGTGCTTTACACTCTTGGGATAACAGTACGTCCAATCAAATTTACCATTTGAGTCCACGGGACATGATCGATCTGGACGGCGACTTCACTTACCCCCTTTTTGTATGGTTTCCCATCAATACATGTCCGCGTCCACAGCCAAGCGATCATATTTATACCGGGTGCTGTGTAAGTTTCCCTAAGCTGTAATGGCTTAGCCGGTAGCACCACCCACTGGCACTACTCAGCTTGTGGTCTTGTGGACACACTGGCCTCCACCAATATTTCTCACCATCTGCAGCAAAAGGCGCCGTGCAGATTCGGCCGATTTATAGCCACACCATGGCCAGGAAGTGCTCCCACTGTGGCAACTACGGCCATAACTCGCGGACCTGCAGTTTGGGACACAGAGAAACCATCATGCTCTGCGAAGCCGGCAACAGCAACGGTGGTGGTGGTGCTGGTGGCAGTGCTAGTGGGCTAAGGCTCTTCGGAGTTCAGGTCCATGTCGGTGCCGGTGGCGGTGGCGCGGCGTCGTCCATGATGAAGAAGAGTTACAGCATGGACTGCCTGCAGCTTGCTGCTGCTGGGGCGGCTCCTGGCTGCTCCCTCGTCTCGCCGTCGTCGTCGTCCTCGTCGTCCATGCTGTTGTCGATCGATGAGGGCCTGGAGAGGGCGGCGACCAATGGGTACCTGTCTGATGGACCTCATGGCAGGGTTGTGCAGGAGAGGAAGAAAGGTAATGACATGTCCATGCAGTTTGCTCTTATGTTCATATCGATCTCAAGACATGTTTGTGAATTTGGTAGTTCTTTGTCGCTTTCTGAAAAAAAAAGAGGAGTGGGAGATGTTGTTTGCAAATTCAGAAATCTTTTTGTACCAAATTTTCTTGTCATCCATCTCACTCTGACCTAACAAAGTTGCATTATCCTTTTTGTGTTTTTTTTTCCTAAAAAGGATTGCGTTATCTTCTACTTATTCTTCACGGAACAACTAGAATTGAATAATTGTTCTGTTGGTGACAGCTGATTTTCTAAACAACTAAGATAATAAAATAACTCTAGCTATGAACATGATGCATGACAGGAGTTCCATGGAGCGAGGAGGAGCACCGGCAGTTCCTTGTCGGCCTGGAGAAGCTGGGCAAGGGCGACTGGCGAGGCATCTCCCGGAGCTACGTCACGACGAGGACCCCGACTCAGGTCGCCAGCCACGCGCAGAAGTTCTTCCTGAGGCAGAGCAGCATGGGGAAGAAGAAGCGCCGGTCCAGCCTCTTTGACATGGTAACATCCACAAACACGAAGCATCTATTACATGATTGCAGTAGAGCCATAATTTTGAGGTTTTGGGTTAGTAACCAATCAATCTCCCTGATGCGACAGGTACCGATTTGCGAGAAGGGTGCGCGCAACTCCGATCAGCTGAGCAGTGCCGAAACCGCCTCGACTTCTCTGTCGCTGAACGTGCCACGCGATGGATCCTCTGACAGCAGGCCAGCCTTCGACCTGAACTGCACGGAGGAAGATGACAGCAGATCCACTGACTTCTCGCCTGCGTCAGGAGGAGGGACTGGAACGTTGCACCCTTCGTCCTCTCATGGCCATGGACATGGCCTCCATTGCTCCTTGCTGGAGCTAGGCATGTCCCTGTCCACACCTTCCATTGGAACATGACGCGGCCTCCTCCTCCTCCTCCTCCTCGTCATCGTCCTAGCCAGCGTCGACTCATGCACAACGACGCAGGTCGCTCCAAATTTTATCAGGGCAAGGTGCCACACGGCCGTCCGTGCCTGCTGTCTCGCTTGTCTGCCAGCCGTTGCAAGAAGCTTGTTCGTAAAGCTGCGAAAGTAGCACTAGCTGTGGATACTATACAGTGTGTACTATTATCAATCTTTAGCTCCATGTGTTCAGAATCGACTCTGCTCATGTATGACATATTCTTTGTTCATGATTTTCCTCTAACTTCAAATCTCAAGTAACAATAACATATATCTTTGCATTCGTTTCAAAAAAAATATATCTTTTCGAACCAGACTGTCAAAACAGAGCACGGACCACATGAATTTCAGTTCAGTATACATGAAAAGAAATTGGTATAAATTCCCACTAGATATGACAATAACCATGAATTTCACCAGAAGCTCAACGGTTGTTAGCTGCATATGTCTGGTCAATTTTTTCCACAAGAACGGCTGGGCTTGTCTGTCCAGTGCCTACCATGATAGACACTGCTCATACATGCTTTCCACAGGCAATGACAAAAGAGATTCAATTCAGATGGCAATGGCTAGCAACATTGTGTGGTGCTTGCATATCGCACCATCATTCGGGCCGGGACCTAGGGAGATATATGCCTCCAGATCTGTGATATGGTTGGTGCGCCGTACGGCCATACGAAGTCCAGATTCATCCATCATGATTTTAGTACTAGTGTCTCCATTCACAACGGTGAGCCGCGGCAAGTTGTGCAGGACGCGCCCAATTGGGCAATTGGGCTGCCATATCCTTATCACGGCTGATGAAGCTTTTTGCTGCAAACTGAGATAGGAATATCCTCTGATATCCCTCTTACCATCTTCCTGGATCTAGCAGCTGTGTAGCAAGAACAGGACTAGTTTGATGCCCAGAAGAGTAAAGCTAGGGGGTTGGTGCTTGTCTGGTACAGCAGTACTGTCTCAAGATTCCAGTGGCAGAAGAAAGATATAGATAGAAGGCATATTTCTTTTGTTGCTTTTTGAGTGGTTGATGTATGCCACTTGGCAGCGAAGAGTGCGCGCGCGCTTTGGTTGCAAAAGGCCTCATCATGCTTCATCCGTTGGCTCATTATCAACATCCCACCAACAAAAGCCATGGGATAGAGAGACATAAAGGACGGAGAAAATTAGCCATGTTTGCGACACATAGCCATCCATCCACAGAGAAAACTGGAGGCGCTGAAAACGTAGATAGAAAGTGAAATTTTGAGCTGAACTCTAGAATATCTTAGAGGGACAACAAACAAGCATAGACAAAGCTATTTTCACACATTGATCTATATTCACTTCTCTTAGAAGCGGTTTCTATTTTTCAATCGACTAAAGTCTACCAATCTACCCTGCCAAATCTTGGTAAAACTAGCAGGTCATGGGGTCCCTAGCAAGGGCGGAGCCAGGTATCGATCAACTTGGTATCATGAGAACAATCCCATAACTCAAAGGTTGGTTTCGTCAATATCAACCATGAATAGAGATTTATCCTCTTCCCTGACGAGTTTAGCCGAACACACAAAAACCAATTAAGCTAGCTAGAAGTGTAGATCTTAATTACTTACAACTACAACACTTGTGACACCCTCGCAAAACGGGACAGGGTGGGGAACAATAGAGAGAGTCTGACCAAGTACCTCAAACGCATGTGCTGTGTCTAATTATCCGCCAAAAAAGAATTTTAGGTGTCTCTAGTGTGAATAACCCCATAATCGGGAAAAAAAAAACCCAATGACATGCAAGTCGTGCTTCGCCCATGTCGAGCTTGTGAATAAGTCTTTCCTGCAGGACAAGTGTCGGAACTGTTCTCACCATGAAGGAACCAGAGCATGTGATGTGCATCCCCCTTTTGTCGTGTAGCCCAGCGCAGAAACCCGGCCCCAGCACGTGAGCCGAGTACGGACCATCCGTGTGACTGTCTCCGGCGGTGACTGGCCACGACGTACAACGAGGTCGAAGCTAGTAAACCACCCTATCCATCCATCCATCGTCCACCACGAAGCGAGAGAACGGCGACGTGCATGCCCACGGCCGCGCGCGGAGGCCTCTCGCGAGCTGGTCCAGGCCACGCCACGCCACGGGGAGCAGGGCCGAGATCTATTTTGGACGCTGCGCAGGGCCGGCTTTTGGGCGACGGCGACGCGCGACCCACCGTGTCCCCCCGGGCCCTGTCTCCACACCGTTCGTGCCTTCCACGTACGCCCGCCCATGTCGTCCACGCGAGAGCGTTCGTGACGTTTCCTTGGCGTGGCGCGCGCGGGCACAGGCGTCGCCGCAGCCACATGCTGTTGCATGGTCTAGTATCCACTGTGTGCGCTGCGCTCGATTAATTGACGGATAGGCGCTCGTGTGCTCGATTAATTGACGGATAGGCGCTCGTGTGGTGGATTACCCCGGGCGCTCCGGTCCTCGTCGGCAGCGTGCATGGCGCGCTGCAGCTTAATTGGATGGCCGGGTGGCCCGCGCTGCCGCCGTAGCCATCGGAACCCTGGATATCCTTTGGTTCCTTCTTCGTGGATATGATGACGGGTTTCTCTCCTGCTGGGGCTGTGGAATATGCGCGCGCGCCTTTGGTTTTCCGATCGAAACCAGGACCAGGAGAATCTCTATCGCGGCACATGCATATACGTGTTTCTCCCATGTGTTGTACGTATGTGTGTGTCGCTGTGTGTGTGGTTTTGTTCTACGCATCTGCTCCTACGTATAGAGACGTACGGTGTGTCTGACTCGATGTGTATGTTGGGTACGCCGAGTCGTGTGAGAAAAGCTTTTTAGAGAGAAGAACCTGAATTCTGGGATATCGATCTTCTTCTTCTCCGTACGTAAAATCTCCAAGGACAAGCTTTTGGATTCGCCATTTTTTTTTTCTACGGCTGATCGTGAACGACGGCACGAAGCGCTGCAAACTTGCCTTCATTTGGGAAAAATGTGACTATTGTCATCCAAAGCGCTTGTAATTTGACCTTCAAAAATAAAAAGTGCTTGTAATTTGTTTTTTTTTTCTTTAGGAACTCTTGTAATTTGTTGCGCAGATCGAGCTTGGAATTTGTGATGCCAGGATAACAGTTCAGTTTGCATAGCTGGAGCTGGAAAATGCCACCAGCCTCAGGCCTACGATGCGTTCTACCAGCCCAGTAGAGTGCCTGGACCTTGGGCCCTGTTCATTTGGCGCTAGAGCCTCCTTTTTTTTTAACATTTTATTTCGACGGCAAAGGTTTTCAAAGCAGAGCCGCGAGGACTTGCGAGCGCGTCTTCATAGAAAGTGCCCGGAATTGTGGGTCTGTACTACTAAATTTAACATATCACACTAGGGCTCACAATCAACCACAACAGACAGCCTTATCATGTACCACAGCTATTTAGTCCGAATCAAAATAATTTTGTTATTCTAAATGTCATATACCTTGAACTGATATTAATGATGCTCTCGCCAAAAATTATGTTGGATGCCCATGGTCATCACACATTGTGTTTCCATGATCCCATCAAGATCAAATGAAACTAATAATTAATATAATTTAATCCTGATATACGTTTCTCTAGCTCGACCGTGACTTGAGCTCCGTTTTAGGAACTGAAGATGGCACGAAATTCAGGATAACTAGGTGAATTCCCCGCGCGTAGCTGCGAGAATTAAGGATGATATTAAAATTAATAGTAGGATTAGGGTACAACTGAAATGAGTAAATCTGAGATAAATACATGATTTTATACACAAACAAAAAACGGATGATTTCTCTCTATATATATTTGCTTGTCTTTGGAAAGGATATCAAACCCTACTCTGTAGTGATAATGCAAATAACTGAAATAACCTTCTTGCCTCCGTTACAGAGAGAGAGAGAGAGAGAGAGTTGAACTGGACCTCCATGAACCTCTGTTTCAACAGCACAGATCAGGAAAAGTAATGCAACCAATTGATAGGCAAACAAATCAAGAATTTAAAGATTTCTACGTTGAGAGAGGTCGAGCTCTTGACTGGGCAGTCTGCTTAGAGGCGATTGACAGGCTCCAATGCCATGAAGATGGAGGACACTTCTTGATCCCCATCACTCGGTGATGAGGACCCCTCGAAAGATCCTGTCAAGAAACTGAAACAAACACCGAAAAAAAAGGAAGAAAAAGACAGAGAGGGAGGGAGGGAGAGGAAGAGAGATGATTTAGGAATGGAGGTGTCCTGTGGTAGCCAGTGCCCCTCAGCGTGGTCTGGATGAAGTTTAAGGCTGCAATGGCGAGCATTGGCACTTGTTGAATCTGCAGCGACGTTGAGCCGGAAGAGAGCTAGCACGACATGGGCTATGATTTTATAGGAAGGTATATCCTGTTAGGATGCTTCCGGTGGAGGCTTGGGTAACCATGGTCGTCGGTAGCCATATTAGCTAACAGGGAAGTTACAGCAATGGGAGATAAATGTGCGCCTGCTGGTTTCATTTGCCTCTTTAATGGAAGAAACGATGGTATACTCTCGCTTAAATAAAACCTGACCATTATACAACTTAAATGACAGTGGTGGAGCAAATGAGGAAAATAAAACCTGTCCATTATGCAACTTAAATGACGGTGGTAGAGGAAATGGGGAAAATAAAATCTGCCCATTACCGTGGAGGTGACCAAATGGAGAAGATAAACAATTGTTGTCGCGTGGATGTGCTGAAGGAATTGATGGACACGATGACTTGAAACATATGATCCAACGCTCAAAATATTTCAGGTGATGTGGCTCAACGTGAGGCCAGAGAAATAGCCATTAAATTAAAGCCAATACAAAGAAAGAGTAGATTCACTGAAACATGTTTATTCAGGGCACCGGAGATTAATCACGAAATATTTTACACGATACCTCGATTAAATGGATCAGATTTACATGGTATTTGCGTCAGAAAGAATTTACCATTTCCTGTTTGATTTATGATAATCTAGCTATTTGATAGGATGGTAATTTATTTGGATTAATCATCTAAGCATTTAATGCTTGCATGTGTACTTCAGTCATTGGGCAACGGAAGGAAGCAGCGATCATTATACAAACACGGCATACAGATGTTTCAAAACAATGAAATACAAAATGAAATAATGTCAATAAAAAAGTATAGCATTTTTTTTCTTATTTTAAATCGGCTAAAAATCTTTTTTCTAGCACCTAGCATTGCATAAAGCATTTAGTGGTACCACTACATAAAAATAATGGGTAGTTGGATATGGTAGTGTATACAGTAGTTCAGAAAAAAAAAAACATGGTTGAAGCATCACCCCTTTAGCCCCCCCCCCCCCCCCCCTCGTCCTCGCGCGGCAGTAGAAACTTTTGAGTGGCTTGCGTCCTCCTCAGCTCCGGGCACGGACGGCGGGTCTTGCATGGCGCATGCAGCCGAGCAACGCACAGTGCAGCGGGCCTCAGGCTCCATCCAATGAGTTGCTGCTGGCGTGCCACAACCTCTGCTTGTGGCTGTGCTGGAATAACTATTTCTTCGTAGTTGGAACAACTGATTCTTAAGGCCGGAATATTTGATCGTCGTATCTGGAACAACTCTTTCTCAAGGCTAGAACATATGGGTTTCCTGTCTAGAACATTTTGGTGCCATGTCTGGAATATTTGATTTTCACGATTTGACTTCTCAAGGAAGAAGATGAAGAGGTTTTCGCAAAAAAAAAAAAAAAGATGAAGTGGTGGTTGGCTTGCTAGCACCCAGGAGCTGTATAGGGGGTCCAATAGACGCGGCCCAATATTTTGTCTTTTCTATACAGAGTAGCATTTAATCAATTGATTTATACCTTTCTCATGCATTGTTTTTTTAGTTATGTTTTTCACTTCTGTATTAGTGATGATTGAAGGGTGCGATAAAATAAAATGTGCATTAGATATTTTAACAATAATCATTGAAAATATAAGTTACAATCATTTAGATAACACGAGCTGTTACATAAAATATTATTAAGTCTTGCATCAACTTTAGTTAAATTATCGTGACAACTTTGTGTGTACACTATGTAGCAACTTTCGATCAAAAGCCTGGTGCAGATCTTTTGATGGTAGAAATTTTAATGGAGCTTTCTCAATAATAAATTTCCAAAATATGCTTTTTTTGTCAAGAAATAATTTCTTCCAGAATAAATGTAACTTATTTGAAAACATACGCAAGTGAGATTTATTTTTTTCATATGCAAACATATTTTAAAAAGTAAATTCCATAAACTTACGACTATTTGCACTCGAGTAACATAAACTATGGCTCTTAATTTAATTTCAGAAAATTAGGATTATTTGCACCTTTTGTAACGGAAAACTACGACTTTATGGTTGGCCCCACACGCCTGTGACACATTTTTATTTTGATGAAATGTATGACTGACAGATGGGTTAGGATTCAAAAGTCGTAGTTTTTTGTTACAAAAGATCATATAGTCGTAGGTTTCTGAAAAAGTAGATTTCAGAAACCTACAACTATTTGTACCTTTGCATCACAAAACTGCTAGTTTTTAAGTCTATTTCACAAAACAACAACTATTTTGACTCTTAGTAACAAGAAACTACAACTTTTGTGGCATATGTGTGATTGACATGTGAGATCAGGCTATGTGGCACTTGTTTGAATGACATGTAGGATCAGGTTAGAAAAGTTGTAGGTTTGTGTTAAAAAAGGTCAAAATAGTTTTAGTTTTATGAAATAAATTCAAATGTTGTAGCTTTGTGATACAAGAGCATAAATAGTTGTAGGTTTGTGAAATTTACTCTTTCCGAAATTGATCTCCAAGTCTTAGTTTTTGTGTTACTCAGGTGTAAATAGGCGTAGGTTTTTGAAATTTACTCTATTTTAAAACCGGGGCAGCTATATAGTATTATAAAAATACAACTCTCCTCTATGCTGCTTGACGTCATCAAGCATGCAAGTATGAAAAGCGACCTTTTTTTTGGTTTTTCTAGATTTTGCAGGTTACATATTATCCGATTTCTTCTTTTTGAAGGCTCCTGAAGTGGCTCGAAACTTCAATAGTGTTCTGGACAAGAAAGTACAACAGCAAGATCCACAACAAGGCCCTTACAACCATTTGTAATTACGTATAGGCTCCGGTAGATGATAGAGAGGACATAAGAAGAAACAAAATTACAACAAGGTCCACCAGAGAGCAAACGCGTCGGCAAGGTTGCTTTGCCTACGCCGTGTTGAATGCGTGGTTTCACAAGCACCACAGCAGCGTTGCTTTTCCGTACGGGGCGGGTCGGTCGCACAGCAACGGTGTCCTCGAAATATCCCGCGAACGGGGCTCCCAGTCCCAGGCCCAGCTAGCGAATCAATCATGCACGCCAGGACAGAGCGAAAATTTTTGTTGCCCTCCTTTAATCATATGCGGAATCACTCGCGCTTACTCTCACTCCCCGCCTCACTAGTGCCGTTCATCGTGCCCTAGCTCTGCGCCGCCACCCTCCCCTGCTCCGTCGCTCCGCGTCGCGCCCACGGTCCCGGCCGCCTCGTTGGTTGATTCGCGTCGTGCCCCAGGTCTCCGCCGCAGCCCTGCTCCGCGCCGCGCTCGGGCCTCAGTCTCCACCGCAGCGCTGCCACCTCCGCCCCGCTCCTTCACACCGCGACGCGCCCCTCTAATCTCTGCCGCGTGAGTTTTCACAGCGCAGCATTCCGTGGCTTGAGGCTTCGTCATCTACCCATCTGGTGAGTCTCAATGTTCCCCTCCTTTGATACTAAAACACAGATCTGGACGCCTATTGGTTTCAGTTTCGACCAGAATTTCTTCCTCTTTTGCTTTGTACCAATATTGTTCTGGTTGTTTGTCTTAGGATCTGCGTGACTGGTGTTAGGATCTACTTGATTCCCAGTCTCTATCATTGCCAAGGATCTGGTATTCTGATCGCAAATAGTATCCAAGGAGAAGAAAAGGTAAGCCAACAAGCCTGCATGTTCTGCATCTTATGAAGATATAAATATCTGAACATAAATCTGTTCTGCATCGATAGAAATTACAGAAAATTTTGTTCCTTGTAACTGAAAGGTCTTTCTCTTGAAACTTGAGGTTAAAGATAGTTACTGTCGGCGTACACTTAAGCAAACAATTTATCATGGTGCTAGCTGACTAATTGCGCAGTCCGCATTAGAGGTGACGGTGATGGAATTATGCAAGGGCTAGCTGACTAATTGTTTGCATCCATCATTTACTCTCAGAGTGCCTAGATGTGCAAATCAGAATACAGGTGACTACTTGGCTGGGACTTCTTGAAGAAAGCAGTAGCATAAGTCACTACCAGAAACAAGGTATTTATTCTATACCCTAGCAGTAAAGCTTTATTATTCCTCAATTCCTTCCATATGGATTTTTAGTAGCAATAAAGCTTTTCATATTTCGTTGATGGTTTTCGGCACACAGGGATATTGCCGTTTCCAGTAGCCATTGCGCCACCTGCTGCTAGCTGCACACATAATCCCAAGCGTACCTGCGCTTGCGACCTCACGAGCTATGGAACTTGCGACCGGCGCACTGGCCACCCTCCTCCCCAAGCTCGCCCAGCTACTCAAGGATGAGTACAACCTGCAAAAGAGAGTGAAGAAGGACATTAAGTTCCTCTTGAGAGAGCTTAATAGCATGCACGCCGCCCTCCGCAGGGTCGGCAATATTCCACTGGAGCAGCTGGATGAGCAGGCCAAGATCTGGACGCGTGATGTAAGGGAACTATCCTATGATATGGAAGACATAGTTGATACCTTCCTTGTGCGAGTGGAGGGCCCTGATGTTCCCCACGCGGAGAGCTTAAAATGGCTTAAGAAGATGGTCAAGGTGTGCAAGAAGGGCAAGACTCGTCACGAGATTGCCGAAGAGATCAATGAGATAAGAGAACGTGTCAAGGAGGTAGCTGAGCGACGTGACAGGACAGGGAACACCTCAGATTTCAATTTTTTTCTCTCTAAACTAGTCAAACTTTCCTGTGTATATATACTGGCTAGTTATCTTAGTGTCTTACTGGAAAAAATTGTTTTAATTGGTTATCCTGAACTTCGTATTCTAAAGATCGTTGATCTTCTTTGGTGGTAGGTTTTCAATATCTTAATTAAATGTTGCCTCTTAGTCTTGATTAAGTCCCAATAAATTAAGGTTCAACCTTCATATTTGGTGTAAAAGTTTCTTATATATTGATATATTTGTAGGATCATTTAATTGTGAATCATATCTTTTGTAGCATTTTTAGTTAAGAGTAGTATTGTTATTTCTGTAAGAACCATCCCATGCAAATAAACATGCACTTATATTTAGTTATGATACTACAACACCAAATAGATCCAATTTATTTATCATTGTCTTTAGTTTATACCAAATAGGCTCTATATATCTTGTAATCGAAAATTTTGAATATGCGAATATATATCAGTGAGATAATACGTAGCCACATAATTACAAATTTTTTATGGCCCTAGACAACGTTATTTATTCATATTACGTGGCTACTTCACCAAAGACATCATCATATTGATTGTATTCCATTATTATAAATTATATAATAATTAAAATATTTCACAATGGCATATGTTGTCCCATTTTATTTTGTGACCGCAAGCGCACAAATGAGTTGTAACTTTTCCTCGAAGTATTCCAATATCTATATCGAATCCACAAGGACCAGCAAGCAAACTGATAAGGCATTCTACTATATCTAAGCACAATTGCATACATATGAAGGATGCAAAAGGAGATAAAAGTTGATTATCAGATTAATGCCGAAAATCAAACTACTGAGTCTTAGACAGATATGAATGAAGCTCAAACTCCACAGCACAAGTTGTAGTTCATAGCAAAAGACAATTCAAATAATAGTTCAATGCAGAGCATATCTATCCTCTCCACTAGCCAAGCACCTATACACCTGAGCTTTTCGCTGCGATCCTGTATGACGGCGGCTGATAAGGCAAAGGTAGAGGCACTACGAAGCATCTATCGGTGTATCATCTTGTTGCCCTGATCCCGTCATAACGGGGGCTAGTAGGGCTGATGGGTAAACAACATGTACAAGATAAATAACACGCCCTATCTATTGGAAGGGAACTATATAGACCCAATCATCTTGACCAAATCTATTAGCTAAGCAATATAGCCAAGCTAGAAAGATGAATGAAGCATATTTGCAGTAAGTAAGAAGACAAAGAGGAGAAACAAGATCGCTAGCAAGCATGAACACGAGATAGATCAATCTTCATAATGTGTAGAATATCACCACTGAATGTACCTGACGAATGTTGATATCTGGATCTTGAAATTTGGTCTAATTGGAACCATAGACTAACTAGAGCCTAAGAGCTACCCACGTGAGTCCTTGCCCCTATTAGAACCTTCAATAGCTAGGCCAGCTAGCCAAGTAGTTGGAAACTAGACAACCCGGCGGCGTAACGTCGCTTGTTTGGGCTCTCAAGATTTATCGATTAGGTGATAATAGATACAGAGAGTGGTGCATCCCTTGGGTCTTATTTGTAGTTGGAAGGTGCCTTGAGGCGTGCTCGACCGACTTGCACACAAAATCTATCAAAATGAAACAAATCTAGTCGGCTACAAGCCGGTTAAGATTTCCTTATCGCAGATGCGTCTTTTAAAAATCATATCTCCCACATCTGGACTCCAAAAAGGGGATGTTCTTTGACTTTACCTTGTAGCCCTCGAAAAGAGAGAAAACTTCGGTATTCATTTGATCTCCAGGGAACGTTGTCTTCATATCCAAAATGGAAAAATAATCTGTCTTGATTTCGACTCTTCTGCATAGTACTCCTTGCCGGCCCCATATCTCGCTTCCAATTCTTGTCATCCATATATGTCTTGGGAAGCTATCAACGAGATCTTCAACTTTCCGCATTCAACGGATTTTCATTTTAGGTGGTCTTGAACTCCAAATCCTTGTCACAAGACGTTGTTTTTCTGAACTCCGTGAAAATATCTGATTTTGGGAATATTATGGATGGTCCTTCTAGAAGACTTGGAAGCCAAGCAAATGATCTTGGGCTTTGCGTGTTGGGCTTCATGGACATCCTAGGAGTGCTTGAGGTGTCACGGGTGTGTTTGATGGAAAGTGCAACCATCATTTTTTACTATTTTAAGCCTGATTTTCAAACAAAAGCACAAAAAACCACTATCACAAAACGTCATGATTAGTGGCAATAATCAATACAATATGGTGTAATCTCAGCAATATATTAGGAGAATTTGATGCTAAAAGGGTTTTTTATTCAACGCCGACAACATAGAAGCTAGGATAGGGATACTTTAGAATGGAAGAGCTAGCTAATTGAGAAGCAAATATTAGTGATACCCTTATTTTATTTTCGGTAATGGCAGAGGTAGGTAATTTAGAAATAAGTTTATGTATACTTTGGTTTTAGTTGATAATGGAATGAATCATCCCCCCCTCAACTTCCAGAGAGAAGTACACAATAGTTTTATTATAGGGTACATTTGGTTAAACTTTTTAAGGGTGAATGTGGGTTGTTTTGAAGCATGTTAGATCTATTGACTGTTGTTTTCAATTATGACTACAGTCCACCAAATAAATGGTCTGATATTTTCTTTTTGTGGGAAATTTTATGTTATTTCTCTTTGTATAGCCACTGCGGTGGGAGATTTATTTTCTTTTATTCTTAATAAAACTTTGCTCTAACTTTCTGGATCTTTTATTTCATCAACAGGTACAAGTTGGATAGTATTAATCCTGCTCCAATCTTGGTCGATCCTCGCATAACTGCTCTGTACATCAAAGCGGCGAACCTTGTTGGCATTGATGAGGCAAAGAAAGAAGCAATTAAGTTGTTAACAGATGCAGATGGCTTGACCACGCAACAAAGGATAGTATCCGTTGTTGGATTTGGTGGACTTGGCAAGACAACCCTGGCCAAAGTAGTTTATGATGAGCTTAAAGTGCATTTCGATTGCACAGTTTTTATTTCAGTGTCTCGAAATCCTGATTTGACGAAATTTCTAAAGGACATGCTGTATGTATTTGACAACAAAGAGCACAGAAACATCCATGGCACAACATTGGATGTAGATCAGCTCATCAATCTAGCACGGAAATTCCTAATAGGTACTACCTCCATTTCAAATTACTTGATGTTTTTGACTTTTGAAGATCACGTTTGACCGCTCGTCTTACTTGAAAAATTTGTGCAAATATCATTTATCTTATTACTGTTTGTTTTATCAGTAGAGATACTTTAAGCATAGTTTATTTGTTTTTATATTTGCATAAATTTTTTGAATAAGACGAGCGGTCAAACGTGATTTCTAAAAGTCAAAAACGTCAAGTAATTTGAAATGGAGGGAGTAAAAGGTATGCAATCATCTACTATACTCAACATGGTACTTTACGATAATGCAGCCAGATATTTACAAGTTGACCGTAAATCTGATAATGACTTTTCATATTCATAGTAAAATATGATATCATAAATATGTGCTTAAAATATTGGAGATCACAAACCTACATCAAATTTTAATGTTGTTTATTCTATTTCCACCACATATACACCCCTCCGACACATATTTGCACCCACAAGACTAAAAACACAAGCTTAGGCAGCTCAACATGATGTGATGCATCCCTCTCTTGAACTCTAGCTTCACCACTATAAACAGGGCTGTACAATATGCCCAGTTTTAAAAAAATTACTCACCTATTTCTTTTAAACACTTCGATGGTTCGATCTGTGCATCACTACTAGCAATTTCTACCTTTCTTAAATATACAACACTATTGTATTTTTTTCGTTTCTCAGTTTTCAACTTTGCCCACTGTTTTATTAGAAGATAGTTATAGCGTCTAACAAAAATATGATATTATGCAAGTACATATAGAGACAAATCTACCTATATTTTTTTTTGTGTTACTAAACTAAATATTCTAGAGGCTATTGATAGTTTTATTGATTTCACGTAATGTTGGCCTACGTGTCATATTTAAGAACGGAGAGAATAAATTGTTTGTGATCTTAACTTACTGAGTTTCTTGTAATCACTAATCATCATACATTGGCCACTGCTGAGCACCAAGAGAAGCAGAGTAGCAGTCTTTCTATGTGTGAAGTTTGAGTTCCAACTTCTATGCCTTTGTCTTTTTGAAAATAGAATGCACCACTCTGATTCATAATTTAGCATGTAATTAACTGCTTTGTCTATGATAGACAAAGCATATGTTTAGGACTAGTGCCAACAGAGGTATGAATAGAATTAATTGGTAAGTGCTAACATGAAGCTTAGATTATAACAAAAATGTTATCCAGTTTGAATTGTTTTTAAATGTTTTTCTCTGTACACACATTAAATAAACATGGGAAATGCCAGGCTCAAATTTCAGCTGCATACATTAGTTCTTTTTTTTGGCATATAATTCGCAGCAGATGTAACTTATAGGTATATACGTGATATGAATCTAGTGACCCTCTCAGTTTATTTTTTCTGGTGTGCCTTGCGGCCGTGTGCTAATTGACAGATGCACAGTAAAGTCTATCCCGTTAGTTTCTGCGGGTTGGCTATAGCCGACGAATTGCCTGCGAGAAGCAATATCAGCTCTGTTCCTGGTACATTTCTTGCTGTAGGTGTGGTTCAGTCAGATGAACCCAGAGTGCCACGCTGCCACAATAAAACTAAAAGCTCAGTGCTCAGCTAGATGGGAAGTTTCAAAGCCAAGTGGGTCCTAATCCTTCAGCTCCGAATCTGGATCTATAGCTTTCGAGTACCACCAGTAAGATGATCAAAAGTACTCCCTCCGGTTTTAAATTGTTGACGTCATTGATTTTTTTCGTTTTGTTTGACCATTCGTCTTATTCAATTTTTTTTAAAAAAATTATCATATATTCTGTTATGATTTGTTTTATCAATAAAGAAAGTTGAAATAGACCTTATAACTTTGTATGGTCAAACATGGCAAAAAAAGTCAATGGCGTCAACAATTTAAATCCGGAGGGAGTGGGCTTTAGTACTAATGTTTTTTTTTTTTGCTACTACTTTGTACTAAAAGAAAGCATATCCAACAACTAAGTGTAGCAGAGATGCGCATGTTGCGATGGATATGTGGCCACACAAAAAGGGATCGAGTCCGAAATGACGACATACGTGAGAGATTAGGGGTGGCACCAATTGAGGAGAAGATTGTTCAACATCGTTTGAGATGGTTTGGACATGTGCAACAAAGACCGGAGGAGGCGCCTGTACGTAGTGGGATAATACGGCATCCCGAAAATATGAGGAGAGGCAGAGGTCGACCACCTTTGACATGGGCAGAGTCGGTGAAGAGAGACCTGAAGGACTGGAATATTGCTGAGGAGCTAGCTATGGATAGGGGAGAGTGCAAGCAAGCAATCCACGTACCGGAACCTTGATTTCTCCTTTTTTTTAAAAAAAAATTCTTTTTAAAAAACCTTTTTAAAAAAAACTTTTTTCACTCTTTTTTTCTTTTTTCTCTCTTCTTTCCCTTTATCCTGTTTTGCCCTTTCTCGTTTTGGTTGGTTTTTGTTAGTGCATATGTTTGGCCCATATTAGAGGCCCATCTAGAGGCCCATGTATAGGAGTATATTACCCACCCTTCTAGGTTTGTAGGAATTAAGCAATCATTATTTCCAATATGGTATCAGGCTAGGGTTTTCTCTCCCTCTTCCCTCCCTCCCTCCCTCCCACTCGCCGCCGCCGCCACCTCCATGGCCGGCCGCTGGCCCCCACAGCCACCGCCGCGCGACGCCCTGCCCTCCCCCTCCTCTTTCCCTCCTCTCCCTCTCTCCTACGCCGCCGCGCTGACAGCCGCCGCCGCGGGCGCGCGGAGCCCGGATGCCGCCGTCACCGCGGGGCGTGCGGGCTCCGGCCGCCGCCGCCGCGGGCGCGCAGCCCCCCGCGGTGCGGGCGCCGCCGTCCTCGCGTCGGGTCAGGCCGGCCTCGCGCCGGGCCAGGCCGCGCTGGCCGCGCCGGGCCAGGCCGCCCCGGCTGCCGCCGCGCCGCCGCCGCTGGGCTCCGCCCCGGCCGCCGCGGGCGCCGCTGCGGGCCGCGCCCTCGCCGGTCCCGCCGCCGTGGCCGCCTCCTCTCCCTCCTCCGCTTTTGCTCGGCTGGGACTGCCCTCGGGGTTCTCCTACGCCGGCCTGGGCATGCCACCGGACCTCGTCGCTGTGCCCCGCCGACTACGCATCCACCGATCTTCTCCGAGCGGGCTGCTTTGGCTGGCGCCCTCGCTGCTGCCCTCCTCGCGGCCAAGTCCGAGGCTTTGGCGGCCCAGGAGCGGGTCCACGCGGCCGCTCTCGCCTGGGAGCGTGAGCGCGCCGGGGCAGATGCCATCGCACGCCGGGTTGCTGAGGCGGAGCACTTCATGCTTCTCTCTGCCGGTCAGCAGCCCGTCGTCCCCGCCGCCGACACCACCGCCTCGTCTTCACGCCCGCCACTGCCCGAGGGTACCCGCTTCGACGCCAACGATCCGATGGTCGCCCAGCTCCACCTCCAGGCCGTCGGCGTCCAGAACCTCCGCGCGCTGGTCCCCGTCGTCCTCGACCCCTCGTCCACCTCCTACGGCCGCTGGCGCGATCAGGTCATCCTCGCCCTCCGCCGCTACGCCCTCGACGACCACGTCCTCACCGACACCTCCGTTCAGGCGCTGGATGGGATCTGGCTGCGCCTCGACAGCATCGTCGTGTCCTGGATCTTCGAGACCGTCTCACCAGAGCTACAGGACCTCATCCGGACTCCCGGCGACATCGCGCGCCAGGCCTGGCTGGCTCTCGAGGGCCAGTTCCTCGGCAAAGCCGGGGCCCGGGCTCTTCGGCTCGACGTGTCGTTCCGCACTTTCGAGCAGGGGGACCTTTCCGTCGAGGAGTACTGCCGGCGGATGAAGGGCATGGCGGATGCCCTCCGTGACCTTGGCTGCCCGGTGGCCGACCGGGTCCTGGTCCTCCATATCCTGAGGGGTCTCAACAGCAAATATGACCTCCTCAGGACCTGGATTCCTTGGCAGCGGCCCTTCCCTACCTACCAGCAGGTGAAGGATGACCTCCGCTTCGACGAGATCACCCGAGGCCTCGCGCCTGGCTCGTCCACCACCACCGCCCTCGTGACTGCTGCACCGACTTCCGCAGCCCCTCCTGCCGCTTCACTCCTCGCCACTCCTTCCCCCGGGCCAAGCGGGGGGGGGGGGGGGGGGGTCGTAACCGCCGCCGCCGTGGTGGTGGGTCTGGTGGGGGCCGCGGGGGCGGCCGTGGCACTCCCGCAGCGACTCCTGCTTCTGGCGGTACTCCCTGGCCATCCTTCACCAACCCATGGTCAAGGCGTATCACGATGTGGCCGTTCCAGCCTCCAGGAGGCGGGGCTCGTCCTCCGCACCAGCCGTCGCCATGTTCACTGGACCTGCTTCCCAGGTGCCCTGGACTCCTCCCGCTCCGGCTAGCCAGCCTCCGTCCTGGCCGGAGGGGTGGGACCAGACGGCGCTGGCCCAGTCCTTCAGCACCATGCAGCTGACACCGCCGGTGGAGTGGGTCGCCGACTCGGGGGCCTCGTACCATACCACGCCGGATGCTGGTATCCTTTCTTACGCCCACCCTCCCCACCCTTCCTGTCCTTCCGCTATTATGGTTGGCAATGGCTCTTGTCTTCCTGTCACCTCTGTGGGTACTGTGCCTGGTTCTTTTCGCCTTCCTAATGTTCTTGTTGCTCCTCAGATGGTTCACAACCTTCTTTCCATTCGCAAATTTACTGCTGACAACTCCTGTTCTATTGAGTTTGACCCCCTTGGTCTTTCTGTGAAGGACTTAGCTACCCGGCATCAGCTCCTCTGATGTGACAGCCAGGGTCCTCTTTACACTCTCCGTCTTCCTGCTTTCGCTGCTTCATCGCCGTCTTTATCTTCGTCAGCAGCTTTTGCTACTACTTCTTCTTCCACGACTTGGCACCGCCGGCTTAGTCATCCCGGCCGCGACGTACGTTTTGGCTCGACTCTGTCGCAGTGCAGATCTTTCTTGTACTAGGACTTTTGATGAGCACCTTTGTCATGCGTGCCAGTTAGGTCGTCATGTTAGACTTCCTTTTTCTGCTTCTTCTTCGCACGCGACTCATGCCTTTGATCTCATTCACTGCGATCTATGGACTTCTCCTGTCACCAGTATTTCTGGTTATAAGTATTACTTGGTGATTGTTGATGATTTCTCGCATTACTCTTGGACTTTTCCGCTGCGCGCCAAGTCTGACACGTTCTCCACCCATCTCCACTTCTTTGCCTGGGTGTCCACTCAGTTCGGCCTCACCATCAAGGCCGTCCAGTGTGACAACGGCCGCGAGTTTGATAACCACACCTCCCGCGACTTCTTCCTCTCTCGTGGCGTTCACCTGCGCATGTCTTGTCCGTATACCTCCGCCCAGAACGGCAAAGCTGAACGGATGATTCGCACCACGAATGATGTTGTGCGCACCCTTCTTTTCCAGACCTTCCTTCCTGCTCGCTTCTGGGCCGAGGGACTCCACACTGCCACCTACCTTCTCAACCGCCTTCCTTCCAGTGCCATCACTGCTCCCACTCCCCACCACGCTCTTTTCGACACCCCACCTCAGTACGATCACCTCCGTGTCTTCGAGTGCGCCTGCTACCCTAACACCTCCGCCACCGCTCCTCACAAGCTGGCGCCCCGCTCGACTAGGTGTGTTTTCCTTGGCTACTCCCCTGACCGCAAGGGGTATCGCTGTAAGGATCGTGTGACCGAGAGGGGGGGGGGGTGAATCGGTGCACTCTAGAATTTATTTCCAAACACTTACACCCAAGCAACTCCTAGCGAGTAGTTCTAGTAACAAGGTAAAGCACACTAAGGAGTATCCTTAACCTATATAGCTAGTGTATATAGATAACACAATCACACCACACTAGCAACCTAGCACAAGATAGATAGATAGCGGAAGACTTAAGCTAGGCAAGGCAAGGTAACAAGATAACTAGAGACAAGGCAACCAAGATACTAGGCACACTAAGTAGAGTCCTTAGAGCTACTAGATAGGCTATAACAAGTAAGCACACGAGCAAGGCAATCAAGCAAACCTAGTGAAGCTAGTAGGTACCAAGGTAAACATACAAGCAAGATAAGAGCACAACTCAAGTACTACAAGCAATCATATGAAGTGCGATAAGTAAATGCGAGTAGTAAAGGAGAAGGGATAGAGAATGCTCATGATGTTTTCCCGTGGTCTCGGAAGGATGGCGCCTTCCCCTACTCCACGTTGGGTCACTCCCGCCGGAGTCTCGACCCCGTCCCTCCGCTCGATGGCGATCCCTCCTAGAGCACACTTCACCCTCCGAGTGAAGTCGCGGGCACGTCTCACCGGGCTCGATCCCGGGTACTCTTCCGGAGGTAAGGCTCCGCACTTGATGCATGCCAAAGGGCGCTCCACTAGTGACGCTTCTTTCGCACGGGAAGCTCCAAGACCGTGTACAAACTTGTGTCGACTTCCACAATCTCCTTGGACAGCTCAACACCGACGCCTAACCGGTCTAGGCCTTGCCATAGACCAAGAGTAACAGCCCTATATGACTCTCTCAAGACCACACTAGCCTAGAGATCAAAGGATGCAACTTGCTACTCTCTCAAGAACTAGGATCACTCCAAATCCTTCTCAAGTGCTTCACACTTCTTCCTCTTGGCTTCTTGGCAGCACTTCCCCTCTTTCCTGGGTCCAAGAGCAACTCAAAGGGGCGAGCAACCAGCTATATATAGGCCACCAACCTCAAACTAGCCGTTGCCCAAAAGTGTCCAGAAACCAAGTCACCGTAAGAATCACCGTATCATACGGTGACTCTGACCACCGTATCATACGGTGACCTCCACGTCACCTGCCAGAGCATCTCCATCTCTGGACTTCCATCTTCAGGTATCACCGTATCATACGGTGACCCCCACCGTATCATACGGTGGCTTCATCTTATTCAGCTTCCAGCAACTGCCAACTCTCTGGAAACCATACGGTGACCACCGTATCATATGGTGACACCTTCACCGTATCATACGATGACCTCTGTCTTCTCTGCCAGGTCATCACCTCATCTGGACTTCTCTTCTCGCAGTCACCGTATCATACGGTGACTGGCACCGTACCATACGGTGGCTCCTTCTCTTTTCTGCCAGAAACTCTTCTTCTCTGGTCTTCATCTGCTGCAGTCACCGTATCATACGGTGACCGGCACCGTATCCTACGGTGGCTTCTCTTCTGCTGGAACTCGACCACTTCTTTGATCCTTGCTTCCAACATCTTCAAACTTGGTTCCTTCAAGCCTCTTCTGCCACCCTAGCCCCTGAGAGACTCACCATGCATCCAATGATCTCTATAACTAGTGTGTACTAAGAGAACCACCTCGAACCCTCTTGATAGTCCGGTTTTTCCTATGGACTCAAGCTAACATCTAACCAAGCAACACCCGCTTGGATCTAGCATGTCCTTAGCCTTGATCCATATCTTCTCCGCGACTCCATCAAGTCCGTTCTTGTGTAGATGAAGGCAACCAATCATCCTTGTCATTAAGTTCATGGTGTGTTGGCGTTCACCACCAACGGACGGAGCTTTCTTCATATGTGACCTATAAGATCTCACAAAGAGTGTTAGTCACATTCATGGTTCTCATCCTATCACCAAAACATTCATACCTTGGGGTTTCCCTAGCTCTAATGGTCATGAAGCTTACAATCTCCCCCTTTTTGGTGATGGATGACAACCATGATAAAAATGATCGAGAAGAGAAAGAATGTAATGACAAAAGCCAAGATCAAAACGCAACTCGATCAAGACACTAAACAACAAGTATATGATAGAGAGATAGTTACCTTGTTGATTAGGTCGAGGCAAGTCATAGCTCAAAAGAAGTCACAAGTTAGAGCAAAAACTCATATCACAAGTGAAAGAAAGCACATGGAGCTATGACAAGCAAAGGTTGCAAGGGGTTTACCTTCATACTTACTTTGTAGAATTCCGCTCCCCCTTGATAAGTGTACCAATCTCAAGATTGTGTGAAGATCGATCATCTTGATCACTTGATCTTCATTCGTACAAACTCCCCCTTGAGACGGCATTGCTTCTTCTTTATCACCTCAAGATTGTGCGAAGATCGATCGTCTTGATCCTTGATCTTCTCTTGTACACACTCCCCCTTGAGGTGACATCTTCCACGACCCTTCATAGGCCCGAACTCTTCTTCCCAACTCTCTCCGCTCGAACTCTTCTCCCCCATATTCTCGCTCGATCATTAAGCCCAACTCTTCTCCCCCTTGGCATCTATCACCCAAAAAGAAATCTTCCAAGGGAGAAAAGGTTAGTGTAAATATATGGGACAAGTGGGAAAATGAGTTACTTGATTTGGCGTGAAGCTCCCCCTTGATCCGTGATTCTCCATCTCCCAACAATTATCCCTACACACATTCTCAAAAGAATATTGTCTTGAAGTACATAGGGGTTAGTTGATGATGATGGAAATGTATGAACCCTTAGACTTTGAGCCGCGCAAGTGGATTTAACCTTGGAGCTCAAAAATCTGGTTCAATGGACATGAAGCTCATATAGCATTGCTATAAATTCATCATAGGAGGTCATATACTCATATTGTGAATAAGCAACTCCCCCTAGATGGGTGCTCGGCGCCGAGACACTTATGCAAGATGCATGATGCGAATGCAAGGAATGATAAGTGTACAATGCATGATGCTATAAGGGTAAAACAAGAGAAAGCTAAGAGCGAAGTTACCAACAACAAGTTTGAGCCCTCCATGAGCTTGATCACAACGAGCCATTCTTCAAAGCCTCGGGAGCCAAGTGCCACCAATCCCAAGCTTAACCCATGCTCATTGCTATCTCAAGTAGGTTAGTCGTCGGTCCTACAAAACAAGAAGAACACACAAAAACAACAACACAAACAAAAACAAGCAAGTATATATACATATATACAAATGTAAGCTCAAGGATATCAAGTGAAGTCGGAGAGGTCGAGAACATTAAGTTCTCCCCGGAGCTTACAAAAGGTCTTCTTGTCAAGTGGCTTGGTGAAGATGTCCGCCAATTGTTCATGAGTCCGAACACCAATCAATTCAATATCCTTCTTGGCCACATGATCTCGAATGAAGTGATGCTTGACTTCAATGTGCTTGGCATGGCCGTGATCACCCTTGTTGAGAGCCATATTGATAGCACTTTCGCTATCACAATAGAGAGGTACTTGCCCATAAGATAATCCATAGTCCAATAGGGTTTGCTTCATGTATAAGAGTTGAGCACAACAAGCACCGGCCGCCAAATATTCCGCCTCCGCCGTAGAGATAGCCACACAATTTTGTTTCTTGGAACTCCATGAGATGAGTGATTGTCCAAGAAATTGGCATCCACCGGAGGTACTCTTTCTACTCACTTTGCATCCGGCGAAGTCCGAGTCCGCATAGCCAACAAGTCCAAAGTCCGAGCCTTTTGGATACCATAGGCCCATTGTAGGAGTGCTCTTGATGTACCTAAGAATTCTTTTCACGGCACTCATATGGGACTCCTTGGGGTTAGCTTGATAACGAGCACAAAGACACACACTAAACATGATATCCGGTCTAGATGCGGTAAGGTAAAGAAGTGAACCAATCATAGAACGATAGAGTTTAGGATCCACCGGTATACCTTTTACATCCACATCAAGAGGGACACTTGTAGCCATAGGTGTGTCGTAGGACTTGGAGTCTTCCATGCCGAATCTCTTAAGAAGATCCCGAGTGTACTTCTCTTGGTAGATGAACGTGCCCTCCTTCATTTGCTTGACTTGAAAACCGAGGAAGACATGAAGTTCACCTATCATGGACATCTCAAACTCTTTCTTCATAAGAGCACGGAACTCATCATTATAGATTTCGTTAGTGGAGCCATAGATGATATCATCAACATAGATTTGACAAACAAAGAGATCATCACCAATATGCTTAGTAAAGAGAGTGTTGTCGATACTACCGATCTTGTAGCCCTTGGTGATGAGATGATCTCGAAGTCGTTCATACCATGCTCTTGGTGCTTGTTTGAGTCCGTAGAGAGCCTTCTTGAGCTTGTACACATGGTCCGGATGCTCGGGGTCCTCGAAGCCGGGAGGTTGCTCTACATAAACTTCTTCATTGATTAGTCCATTGAGAAATGCACTTTTCACATCCATTTGGTGAAGTTTAAAATCAAAATGAGAAGCATAAGCAAGAAGTGTTCTTATAGCCTCAAGACGAGCGACGGGGGCGAAAGTCTCGTCAAAATCGACGCCTTCAACTTGAGAGTAGCCCTTCGCCACAAGTCTTGCCTTGTTCCTCACGATTGCTCCCTTCTCATCTTGCTTGTTCTTGAAGACCCACTTAGCGCTTGTTCTTGAAGACCCACTTAGCGCCAATGACATTGGATCGCTTGGGACGCTTCACCAACTTCCAAACATCATTCCTCTTGAAGTTGTTGAGCTCCTCTTGCATGGATAGCACCCACTTGTGATCTTTCAAGGCTTCCTCGATCGTCTTCGGCTCTAGGGTAGAGACAAAAGAGAAATTCTCAACAATGTTAGCTTCATCAACATAATTAGGTTTATATTGACTTCTCCTAGTCTTTATCCCTTGAGAAGGACTCCCAATGATGAGATCACGTGAATGATCCCGAGCAATGGGTTTGTGCTTCCTTGAAGGTTCTTGTCGAGGAGGAGGAGGAGCCGGCGAAGTATCTTGCGCATCTCTTGCGGCTTGCTCCCTAGAGATGTGAGTGTCTTGTTGTCGAAGAGGTGAACCCGAGCCATCATCTTGAGTTGAAGTAGATTGTGCTTGTTCTTGATTGCTCGGTGAAGCTTGGCTCGTAGTTGCATGAGGTAGACTTGATGGCGCTTGTTGCGGTTCATTTGGAGTAGCTTGACTCGAAGATGCTTGTTGCGGATCACTTGAAGGTGCTTGATGTTGTTCACTTGAGGGAGAGCTTGGATTCTCTTGAGATGTGCTCGTAGAAGGTCCACTTGATGAAGTTGTTGGAGGAGGTGTCGGAGGTTCATCTTCACGAGGAATAACTTCACCAATAGGCATGTTCTCCAAAGCTTCCTCCACGGGTTCATCACCTACAATATGAGAAGAAGGAGGGTCTTCTTGAGACCCGTGAGACTCATCAAATTGCACATCATAGGTTTCTTCAACAAAGCCGGTAGAGGTGTTGTAAACCCGATAAGCCTTGGCCGAGCCCGAGTAACCGACAAGAATGCCCACATCGGTCCTCTTCTCGAACTTGCCAAGTCTTTCCCTCTTCTTGTAGATGTAGCACTTGCAACCAAACACTCGGAAGTAGGCAACATTCGGTCTTCTCCCAACAATCACTTCATATGGAGTCTTGTTTAGCAACTTGTGAGGATAGATCCGGTTGGAGGTGTAGCATGCCGTGTTGATAGCTTCCGCCCAAAACTTCTCCGGAGTGTTGTACTCATCAAGCATAGCACGAGCAAGAGTGATAAGTGTCTTGTTCTTCCTCTCAACAACACCATTTTGTTGAGGAGTGTATGTAGCCGAGAACTCATGCTTTATGCCAATCTCATCACAATAGTCTTCAATGATAGAGTTTTTGAACTCCGTCCCATTGTCACTCCGAATCTTCTTGATGTGATGTCCATACTCATTTTGTACTCTTCTAGCAAACTTCTTGAATATCCCAATTGCTTGTGCCTTGTTCTCAAGAAAGAATACCCAAGTATATCTTGAGTAGTCGTCCACTACCACCAAGCAATAGAGATTCCCACCAATGCTCACATAAGTTGTAGGCCCGAAGAGATCAATGTGTAAGAGCTCAAGAGGTCTTGATGTTGACAAGAAATTCTTGGATGGATGAGGTGAAGCCACTTGCTTTCCGGCTTGGCATGCACTACATAGCTTGTCCTTCTCAAAGGTGACATCCTTGACTCCTCTCACTAGCTTGTTCTTCATTACATGCTTGAGTTGACCCATACCAATGTGAGCAAGCCTTCGATGCCATAGCCAACCTAGAGCGGACTTAGTGAAGAGACAAGTGCTAGGGGCAACAATGTTAGTCTCAAAATCAACAACATATAGATTATTATGACGAAAGCCCTTGATAGTGAGACCCATAGCATCATTATGAAGAACCACCCCATTAGCATCAAAGTTACAAGAAAAGCCAAGATCACATATTTGAGCAACGGATAGAAGATTGAAGTTTAGGGACTCAACAAGCAATACATTAGAGATAGAGAGGTCATTTGAGATAGCCACCTTACCAAGACCTCTCACCTTGTGCTTGGAGTTGTCCCCAAATGTGACCTTGTCATGATCTTCATTTTCTTCCAAGTTGGTGAAGATGGATGAAGTACCGGTCATGTGTTGAGTGCACCCACTATCCAACACCCAATGTTTGCCACCAATCTTGTAGTTCACCTTGGAAGTAGCCATCAAGCAAAGAGGAGGGTTAGTATCAAAAGAATCAAGTGACATGTTATCTACCTCTTGCTTGCTCTTGATGTAGGCCATAGGAACTCCATTGAGAAAGTCCAAGTCCAATGCATCCAAGGCGTCAATCATTGCCTTGGTGACTCCATTGTGTCTCCACATGGTCCGATCAACACCCATGTGTGTGACATGAGTTCCAAGATGAAGACCTTGAAACCTTCCCACATCTCCACTAGCATTGAAGTACTCAAGAATGTTGTAGATTTGATTCTCATAGGATAGTGCCATCAAGATCATGTCCTTGAGAGTCATACCACTAATATCATCATTGAGATCATTTAGAATGTGGACCTTCCTATTGTATGGTAGCATAGAGATCACCGTGTGAATAGCGTGTTCATCACTAATCTTGTCTTCTCCTTCAAAAGAGTTCACTCTAGCCACCAACACAAGAAGTCTCTTCCAACAATCAAGCCAAGACTCCCCATCTTTCCTATAGAACACATCATACATGTCGAAGAGGTGATAGTGAGGCCGACCGGCAAGATCCGGCTCATACAAGTTGTAGTAGTCTTCAAAGAGGGATGGTAAGACTTCTCTCTTCATGTGATATTCCTTGATAGGCTCCGGCTCATCATCACTAGCACTTGAATAGTCATCATCACAATAGAAGACGGGAACTCTATCATCATCTTCTTCTTCCTCATCATCACTTGGGGTCTTGAATGTATTGGAAAGCAAAGAGCGAGCCCTTCTTCTTGTGACGATCTCAATGACTTGCTTAATTGAATATGACTCAAGCTCAAAGTTCTCAAACTCAATGTGATCACCATACTTGTCCTTCGGAAGAGCATCAAGAAACCTTCTAAGACCTTGACCCTTAGTGGCTATCCAAAGCTTGTTCTCATTTATCCTCTTGATGAGTGAATCCATCCGAAGAGCAAACTCAACAAGATCTTCATTCGGCTTCATTGAGATGTGGTCCAACTCATCACATAGCTTGATATATCCATCCTCTTGATCCCGAGAAGAAGAACCTTCTCCAACACGAGATGATGATTGAGTTTGAGGTAGAGGTTGAGCTTCAATGTGTTGATCTTCACTTGCATGAGGGATATCCTTGCCCTTCTTGATATCCTCCTCAAGAGAGGAGAGAATAGTAACCACCTCATCATAGGGCATGTTCACAAACTCATCCACTCGAGCAAAAGCAAGAATACCAAACCGTGAGAGTGGTAGAGATCGGATAAGCTTCTTCACAACATGCTTGTGCATAATAGATGGATAGCCTCTTGACATGAGTTTCCTAGCAAGAACATACAAGCGAGATGCGAAGTTAGTGATATCCTCATTATCATTCAAAACAAGCTCATCATACTCATCACGCACATCATAGTAGGAAATGTCATTAAGCACACAATCATAAGGTTCAATCAAGGTAGAGGCGATGGAAGTGTTAGAAACGTCATCATGAGTGGACTCCATTTTCTCACACACAATCCCGGTCACGACTCAAGGCAGTAAAGCCCAAATAATGAGAACCTGGCTCTGATACCACTTGTACGGATCGTGTGACCGAGAGGGGGGGTGAATCGGTGCACTCTAGAATCTATTTCCAAACACTTACACCCAAGCAACTCCTAGCGAGTAGTTCTAGTAACAAGGTAAAGCACACTAAGGAGTATCCTTAACCTATATAGCTAGTGCATATAGATAACACAATCACACCACACTAGCAACCTAGCACAAGATAGATAGATAGCGGAAGACTTAAACTAGGCAAGGCAAGGTAACAAGATAACTAGAGACAAGGCAACCAAGATACTAGGCACACTAAGTAGAGTCCTTAGAGCTACTAGATAGGCTATAACAAGTAAGCACACGAGCAAGGCAATCAAGCAAACCTAGTGAAGCTAGTAGGTACCAAGGTAAACATACAAACAAGATAAGAGCACAACTCAAGTACTACAAGCAATCATATGAAGTGCGATAAGTAAATGCGAGTAGTAAAGGAGAAGGGATAGAGAATGCTCATGATGTTTTCCCGTGGTCTCGGAAGGATGGCGCCTTCCCCTACTCCACGTTGGGTCACTCCCGCCGGAGTCTCGACCCCGTCCCTCCGCTCGATGGCGATCCCGCCTAGAGCACACTTCACCCTCCGAGTGAAGTCGCGGGCACGTCCCGCTGGGCTCGATCCAGGGTACTCTTCCGGAGGTAAGGCTCCGCACTTGATGCGTGCCAAAGGGCGCTCCACTAGTGATGCTTCTTTCGCACGGGAAGCTCCAAGACCGTGTACAAATTTGTGTCGACTTCCACAATCTCCTTGGACAGCTCAACACCGACGCCTAACCGGTCTAGGCCTTGCCATAGACCAAGAGTAACAGCCCTAGATGACTCTCTCAAGCCCACACTAGCCTAGAGATCAAAGGATGCAACTTGCTACTCTCTCAAGCACTAGGATCACTCCAAATCCTTCTCAAGTGCTTCACACTTCTTTCTCTTGGCTTCTTGGCAGCACCTCCCCTCTTTCCTGGGTCCAAGAGCAACTCAAAGGGGCGAGCAACCAGCTATATATAGGCCACCAACCTCAAACTAGCCGTTGCCCAAAAGTGTCTAGAAACCAAGTCACCGTAAGAATCACCGTATCATACGGTGACTCTGACCACCGTATCATACGGTGACCTCCACGTCACCTGCCAGAGCATCTCCATCTCTGGACTTCCATCTTCAGGTATCACCGTATCATACAGTGACCCCCCACCGTATCATACGGTGGCTTCATCTTCTTCAGCTTCCAGCAACTGCCAACTCTCTGGAAACCATACGGTGACCACCGTATCATACGGTGACACCTTTACCGTATCATACGATGACCTCTGTCTTCTCTGCCAGGTCATCACCTCATCTGGACTTCTCTTCTCGCAGTCACCGTATCATACGGTGACTGGCACCGTACCATACGGTGGCTCCTTCTCTTTTCTGCCAGAAACTCTTCTTCTCTGGTCTTCATCTGCTGCAGTCACCGTATCATACGGTGACCGGCACCGTATCCTACGGTGGCTTCTCTTCTGCTGGAACTCGACCACTTCTTTGATCCTTGCTTCCAACATCTTCAAACTTGGTTCCTTCAAGCCTCTTCTGCACCCTAGCCCCTGAGAGACTCACCATGCATCCAATGATCTCTATAACTAGTGTGTACTAAGAGAACCACCTCGAACCCTCTTGATAGTCCGGTTTTTCCTATGGACTCAAGCTAATATCTAACCAAGCAACACCCGCTTGGATCTAGCATGTCCTTAGCCTTGATCCATATCTTCTCCGCGACTCCATCAAGTCCGTTCTTGTGTAGATGAAGGCAACCAATCATCCTTGTCATTAAGTTCATGGTGTGTCGGCGTTCACCACCAACGGACGGAGCTTTCTTCATATGCGACCTATAAGATCTCACAAAGAGTGTTAGTCACATTCATGGTTCTCATCCTATCACCAAAACATTCATACCTTGGGGTTTCCCTAGCTCCAATGGTCATGAAGCTTACAATCGCTGCTTTGACCTTACCTCTCGCCGGATGCTCATCTCCCGACACGTCTTGACGAGTCCGATTTCCCCTACTCCACCACCACTACTCCCTCTCTTGATCCCGAGCTCGAGGTCGTGTTTCCGACTGACCCGGTGGTCCAGCCACCTGTATCAGTGTACCCTCTACCTGCAGGTCTTTGGAGCACACTAGCACCGCTCCCGGTGCCTTCAGCCGCGCCACGCGCGGCCCCAGAGCCTTCTCCCGCGCCACGCGCGGCCCCGACGTCGTCCCCGCGCCATGCGCGGCCCCGGAGTCTCCTCCCGCGCCACGCGCGGCCCCAGCGTCTTCTCCCGTGCCACGCGCTGTAACACCCCAGCCCAGAGTACGGCTCCAGACCCGTACGCCTGCAGTGCGGGCCCCACCTCACAGTAGCAACTCTTACGCGTTCGTCCTCGCTTCGCGTAAAAGGGTTAACCCGGTTACTACTGCACTCTGGACTGAGTATTTAAGCTGGTCTACCTCCTGGTCGATTTCCAGTATGGGATTAACCCGCGGTGCTATAGTACGCGCAGCTACAGTGTTCCGCGGCTACAGTGTCTCGCTACAGTAGCCTCGCTACAGTGCCCTGGTGCTACAGTACTGCGCTGGCCCGGCCCACGGGCCGAACAACTGGCCGATTTTATTTTTGGGCTTGAATTAACATCCCGGATGTTACATTCTCCTCCCTTTAGAACTCGACGTCCCGTCGAGCGACCAGCTTACCCCCTGACTCCTCGAGTCATCCAGGGGACAGTAGACACAGGATCGTCCCTTCCTGGCCACGTCCAGCACGTGCCCTGCCGTGTCATGCCGTGTCCCGCCTAGCGGACCCACGCGCCATGCACACCGTGACTGCGCCCGTGACACAGCGAAGGTCGGCTCTGATACCATTCTGTAACACCCCAGCCCAGAGTACGGCTCCAGGCCCGTACGCCTGCAGTGCAGGCCCCACCTCACAGTTGCAACTCTTACGCGTTTGTCCTCGCTTCGCGTAAAAGGGTTAACCCGGTTACTACTGCACCCTGGACTGAGTATTTAAGCTGGTCTAGCTCCTGGTCGACAGTATGGGACTAATCCGCGGTGCTACAGTACCGCGCAGCTACAATGTTCCGCGGCTACAGTACCGCGGCCCAATGGGCCCGGCCCACGGGCCGAACAACTGGCCGATTCTATTTTTGGGCTTGAATTAACATCCCGGATGTTACACGCGCGGCCCCGGAGTCTCCTCCCGCGCCACGCGCGGCCCCTGCGCGCTACGCCTAGCCGGTGCTGGTCTATCGGCGCCGTGCGGTGCCGGCCCCGGTCCCGGCGGCCCCGGCGCCTCCACCTCCACCACCACCGGAGGTGCCCGCGCCCCAGGTACCTCGGGCTCGCTCTCGGCTCGACCCGGAGGTGTACCACCCGCCGGCCATCCATCGGGATCCTGGCCACATTCATCCCATGGTAACACGGTGGGCGACGCGACCGTCTCCAACTCTCTCCGCCGCAGCGGTCGAGCTGGGGGTCTCTCCGCTACCCTCCTCTGTCCGTGAGGCCCTGACGGATCCTCACTGGCGTCGGGCGATGGAGGAGGAGTACGCGGCCCTACTTGCCAACCAGACGTGGGACCTCGTGCCGCGTCCGTCTGGTGGCAATGTGGTCACGGGTAAGTGGATCTGGACGCATAAGCGTCGTGCTGATGGCTCGCTGGACAGGTACAAGGCTCGCTGGGTTCTCCGGGGTTTCACCCAGTGGCCTGGTGTGGACTATGATAAGACCTTCAGTCCGGTGGTCAAGCCAGCCACAGATCGTACAGTGCTCTCTATTGTTCTCTCTCAGTCATGGCCTGTGCATCAGCTGGATGTGAAGAATGCGTTCCTGCACGGCACCTTGTCTGAGACAGTCTACTGCAGCCAGCCAACGGGGTTTGTGGATTCCAGTCGTCCTGACATGGTGTGCCGCCTCAACAAGTCCCTCTATGGTCTGAAGCAGGCTCCTCGCGCTTGGTACTCCAGGTTTGCCACCTTCTTGGTCTCTCGGGGATTCACTGAGTGCAAGTCGGATACTTCACTGTTTGTCTACCGCCGTGGCTCTGAGACTGCATATCTGCTGCTGTATGTCGACGACATCATTCTTACTGCGTCCAGTCAGACCTTGCTCCAGAACATCATTCAGTGTTTACAGCAGGAGTTTGCTATGAAGGATCTGGGTGTGCTCCATCACTTCTTGGGTGTCACTATGGAGCCTCGTCCTTCCGGCCTCTTCCTTCACCAGCGGCAGTATGCTCTTGATATTCTGGACCGGGCAGGGATGACTGACTGCAAGCCGTGTTCTACTCCTGTCGACACTCAGGGCAAGCTATGTGCCGACATGGGGGCTCCTGTGGCTGACCCGACTGCCTACCGTAGTCTTGCTGGTGCCTTACAGTATCTCACTTTCACCAGGCCGGACATCACATATGCCATACAGCAGGTCTGTCTTCATATGCATGATCCCCGGGAGTCACACCTCGCTGCTCTGAAGCTGCTCCTGCGCTACATCCGTGGCACGCTTGACTACGGGCTGGCTCTTCACAGCTCTCCCTCCACTGAGCTCGTCGTCTACACTGACGCCGACTGGGCTGGCTGTCCGGACACTCGCCGCTCCACCTCAGGCTACGCTGTCTTCCTCAACGGCAACCTTGTCTCCTGGTCGTCCAAGCGGCAGCCAGTTGTCTCCCGCTCCAGTGCTGAGGCGGAGTACCGGGCTGTAGCTAACGACGTGGCTGAGGCGTCCTGGCTTCGGCAGCTCTTGGCGGAGCTCCACAGCCCGCTCCTCAAGAGCACCCTCGTGTACTGCGACAACGTCAGCGCCGTGTACCTCTCCTCCAACCCGGTTCAGCATCAGCGAACGAAGCACGTGGAGATCGATCTGCACTTTGTTCGGGACCGGGTTGCGGTGGGCCAGGTTCGGGTTCTCCATGTCCCGACCACCTCCCAGTTTGCAGACATCTTCACCAAGGGTCTCCCCTCCTCGACTTTCTCGGAGTTCGGTCCAGTCTCAACGTAGTTGGTGGCTAGTTGTGACTGCGCGCGGGGGGGGGGGGGGGGGGGGGGGGGTGTACACTTGTGTGTATTTTCTTTCTTGTCCAGTCTTGAACTCCGCTGCGCCGGTAAGTTCAGACTGCGGGGGGGTGTTAGTGTATGTGTTTGGCCCATATTAGAGGCCCATGTATAGGAGTATATTACCCACTTTTCTAGGGTTTGGAGGAATTAAGCAATCATTATTTCCAATAGTTTTGCCTCTCTTGTTGGTTCCTGCAGGTTTCATCTCTAGCCTACCCTAATTTGCTTGGGATAAAAAGGCTTTGTTGTTGTTGTTGTTGACTACTTTGTACTAAAACCTAAATAATAAATATTTGTTACACTGCTTTTTGGGACCTTATGCATGCTCATTCTTGGTAGAGTAGTAGACTAGTATTATAACTGCAGTTAGATTAATTTTCAGAATTGTGATTGATTAGAACTTATTATAATGACCGTGGCAAACACTTCGTTTCAAAATAGAAAAAGCAGAGACAGGAGCCAGAGAGATAGAGATTGAAACATATGTTGCATGCTCTGCTCCATTTGGGCAACTGCAATGGTGATTGCAAAACCGGTACATAAGAATGGGGTCCACAGCACGCAGGCTGTAGTTAAAGACAGCACCACTATGGTATAGACAAATATGGTGGGTCCCGATGAAGTAAAATGTATCTCTTCTATGACTTCCAGTGCAATTACCGAAGCCAGCAAGAGGAGGAAGCATGAAGAGATATTTGTTTATTGCTTACGGACAGTGCATAAGGCTATGTACTACTTTAGCTATTTCTCTGCTATGAACTAGTTGCACAATGCATCTAGACCGATTGAAGGATTGCTTATTGCTTAAGACAGTATCTGATGTGAAAAAGTTAAGATTTGTCACCCAGCCACAAATAACTGAGGTTTTCGACAACGATGTGGTCTTCAAACATAGCTTTTGACTAGTATTTTATACTAAAATATAATTGTGACATTATTAAAGTTTGTTTCACAAAGCTGCACATATTATTTTCATGTTGTTGGATGCCTGTTAGTAACGGCATATGTCATCTTAAAATAGTTCACTACAAGATAGTTAGTATTTCCCTACAGTTTTATGTCAATGCCCTACAGTTCCAGTCATTAGCTTTTTGATTTTTCAGTGGCCGACAGTTTCTCAGCAGAAATGGTTGCCTTTCCTGACAGTTTTAACATTTTGCCTACAACATCATTCCCTACAAAGTCATCACCGACAGTTTTTGTTGACACTTAACAAAATAGAATGAGCACAGTCGGCCACTTTACAAGAAGGAAATCATGTTAATCTTGTAGTGGTTCTGTATTCCTCAGATAACCATCAGGTTTCACTTATGTGGCTTTTTTGCTATGGTACACATAGGTACCTCATTGTCATTGATGATATATGGGAGCCATCATCGTGGAATATTATAAGATTTGCTCTGGATGACAATAACTTGGGAAGCAGAATAATCCTAACAACTCGCAACAATGATGTTGCTGAGCAGGTCCATTGTTCTTATAAAATGAAGCCCCTTCTCCCTAAAAGTGCAAAAATATTATTCTATGGAAGGGTATTTGGCTCTGAAGATAGGTGTCCCAAACATTTATTTGAAGTATCAGAAAAAATACTGAAGAAGTGTGGAGGTGTGCCACTGGCTATCATTACCATATCTAGTTTGTTGGCTAACAAGATGAAAGATAAAACTGAGTGGAACAAGGTGTGCAACTCAATTGGTTCTGGACTTAGCAGCAGTCACGATATGAACAATATGAGAATGATACTATCACTTAGTTATTATGATCTACCTTCTCATTTGAAGACTTGTTTATTATATCTAAGTATGTTTCCAGAAGATCATTTGATAATGAGGGATGGGTTGATATGGAGATGGATAGCTGAAGGTTTCATTCAACCCCAGAAAAAGGGTGATGACCTCTTTGAGCTCGGTGAGAGTTACTTCAACGAGCTTATCAATCGTAGCCTAGTCCAACCAGAAAATGGTATTCGTGACAGGGTTTGTGGCTGCCGTGTGCATGATATGGTGCTTGATTTAATTTGTTCCATGTCAAGAGAAGAAAATTTTGCTGCTGTATCAGATAATATTGAACAGGAAATATCATCAAGATGGAAGTTGCGCAGGCTGTCACACAGAAGTACTAGTTGGCCTACTATCAGCATGGCACATGTAAGGTTCCTTACTACCTTCAGTTCTGGTGCTATTTTTTCCATGCCATCTTTTTCAAGTTTTGATGTTCTACGTGTATTGCATCTAGAAGATTGCGATATTAAAGATCTCAAGCTGAGCGTGGGGAACTTAGTTCACCTGAGATACCTAGGGCTAGTACATATACGTCACTGTGAGGCCCTGGCGGGGATAGAAAAGCTACAGTTTTTGCAGACATTGATCTGCCGTGAGAATGGTTACATTGGTATTTCGCCACTCACTATTTTGGGTTTGAGACAATTGATGTGTGTAGATGCTGTTATGTTTTATCCGAGGCAACAACATCAGCTGAGGAATCTAGCGTCCCTCCGGGTCCTACGTTGCTTGCAGCTGGGCAAGGACTCAGCAGGCGCTGGGGAAGAGCTGGGTCATCTCACTCAGCTGAGGAACCTCGAAATATGTCTCAAAGGGCAAATGGTTCAGAGCCTCTGTGACAACTTCATCAAGTCCCTAGGCCACCTGCAGGAACTCCAGGTTCTAGAAATTCGTGGGTCGGAGACGAACAATTTCGAGTGGGAACTTTGGGCTCCATCTCCACACCTCCTCACGCTTCGTTTACATGTCAACAGTTCACTGCCCAAATGGATTAGTCCCACATCACTTCCCTTCTGAGCCTGGACTTAGACGGCGTCTCTAATGTGGGGCCGGAGACCTTTCAAGTCCTGGGGACACTGCCTGTCCTTTATCGACTCTTTCTGGGCACAGGACGCGGATACATAAAGCATCAACCGTTGCAAAGGTTCATGGTTAGCTCTGATGCATTCCCACATTTGATACAATGCATATTCTTTGGTTTCGTAACCGTGCCATCTATGTTCCCATGGAGCCATGTCCAGAGTGGAAACCATTCAGCTCTGTCTTAGATCAAGGGATTTCTTCTCCGATTGTGGATTTGACTTCGACGACCTGTCCATGGACCACCTCCCATCACTCCGGGTGGTTAGTGTTTACCTTTGGACCAGCTCCAAGGAGGAGGTGACCAAAGTGGAAGAGGCATTGAGGCACGCAATGGCTGTCCATTCGAACCATCCGTCGATTGATATTTTTTCTCGAAACTGGCCGACATCTACAGGAAGAGGTACGCTAATCCCTACATTAATTCTTTTGGCTAAAGTATATCGACTTGACTTGCTCTGTATTATTATTGGCAGAAGGAGGAGAATCTAATCCAGGCACTGCCCAGCTGTATATAGTTCTGCTGTCTCAGGACAAAAAAAAAAAAAAAGAAGGAACTGAAACAGAAATAATGAATCGTGGTGTAGTCTGAGCAATGAAACCAATCCCAACAAATTCCCATCTCAGGGTTGGGAGGAAGACAATTCCATATGAATCATCCGGGTCATATTTGTAAGCTGCTTCTTTTCCTATTCAAGTGGCATCATCTTCTCTTGTTCATGATATTGCACGGTTTGGTGCTCTTTTGTCACAAAAAGACATCATACAGATGGTCAACAAGCATGGCTAGACTGTCCTTTGTTCAGACTTTTTTTTTCTCTTGAACACGTAGGAGAACCGCGCGTCATTGTATTAAGGGAAAAAAAGTTTTCCGTTACATTGTTTATACTCTGGCCGAGGTTAGTTTTTTATCTACAAGACACTTTATAACTTTTACAACCCAACACATCCCGCTACGTCACGGAAGTATCTCGGCTAGAGGAGGGAGGGAGGGTTTTATCTGAAGGAGAAAGTGGGTCTGATCTTAAGGACTTGATTCAATAGCAGGTGTGGAGGTAGGAGGGGTTGTAACTTGTAAGAGTAGTTGACCCAACAAATCTTGGTGAGCTAGTGGAGTCTCTAGTGAGAAGTGAGAACTACTCCATAACCAAAACTGGTTCCGTCCAAATTTACCGTGAAATCTTCCTCGTCACTACAACTAGGGTGGAGAAAAACATACGCAACTATTATGATCAAAGCATCTGCAGTGCAGTGCTACATACAGTTGCTGTCTGTGAGTACCTTGATTGTTGTACACTATCTTGTAAGACCATAAATTAAGGTGATCAAACATGGATTTGATTTTGTAGAATATTTAGTTGCTTGTATGGAGAATGCATTGTAGATTACTTTATATAAATTCCATCTTTATAAATAATTAAAAATTACAATATTTGCCTAACTTTTACGGCAAATTACACTAAATTCGCGTCTGTTTAAAATGAGACTTAATTTGGTAGAAGAACTTAATACGGTTTGTATAAATTAAGCCATCGGACATCATTAAGCAAGCATGACTCTACTTCTCAAGCACACGGACATGTCAAAACAGAGCACTCGGCTTCGCTGAGCTTATTCTCCCAGCGGGCTGCTCGGCGTCGCGACTGCTAGAGTTGCCGCCTTCGCGGCCTGTGCAGTTTCTTCATGGGCGTCGCTGTGGCGCTGTGCAGCTTCACTGAAGGAAGATAACAAGGCATCTAATATGCCAGGACGGTGAAAAATGCACGAGCATGCCATGCCAGTTCATACGGCACAGAAATGCAGAAGAACAGAACCGTCCAACATTGCAAGCAGGTCTGATTGCAAGGCAAAGCAAACCAAAAGGGCAAATTGGTTTAACCAGCAGAGTAGACCATGTCGGGCGTCCGCCTGCTTCTCTGCATTGCCAAGAGGCCGCGTCCATGGTGGCTCGTGAACTCGCTCATCCTAGCACCGGCCATCGCAGATGGAGGCGAGCCGCTGCAGCCGTGCCGCAGTACGCTAACAAGCCGCCGCGGCTGCACCGACGCCAACCGAGGCTGCCTCCGCGCGACACCCGAAGGCAGCCACCATAGACTCGCCACCGCCAACTGGGACTACGCTCGCGACAGGTTGCCGGAGCCAAACCTCGGAGACAAGCGGCCATCAGCTCCAATCGTGCCCGCGCTAAGCAGGAGACAGCCGCGTCGCCACGGTCAGGGGCACCGGCTGCATCGCCGGGTCCAGATCCAGACCCAGAGCCTCCCTCCCGTCTGTTGGCGGCCATCAATTGGGGCTACCACAGCGCCGCCGGCCCGGAGCCACTTGCGGGCCTGTAGCGAGCCCCGACTGCTTGACCGCAGCGGCGAGATCCAAGCCTGGAAGTTGCCACGGCGGTTGCGCCCTTTCCCTCTCGCCCTACAAATACAATCGTTGCTTCGCCCCTGCCATCGCCGATCTTCCCCGCCGAAACTAGGTTGCACGGGGCGATTTTGCAGCGGATCCGCGCCAGCCGGAAATAGATGCTACAACGGGGGCGTGGCTGACGATTCTACTCCTACCTGGAGCACGAGGCGAAGCCGTTGACCTGAAACGCGGTGCACAGTCGTCCGTCCCTTAATATACAGCGTTTAGAGTTCAATTTTTTTTTAAATATGGGGCGTTTTAGAGTTAAAATAAAGGACATGGTAGTCTTTTGACACATTGACTATTTTCGTGTTCAAAACTAGAAAATCCTATATTTAGAGATGGAGGGAGTAGTCCCAAGTAGGAGCCAGCTCGACTCGGCTCGGCTCGGCTCGGCTCGGCTCGTTATCTTAACGAGCTGGAATGCTGGCTCGGCTCGGCTCGTTACGAGAGCCAGCTCGTTAAGCTCGCCTCCAACACTCTCGCCGCGACCTGAAGAAAAAGACAACGACCACGTCGTCTGGTACATTTTCACGCTTTTGAGCATGATGGCGCGTCGGGCGGGGAGGCAAAGGCTGACGTCTCGGAGGTGGTCGCGGCCGGGAGAGGAGGAGGGCGGTGTCGTGGAGGAACAACGGAGAGGGAGCCGACGCCACCGTGTGAGGGGAGGAGGTGGAGGGGCGGCACCACCGCATAAGGTAGAGGAGGTTGTCATCACCCGGCTCGAGCTGCTGGCTGTCGTGCATCGCGTCGCGTATCCGTAGCTTAGATCTTGACTCGGCCCCTTCCGTTGTCACCATCATCATGGGAAAAGCTGTGAGAACAACGAGCTCGTGCTCGCCATGAGCTTTGGCATTGCTGGTTGTAATGTTTGTGACGGAGGAAAAAGGAGAGGCGAGTGTTACGACGGGAAAAAAAGCACAGGCAACCTCACGGAATTTCACCAGGCAAGCCTCTCCCTTCTTCTGATGGGCTCGTTTTGGCTCGCGAGCCAGCTTGAGCTAGCTCGTTAAACATAACAAGCTAGAAACCTGGCCCGACTCGCTAGAAAATGAACGAGCCGAGCCGAGCCAGTCACGAGTCGAGCCGAGCTAACGAGTCACGAGCTTTTCGTCCAGCCCTAGTCCCAAGTCCCAATTCCAAGAAGCCCTATAATTATAATTATTCGAGAAACTATGGTAAATCAGTATCTCTAGTTACCCACCCAAAAAAATAGGCGGTATCTAGTGTGAATAACCCTTTAGATTGACTCCAACGGAAAGACCATTTCAACACTTATACTCAAAACGGATTGCAAAATGTTTAAAACACCTCTCCAGTAGACGTACACTCCTAAGTCCAACAGACGTACACTCCTAAGTCCACTACAGATGTCCACTCCTAAGTCCACTACACTTATACCCAAAATGGACTAATTCAATACTAAAAGCAATAAAAACCCAAATGTGTTTTGATTAACGTTTGCAAAGTACGTATTTTTCGAAGTTTCTTACCAATTTAGTGTCGTTTGCCCCTGGTCAGACTATCCCTTTTGATAGCTTAAAAGCATCGGCAGCTGGTTTGCATCTACAAAAAAGAAAAACATAGAGAGCTAATTTAGTAATACCATAGTTGGCCTTAAAAATGGGTGCCAGCTACTGACCGTTAGTCCAACTAGGCCGAGCAGCCGAGCAGCGCGCTCCGCAGCGCCCTTGCGGTTTGTGATAAGTATGCGATATGTGCGACAAGTACAGTAAGTTGGTCGTAAAGGATGGGGTTTCAGTACGAATTTGCCATGAGCATCCAGCTCTCAATATCCAGAAGTTGTACACAGCAAGGATGTCATTTCTTAGGCTTTGGCCTAACCAAAAACAGAAAAAAAAAAGATGGTTACCAAATCGTAGAATTTCTTATAATACTGTCAGTATAGTAGGACTACAAAAAGCAAATTCAGTGCTAAAAAAAGGCAACCAACGTGGAATGTTTTTGCCTATAATACTAAGTTTCACATATCCATATGATTTGCGTGCATAGTCTTGAACCACACTAAATCACACTGAATTCTGCAAATTACACCTTTCCTGCAAGCAATCGAGACATAGCAAAGAATGTTATATTTCACAATGCAAATACTAACAACATAAATCTATCCCAGGATACGCTTGTCAAGGTCATGCTTAATCAACATAGCAGAGTAAGCAATGTGATAACATATAATTTATAGAGCGTTACAGTTCATTTTAGAAATGTCCATAAGCACATCAGCTACGGAATGAGCATTGGGCAGTACTATTTATCTAATAGCCATCAGAAGTTGAGCATGTGACGGAAATCATTTCTACACATGGCCCAGATGTAGAAAGAGCATGTAATGTGTAATGACAATAGCATGCTCTGTATTATGCACATGATGTTCTCAACGCAACAACTTTCAGTGTGCCCCCTGATATTTGATAATGCCCAGCAATTTACTAATAATGTTTATCATTCTGCCAAAGATGCACAGAAGGAACAATTTTGCTTTACATTGTCATTTCAATCCTAAGTTGGCATAGAAAGAAAACCAGAGTATCGAACCTAAAATATGGAGGAGTGGTTACCATCTCATAAATGGTAATTGCAAACCTCTGTATGAGCAACCTGTTTGTCACACGTCGAATATTAGGAGTCTTAAAGAGAGTAAGATAATCCCAAAAAGTTTATGGTCGAACATATTAGTGAAAGATATGGTTAGCTAATGACCACAGTTCGGTTCTTCTATTAAAAAAATAAGAGGTTAGGCAATGAGCAGTAGCTTTTGTAAAGCTGGTACAAATCCCAAGCCGACATATTAATCATGGATTTGAAACCTCAAGCAGGTATATTAATCATGGCTTTGAAACCTGGAGACAAAACACCATGAGCAGTCTATATGCATGTGGACTGCAACCCTTTCCCAGAACCCAGCATTTGAAGCTCACATGTAACTGAAAATGCACACGTGTTTGACTGACGAAAACAATACTACAGAGACTAAAGCTTGTGGCATGCTTGATAAAAAAACCAGAAAAGAGAAGTGCATTTGTGGATGCTGTTCATCATGTATGCAAAATCTAGTTTTGAATATTGTGGAGGCTAAAAAGACTCTGAACATGAGCAAAGCTAGACGATATGTGGGAAATAAATTGTAAAAGAAAAGAACTCTTGGCAAAACATTACATCCATATTAAGCCTGACTGTAAATAGGCGACATCATAAATAAAATTTGAGATGATAGGGTTGCCCAGTCTGCAAAAGCTGACAACAAAAGTAATTAGGAAATTAATACTTGCAATGGCCAATCGCACAATATGGATTCCAACAAAGATCACTCAAAGAACTCACTAACACCATGGCAAGACACTGAATGCTCAGGCAATTGAACCCACTTACTGAAATATATGGCCTCAAGCAGTACTAAACAGGGCAGCATAGAATTTAGAAAATGTTCAGTTTTGAGTAAAGCAATTACCTCTCCCTGGCAGGTAATCTAACACAAAAACGTCCACCATAGCCTTTTGCTTTGTCAGCAATGCCAAGGAATCTTAGCAAAGTAGACATACGATGGGTCTGCACCTCTCTTCTTCCATGTTTTCCCCTAATTTTCATGTTTATCAACCAGTGAGCACCAATGAATTAACAAACCCATTAACTCTAAGCATTATGTCAAAGTACTAATCAGGATCATCTTCAGAAGGGGATGGAAAAAAATGTCCAAGGCAGAAGTATATTATATAAAAGATCAAATGAAAGATATGCCTCACCAATCCTATGATTCATTGCAGCGATGGGTACAAACCTAGAAGAGAATCAAATGGAGAATTACTCAACAATCCTAAGATTCACAAAGGTAACCGACCTGGACTGACGACTGAGGGCCAGGCGCGTCACCGACCTGGAGCCACGCGACGACTGAGGGCCAGTCGCGTCACCGACCTGGACCCACGCGATGACTGAGGGCCAGGGGCAGCGAATAACGTGCGTTCTCGAAACCGACTCTCGCGAGAGGACGAGTGGGCCCGCACGCGCGGACGCGTCGCGAACGCACTGGCCACCCAAAGTAGCAAGCTACCTGGCACGACGCAACTGGCGAGGAGCGGCTGAAATCGCTGCCGAGCCGGGGATTCCCGCTGCAATTAGACTTTTAATATAATATTTGATCCCTCTGCGTCTCACTATATAGCCACCCAAACAAGCATTTCATCAAGCACATGGTGTGCGCACGCAGGGAGCAGGCGAGCAGAGAGGATCAGTCGGAGGATCGCAAATGCATCAAAACCGAAATCCAACAACCAGTTGTGTAAGACCGCTGAAGGAAAACAGCTGAATTTTGACTAGTCAAAGTCTTGTCAAAGATTATGGGCCCACACGACAATCAACGACACCATCCCTCCCTCCGTGTCCGTCCCTTCCACGAACGCGCGTCGCCGCAGCCACACACATGCTGCCCCGAACGAAGCTAGGCGCTCGTGTGGTGTGGATACCCTCCGGGGCTCTCCGTCCTCGTCGGCGCGTGCATGGCGCTGCAGCTTGGATATGTTGGATGCCGCCGTAGCCATCGATCGGAACCGTGGATATCTTTTGGTTCCTCCTCCTGCTGGGGCTGTGGAATATGCGTTGTGGTTCTCCGAAACCAGGACCACGTACGTACGGGTCTCTGTCTATCTCGGCATGCATACGTGTTTTTCCCATGTGTTGTACGCAGCTGGTATATGTGTCTCTGACTGTGCGCGATCGGGGTACGTACGCATCTTGCCGGCATGTATGTATAGCTAGGTATATACGGTGTATCTCGATCTATCTGTGTACGCATATGTTACACTTGCATACGATTGGGAGAATCTGAATTCTTGGATATCTCTCGTTCGCCGTAATTAAATCTCCAAAGAATAAAAGCTGTTAGATTGGAGCAGTTTTCTCATCTAAAGTGCTTGTAAGTTTTCCTCGAAAAAAAAAGGTGCTTATAAGCTGTAGCAGTTTTCTCATCCAACAACAGAAATATAGATTACAGAAGAAAGCTGGCATTAAGAAAGAGACTCCTAGGAGCCCCCAGCTCCGACCAATATTCTCTTGAGGGACGCGTTTGTTTTTCTGGGTATAGATGTAGGGGAGTTCGTGTGTGTTTGAGTGGGTTGTGTCTCTTTGAATGTACACGAACAGATACTACATTTGTTTTCAAGATTGAGAGGTTCAAAAAAAAAAAAAACAGAAATATTGTACCAGAAACGGTCAACCTGGCGCGAGCCACGTCACCCCTTTTCCTGCGCCGTCCGTTGAGATGCATCCGACGGTTGCTGTTCTGGCGCGTATCAATTTTATTTTGCAGTCAAACCCTCAACTTTTTGTTGGACTCAGCTGTGTAACGAAAAACTTAGATGCTACAGCAAACCAGTTCAAATTTTATGCATCCAGGTCCCTGTGTTTATCTCTAATCAATACGAAGAAGGGAAAATACAAAAGAGCCATTCAACGCCCGCCGTCATTCACGACCCAGCGTGGAAAAACGAGGCGCCCCTTCCCATGACCACCGGCTCGTCCACACTTCTGCCGCCAGTCTCCAAAGCCGCCCCTTCCTCCCCATCATCTCTCTCTCCCATCGCGCTTCTTGTCGTCGCCGCTGGACGCCAGCCTGCCTGCCGGAGCCATGCTCCCTGGAGCGGGTCTCGAGTGTGGGGAAGAAGATGCGGGCGGCACGGGGTGGCCATTCGCAGGGAAGATGCGGCGCACCGCTCCCTCCGGCGTGGTGGCCACTTCTTGGCCGCTACGCGAAAGGGGGAATGACGTGGAGGAGGGGCGCCGGGAGGAGGAGAGGGCCTAGGCGGGCCAGATCCGGCCGCGGCGCGGCGGGCTCGCCTGTCCGCGACCACACCGGCGGCCGGAGCTGGACGGGAAGGTGGCGTGGCTCCGTCCCCGGCGATCTCCCGTGGCGCCTCAAGTCTGCGACGGCGAGGAGCTCATTTGCAAGCGCAAAACGTCAGGCCGGCTCATCCGCTCGCGCGCCGCGATGGCCGCGTCCACCTCGCCGTCATCGACCACATCACCTCCATGCCCGGAGTGCACGTCCCCGTCAAGGAGCTGGTCGCCATCTGCCGCGGGGAGGTCGTCGAGAAGGTGTTCATCGATGCCGGCCGCGCACGCCATCGGTCAAGTGCGCATCGACTTGAACTACATCTGCGGCGACTTCTCCGCCAGTAACCTCCACAGGTGATTCTTCTTCCCATCGGTCGTCGCCTTCCTGTTCCTCTACACCTCCATCCTGGGGTTCGAAATCCTATTCGCAAAGCAATCTTGTGAAATTGCTGCGCTTCCCAGTAGCACATTCAGTCGATTTGATTGGCTGGGGCTGGGCTCTTGGGCAGGGCAGGTGCAAACCTGGGAAGGTGGTGGTGGGCTCGGCTCATCTGCAGCATTCTGCGTGTCCATGTCAGGGGCACTGCAGATGGCGACTGATGTCGTCGGTGTTGGAGGAGGCAGTCAAGCCAAGGAGTGGGAGGTGTTTGAGAAGGATGATCTTGAGCTTGTAAACCAGTGGGCGTTCCAAGGGAAGAAGATCATTCATGGCAAGCTTTCCAGCATCGACAATGCCATCAGCACTTTCGATATGTTACTCCTTACCTCTCAACTTGGTAGTACTGAAACGCTTTCGAACTCATGATTCCCTCCGGTGGACAACATCTTGATTACTTAACAGCACCGTTGTTATAGTTGTAGTCTGAATTTGTTTATAAATAAGGAAAGTAGTCAAGAAGTGTCCAATCATGGATCTATCAATAGCAACCTGATGCCACCACATAGATCACCCATTTATGATTTCTGTTGCAATTTCTTGGCATCATTACAAGTTAGGTGTGATTATAAATTACAAAGTTCATATGACACTTGTACAACTTTAGTATCTCCAGGGACAAAAATAACTTTCAAGGAAATATTGAGGCAATCAAGGTTCTTCAGAACTTGTTTCTTCAAATCTTCTTTTTTCCTCTTTTAGATTTTCCCATGTGCTGAAATTTGCATTTTTGGATCCCAAGCTTTTAAGTTTGGGAATACGGTACCATAAACTGCATTCAGGTTTGTATTTGGTATTTATTGATTTCAGAGTACATTATAAAGTGAATTCAGGTGCAATTTCAAAATTTGCCAAAAGCTGCAGTGCTTTCAGTTCTATATCTCAAAGGGATGCATTGTTTTTCAAGGTAAAACAATACAATAAATACATAGAACTTAATTCGGTATATTTTGGAATATTTTTTCCTATTCCCAAAAGACTAAATTTGAAAAGCATGCTCTAAATTTATACAGAAGTAAATTTAATTATGTTCATTGCTAAAATTTGCCTTGGCTTCCACATGGATCTTTATTCATGGGGACCTCATGTGTTATCTGTGTAAATAAGTGCTAGAGTTTGATTAGTATGCTGGGAAGAGATTCGGAGACGGGTAGTATGCTGTTGCGAAGACCTTTGAAAATGGTTGATGGACTTATGCTTGGTTGAACAATAATAGTCTATATTTCTACATTGAAATGAATAAAGGAGATAAGCACCATATCATCTGTGATACAACCATGCTAGATTACTAGCATGTGGGACCAAATATAAATCAGTCTCACTTATTGAGCTATTGATGGTGCTGGCAGGAGTTGCTACATGAGTGCACGCAGATTCAATTAGCCATGGCAATATTTATCTCTACGTGAGGCTTGCATCTGTACTACAGGTTAAGTCCAACACCATTACAAGTGCCGTCTATCTAAGCATCCAGCTGTTTTGTTTGATGTGAATTAGTAACCATGTGTAAGGCCAACTGCTGGATCAAATGTTTATGTACTCTTTCCTTACCTCGAATTATTTAGACCATCTATTTGTTTAGTTTAAACAATCACGAGTTGCTACTTGCTGCGATCTGGTTACCAAGAATCAGAAAACAAAATAAAAACGATTCTTCTTTCTAAGTCAACAAACAATCATTTTAGATTGGCGCGCCACAGCTACTAGTCTTTATGATGCTACGGTAACATTGGTTTTTTTTTTTTTTTTTTTGAGCAAGGCTACGGTAACATTGGTGCAACACGAAAAAAACCACCAGCCTCACAGGCCTCGATGCGTTCTACCAGCCCAATAGGTTGGCCAGACTTTGGGCCTTGTTCATTTGGGGCTCCAAGCCGTTTTCAATTTTTTTTTTTTTTTTTTTTTACATTTCATTTCGACATCAAAAGGTTTCAAAAGCAGGGGAAGTCTCTACCGCGAGGAGAGCGCGCCTTTCAGAAAAAAGAATCCGAAAATGTGGATGGCTAAAATTAACATCACAGACTAGGATTCACATTCAACCACAGCAGACAGCCTTATCATGTACCATAGCTATTTTAGAATCAAACTGAACTAGATTTGTATCCTAAACATCATGTAAATTGAACTGACATCGTTGCTCTTACCAAAAATTATGTTGGACGCCCATGTCATCACACAATGTGTTTCTCTCGACCGTAAGTTGAAGCTCCGTTCCAGGAACCAGCTGGGTTATTTAGCATCGCAATTCACAATGGACGAACTGAAGATGGCACATAATTCAGGATAATTCACTGAAACATGTTTATTCAGGGTACTGGAAAAGTTACACCGGAGATTAGTTGTGAACCATTTCACAAGATACCTTGATTACATGGATCGGACTTGCACTGGTATTTGCATCAGAAACAAATTACCATTGCCAGTTCGATTTTCCAACAAGACGGAAAGGAAACAATTGCAATTTCCCCAGTTTGTGACTGGATCAGCAGGGATCTCACATATCAATCAGAATACATATAAGGATTTCGCAGTAGAAACTGCAAAATTCAGAGACAGGTGTTAGTATACACTACAAACAGCTTGACCCACGCCAGAACATCCTAACTTCTCAAGGCATCGGCATAGTGTCTGTTAATTTAATGCCCGTTCTCAGAAAAAGTGCTCAGTTACAGGCCTTACAGCACCCTACAATCTATATGCAGAGACACACTTGACTTTGATCTTCCATTTCATATTTGAGCGAGCTAATATGGATGTGGGCATGTGGCTACTTTCTTTTAGATTAGGATTACAGCTACATCTCAGCAATAAAATATACCCCAAAACAGAAATAAATACCGGGCAATGAAAAAGTCTCTTCAGATGAATTGATCGAGCTAGCCAACAATGCACGATGCCTGTGGATTAACAAGTTACAAAAAGAAAACTGGTATGAGTTTTTCGTCCTGAACTCCCGATTCAGATGATAAGATGGCATCGTGTGCCAATCAGCAAATTACTGAAGTAATCTGAGACAACACTCTCATCCAAATATCTAATCAAATAAGAGCAACGGAATCAGTTGACTGCATGATCAAATAGGAAAGCAGTGATGATTCCGTGCTGCCTATATGTGGCTACATTCATGTACAAGCCCAGGGTTTACCAAAATGGCAAATAGCTACTGTTTTGCTGCAGTAAACAAATGTGTCTACTTGATCGTTCCTTATCCAGTGACAATGAAAGGGGAGACTTTTCACTAAATACAAGTCATTATGAGATAGAATTCTTTGGCACACCATCAGAGATTACTTGTTCACATCTCCATTATTTGGTCAATCAAATCACAGTTCATATAATATATGGACCCTTTGAATTGTATGCCACCGGGCTCGTACTTTGACTGAATAGAGTCCACAATGGCATATTTTTTTTCCTAACAAATGTAGTGCTGCATGCTTCAACAGTACTAAATAGTCTAAATGGCTTGCTAAGAAAACCAGAAACAACAACACATTCTAGCAGCTCCAGAATCCTCCATGGATGCAGCAGCAGTCTTTTGTCTCCTGCTTCTTCTAGCCATCATCACTTGCTCCTCCGTGCATGCACAACAAACCAGTGTCGGGTGCATCGCAAAAGAGCGGGATGCACTGCTTTTATTTAGAGCTGGCATCACAAGCGATCCGCAGAAACTCCTTGCCTCGTGGAAAGGCCAGGACTGCTGCCAGTGGAGCGGTGTCAAGTGCAGCAACAGCACGGGCCATGTCATCAAGGTCAACCTCCGCAACAAGTTCTTCCTAGATGATCTGTACGGCCCTCCAGTAGACACTTACTATCCTCATGGGATGAGTGGCAAGATAAGTTCTTCTTTAATCGCTCTGCATCATCTGAAGTATCTCGATCTCAGCGGGAACAACCTTGGGGGAGTAGGAGTACCCATACCAAAGTTTTTGGGTTCCCTCTGGAGCTTGACATATCTCAACCTCTCCAGCACGAGTTTCAATGGTCCAGTGCCTCCTCAACTTGGTAACCTTTCTAGACTGCAATATCTTGACATCAATAACTTTTGGAATGAAAACGGTGGTAACATGCCCAGTGAGGATATCTCATGGCTTGCAAGTCTGCCATCACTAAGATTTCTCGACATGAGCAATGTCAATCTCAGTACAATTGGTGATTGGGTTCAGGTGGTTAACATGCTTCCTCGTTTAAGAGTTCTTAGTCTTGTTGAATGTCAACTGGTTTTTCCATACACACCAATAGAACATCCTAACCTCACATCACTTGAGATGGTAGATCTAAAAGACAATGGCTTCACCAGCTTGAATCCCACCTACTGGTTCTGGCATGTTGGCACCATTAGGCATCTTGACCTCACAAACAATATGATCACAGGGACGCTCCCAGATGCCGTGGGGAACATGACTTCCCTTGAAGTACTTCACCTTGGAGGCAATCAACTCAATGATGTGAGGGCGAAGCCACTGAAAAGTCTATGCAATTTGAAAGTGCTAACATTATGGTCAAATGGCATCAATCAAGATATGTCAGAATTTTTGAAGGAACTGCCACCTTGTGCATGGGGCAAGTTACAGTTGTTAGACCTGTCTGTGGCCAATGTTAGTGGGGAAATTCCAAACTGGATAAACCGATGGACTGATTTGGGTGTACTTCAACTCTCTTCTAATAGTCTTGTGGGATCAATACCCCTTCAAATTGGTATGCTTAGCAAGCTTAGTAAACTATATCTAGACAACAACCAATTGACTGGCTCTATATTGGAGAATCATTTAGCCAATCTACACAATTTGGAGGAATTGGACATATCTTACAACTCCATACAAATGATGATAGGGTCAAATTGGCTTCCTCCTTTTAAGTTGAGGCTGGCTTATTTCCCACATTGCAAAATGGGCCCTCATTTCCCTCTGTGGCTGAAAGGGCAGAGGGATGTCAATTATCTTGACATTTCTGATGCAGGCATAGTTGATTATCTCCCAGATTGGTTTTGGACTGTGTTTTCAAATGTTATATACTTGAACATCTCTTGTAACCAAATCAGCGGAAGGTTACCGAGGACACTGGATTTTATGTCTTCAGCTTTGATATTTGATTTGAACTCCAACAATCTGACAGGTATTCTACCGCAGTTACCAAGGCATTTGACAGAACTTGACATGTCCAAGAACTCGTTATCAGGGCCATTACCACAGAAATTTGGGGCCCCGTACCTTACAGATTTATTGCTTTCTGGAAACTATATAAATGGTACTGTTCCAGCATATATTTGTCAATTGCAGTTCTTAACAGTTTTGGACCTTGCAAAGAACCGTTTGGTTGGACAGCTTCCGCTATGCTTAGAGGGATCAAAAGAAACTGAAATGTCAGCTCTGATCTTGTATAGTAATTACCTGTCCGGCGAATTTCCTTTATTCTGTTGAGCTGCCCCCAGTTGATTCTACTCGATCTTGCAAACAATAAATATGTTGGAGAGTTACCAACATGGATAGCAAAGAAACTGCCAAAATTGTCTTATCTTCGGTTGCGCAACAATACATTCTCGGGCTCTATTCCAGTTCAGCTCACAGATCTTGGTCATCTACAATTCCTGGACCTTGCATATAACAGAATATCAGGTTCCATACCACATTCATTGTCCAACTTGAGAGTCGTGACTCAGGATATGCAGCAAACATTCGGTAATCCCTTAGTCTGGAGTTATGAAAGGCCGGCAAACCCTGATATCTATGACTTACAGAAATACGATGATAGCCTAGAAGTGGTAATGAAAGGCCAGTATCTTAATTACACCAGTAACATCATATACATGGTTGGTCTTGATCTGTCCCACAACAATTTAGTCGGAGAGATTCCAGATGAAATAACATCCCTTGTTGGACTGACAGTCTTGAACATATCCCATAATCAGTTGTGTGGCAAGATTCCAGAGAAGATAGGCCAGCTACGATCACTGGAGTCTCTCGATCTGTCATGGAATGAGCTCTCTGAAGAAATACCTCCCAGTCTATCAGACATCACTACGTTAAGCATGCTTAATCTGTCGTACAATAATCTCTCAGGAAGAATACCATCGGGTAATCAGCTGCAGACACTAATCGATCCAGCTTCTTCCTATATTGGCAACAACTATCTCTGTGGGCCTCCTATTTCTAGGAATTGCTCGGGGCCTGTGGTAGCTAGTGGTCATCATGATGAGCAGCAGCCAGATTCAGATTTGAGGTATTTGTATCTTGGGACGGCTACAGGATTTGTTCTGGGCGTTTGGTCAGTCTTTGTTACACTCTTATTTGCTAGGAGGTGGAGAACTGCTTATTTCAAATTGTTTGACAAGCTACAGCACGGCATAGAAACATATCTGGCCTCAAATTCTCAAAGGCGGCTACAAAAATAAGGATAAAAACTACGATCTCTGTATCCAATCTCTTGTGCTAATCTGAAGTCAGAACACTAAATAATTTCTGCTCCCTGTATAATCTGTGGCATACCATATTTAATTGTTCAAGTAGCTCAAAATGAATACTTCTTTATTTGGCTGTTTTCATAATTTAATCTGATGATATGTCAATGATCAAAGCTGTAAAGATAACTATTCACTACTTGTGTCCTTCCATACACACACACAAAAAAAAAAAAAAAATCGTTTCATTTGAAAATCCTGGAAAGACAGGAGTACCAGACATGTCTAACTACAGATGACTGTTGGGTAGATGTTCCAGAGGAGAATTCACCATAGACGTACACTCCTAAGTTTCCACTAATTCAATACTAAAAGCAATAAAAACCCAAATGTGTTTTGATTAACGTTTGCAAAGAACGTATTTTTTGAAGTTTCTTACCAATTTAGTGTCGTTTGCCCCTGGTCAGACTATCCCTTTTGGTAGCTTAATAGCATTTCGGCAGCTGGTTTGTATCTACAGAAAAGAAAAACATAGAGAGCTAATTTAGTAATACCATAGTTGGCCTTAAAAATTGATGCCAGCTACTGACGGTTAGTCCAATTTGATACCTCTGCGTCTCATTATAAGCCACCCAAACAAGCATTTCATCAAGCACATGGTGTGCGCACGCAGGGAGCAGGCAAGCAGAGAGGAGGATCAGTCGGAGGATCGCAAATGCATCAGAACCGAAATCCAACAACCAGTTGTGTGACTGACGCTTGTACCCTGTCTCCTTCGGCTCTGTTGCTGACCACTGGCTCGCCGTCCCTCGGCGAGAGCATAGCGCCCAGCAACTATCCCCTTCTTTTGCTGACTGCTCTGATGTCAAGACCGCTCTATTGGCATGAAGGAAAATAAATGACTAGTCAAAGTCTTGTCAAAGATATAGGCCCACACGACAGTCAACGACACCACCGCCCTAGCAGAAGAGACCATCCCTCCGTGGCGGTGCGTGCCTGCGCACCCACGACGAACGGACGAAGACGAACCAACCGTTGCAGCCCCAATGCCCGATCGGCCGATCCCCTCGAAGCCTTTGCCCCCAATAAACCCTAGCACCAGCCAGTAAAGTCCCCGATTCCCCATTCCCGCAGCGGGCGGAGCTCGAGATTTTGTTGCCAGAGTCTCGTTTGAGAAGATGCCGGTTACGACGCGGTCGCAGGCCGCCGCGGCCGCGCGTCGTCGGGGCTCGGCGGCGCCGGGCCGAGGTCACGGCCGTAGGCCGCGCCGGAGGACGCAGGCGCGCCACCACCACGGCCTCGCCGAGGAGGAAGGCGAGGGCGCCGAGCGAGGGGGCTCCCTCGGACCGGAGGAGGAGGAGGCGGCGGCGGCAGCGCTGATGCGGGAGAATGTGGCGCCCCCGAAGGCGCCGGCCCCGTCCACGACCAAGGGCGTCCTCGTGTTCGCTAGCCAAGCAAAGCCGCAGGAGATGGGGGACGCGGCCGGCAACGCCGCGTCATGCGCCTTCAAGAGCGCGGGGAGGGAGCCCCCGCTGGGAGGCGGTGCGGACGGCAACCCGGAGACCGGGGCCGGCAGTGGCGCCGACGCCCAGGTCAGGGAGCTGCAGATGAAAGTGAAGACCTTGGAGGCCGAGATCGAGAGGATGAAGGCGCCGAGCGCCTCTTGCGCCCCAAGCAGAAGGCTGCCGACGACGACTCTGAGTCTGAAGCAGCGACCGCTGAGAGACGCGCCGTCACGCTGGCGAGGTCGAGAAAGTTGCCGAGAGTTGCTGCTGTGTCTGATGCGGCGGAGAGGCACATACCCTCCCTCGGTGACGACCTGGTGCTGGAGATCTTCCTCCGCCTCCCCTCCCTCGCCACGCACGTCCGCGCCGCCTTCACCTGCCGCGCGTGGAGCCGCGCGGTGGCATCCTCCCCTGCCTTCCGCAGCCGCTTCCGCGCGATGCACCCGGCGCCTCTGCTCGGCCTGTTCGCTGATACAATACGCAGCGGCCTCCCGGTCTTTATCCGCACCCACAGCCGTGACAAGGACGTGCTCGCCGCTCTCCGCGGCGGTGACTTCAACTTCACCTCGCTCCATGAGGTGGATGACGATGTGTCCGTGACTGTTCAATGGATGATCTCCTACAGCTGGAACGGCTACCTGTTCCTCTTGAACCAAAAGGTGGACCTGCACGAACGCAAACTCAGCTGGAGCTCAGACTCCAGGTTTCTCGCCGCCGTCAACCCCTTTGGCCTGGCAATGCCGAGATCGAGTGTACATTGTTTTCCCTTGTGAAGAGATGGAGGCAGGTTACCGTAGTTACCGTTCTTTTACGAATCTAGTTTCCCTTTCCTCGGACGAAGATTCCTTGTCTCTCCAGCTGGTCTGTCTTTGTTATGACGAGTCAAGGGTGCGGGTTGGCGTCTATTCGTCAAACACCCGGGATTGGCGTGTTCTGCCACGCCCATGGGTGGTAGTGGCAGAAAGAAGGCCGCCACAAGATTACGATGACAGGCTCTGGCTTGGATGTTTGATGCAAGGCAGTGGGAAAGTGTACTGCCCTTTTTCGAATAATGAGGACATGCTGACACTAAACACGGCGACAATGGACTTTGCTGTCTCCGAGCTCGCATCATGCTTGAAGGAAGCAGAGGATGACGGATGCATGGTAGGGGAAACCAAGGATGGCTCATTTTGCATTGCTTTTTGTCGTAACCCATATTTTCAGATATTCCCGAAGACTTAGTTTGGTATTTTCCGAAGACTTGTATCGCACGAAAGGAAACTTGTAGATAGACTCCGAATCTGTTACTGCAGATCGGAAGTCTTGTAGAACAAGGCAAGGACTCCTAGAGGCGGTAACAGGGACTATAAATATACATGTAACCCTCCGATGAGAGGACATCAACAATTACATCATATTCAACACGACCAACACTGGACGTAGGGTTATTATCCTCCGGGAGGCCCGAACCAGTATAAAAACTCTCTCTGTGCCCTAGATCGATACCTCGATTGATCGTTGTTCCCTGAACCAAATATTTGCCGTTCTCTCGATTATTCGAGCGACGACAGAGGCGCGCCAGGTAGGGGGATAGCGCTGAGGATCCGTCTAGCGCATCAGATGGCATTGGCGGACAAGATGAAGTTCCCGGCGGGCGCCGAATTCAAGTTCGGGTCCTTCACGTTCGTCGCGGACAAAGAAGGAAATCTCCAGGAAAAGACGTCGTCGGTGGCGCAGGAGGCGTCCCCGGCGGCCATGAAGGCTCCGTCCTCAAACGGATCTGCTGAAAGGAGCTCGTCGGCGGCGCCATGTGTGTTGCCGGCGGCCCCCTGTACTACGTTCGGGCTGCGGAATTCCGCGGCCGAGTTCCAGATCGCTTCGCGGGTATCGGGCTCTCCGTTTGGAACCCGCCTAGACGACGGATCCGCCTCGGATCCGCCACCTAGCTCTGCCCTAGAAGCGAGGATGCAAAAGATCGCTCTCGACATCACCGAGGGGCGGTATTTTCCTGGGTTCGGACTCGGTTATCCTGACTACGAGTCCGACTTCAGCGACAGTGACTGCCCCGAGATCGGAGATCCAAGACAAGGTCACAACCCGGCCAGAGAAGTCTTCATGGCGGGACATGACGACGAGGCATCCAGCGATTTGCGCACCATCGACTCGATCAGATCTCGATCGCTTGCGCCATCCAATGTGACGCCGAGAAATCTCAACATCGACTTCGACGCCGTCCGGTTCCAAACTGCGCTAGATTCCCTTGCGCGTTTGGCTCCTGACGGAACACCGCTAGCTCCAATGGTACAACAAGTCGTAGAACTTGCCGGCCGCGTGATCCCACCTCAAGGTCAAGAGGTTGCTGCGCCGGCCAGGACTCCAGTACACCGACGCCTGGGGGCTACCAACGATCAGAGGGCTGAGTCATCCTCACATGGATCATCCTCCGATCACCCCAATCGACGACGGCGTAATCTGGAGCCATCGGATGCAAGACATCAGCTAAACCAGCGGAGGAACCAAACTGGCAATCCCCCAAGGGGGGAACCAGACCAACAAACTCCAGGCGCCCCAGCTCGTAGAGGGACGCGCTCAGAGACGGCTTCTAAGCCGCCCCCGTATAGGGCTCTGGGTAGCTATCTCCGAACTGTTGAGTGGCCAGCCAAGTTCAAAGTGGGGTCTATCGACAAGTACGACGGCACCATCAACCCAGAAGAGTTCTTGTCGATCTACTCCACGACTATAGATGCCGCAGGAGGAGATGAAAGGATCAAGTGCGCTTATCTACCCACCGCCCTGACCGGAGCAGCGCGGTCGTGGTTGTTAAATCTCCCGGCATATCACTTCGACTCCTGGGCAGAGCTGTGCGAGATCTTCAAGGGAAACTTCCTTGGATCGTACAATCGCAACGCGACACCAGAGCAGCTTCGAGGTGTTAAACAGAAGGCTGATGAGAATCTTCGAGACTACATCAAGCGCTTCTGCCTAATGAAGAACACGATTGCGGACATCTCCGACATAGAAGTAATCCTCGCCTTCCAAGAGGGGTGTGTGGATGTGAAGATGGTGGAGACCATAGCGGAGAACGAGCCAAAGACCACTGCAGAGCTGTTCCGATTGGCAGAAATCTGCGCCAAGGCTGCTGATGCTCGCGCTCGCCTCTCCGATGGCCGGGGCAAGGCTCCGAAGAAGAAGTCAGAAGACAGGGATGTGAACGTGGTCGATCGATCGGGATCAGATCGCAATCACTTCCGCAAGAAGCGAGGTCGTCCCGAAGGCGTGGCCAAGTGGTGTCCGATACATCGCTCCCCAACCACGAACTAGAAGAGTGCTTCGATTACCTCAAGCTCGAAAAGAAGCGTCTAGAAGAGGGCAAGACCTCACGGACTGTCAGAGAAGAGGATCGGGGCCGCGAAAGCCAAGATCGAGAACACCGAGATCGGGAACACCGAGATCGGGAGAATCAAGATCGTGGGCGCCGTGATCGGGAGTACCGAGAACGGGAGCCCAGGGAGCGCGATGACCGGGATGAACGCCCGCGCTACAGAAGTCGCAGAGATCATGACGATGAAGAGGAGGAGAGGTACCCGGAGATCAACATGATCTTCGGAGGGAGCTCCGCTCTGTCGTCGAAAAGTCAGTACAAGAAGCTGCAGAGGGAGGTGGCCATGGCGGAACCTTGTTCTAGAAGACTAGAGTGGTCGGATATTCCGATCGCGTTCAATGCCGATGACCACCCGAAGACTCTGCTAAGCAACCCAGAGTTGCCCTTCGTCGCCAAAGTCATCATCCACAGGAACAAGGTCGCGAAGACGTTGATCGACAACGGAAGCGGTCTCAACTTGTTGATGAAGAAGACGTACGACCAGATGGGCCTGCCGATCACCGCTCTCCGACCAGTTGGGGAATCATTCCACGGCATCTTGCCTGGGGTGTCTTCGCGTCCTCTTGGGAAGATAGAGCTAGCAGTGACAGTGGGCCCGAGAGAGAATAGAAGAACTGAGGTCCTGACGTTCGAGGTGGCTGACTTTGAATCTGCCTACAACTGCATCCTGGGAAGGCCTTTTCTGTTCAGGTTCATGGCGGCTGCGCACTTCGCCTACGCCATGCTCAAGATCCCAGGACCTGCGGGTGTTATCACGTTGTGCGCTGATCAAGACCAGGCCGTGAGATGCGACGTCAATGCGCTCATCATCGCCGGCCACTTCGACTCGAAAGATCTTGACTCACAGCGCCAGCCAAAAACTCCTCGAGAAGATCAAAGGCAGATAGCAGCAGTTACCGACACGAAGGCTTCAGATGCAGCATCTCCGTCGACAGCGGCCGCTCAAGCGCCAGCAATGGCTGTCAACGAGCCAAGCACAAAGGAAGACGAGACAGCCAAAAAGGGCAGCAAGCCAATCGGCCTCAGCTTCATCGACCCCGGCAAGAGGACCAATGTCGGGGACAATCTCGACCCTAAATAGGAAGACGCGCTCGTAGCCTTCCTCCGGGAGAATATCGATGTGTTTGCATGGCAGCCATCTGATATGCCCGGGATCCCCAGGGAGGTGATCGAGCACAAATTGGGGATCGACCCGGCTTTCAAGCCGATCAAGCAAAAGCAGCGAAGGTACACGCCGGACAAACGCGACGCCATACATGAGGAGGTCACTAGGCTTCTCAAAGCCGGGTTCATTAGAACGGTAGACTATCCTGAATGGCTAGCAAATCCTGTACTAGTTCCTAAGCCAGACAAGTCCTGGCGCATGTGCGTCGATTACACTAGTTTGAATAAAGCTTGTCCCAAAGACGAGTACCCTCTTCCGAGGATAGATCAGATTGTAGACTCTACCTCCACTAGTGAGTTATTAAGTTTTCTTGATGCTTATTCTGGATATCACCAAATTAGCCTCAACGTCGATGATCAAGAAAGGACGGCCTTCATCACGCCGTTCGGAATATTCTGCTACGTCACGATGCCCTTCGGGCTGAAGAATGCGGGGTGTACTTATCAGAAGTGTGTCAACATAGTCTTCGAGGATCAAATCGGGAAGAACGTCGAAGCCTACATTGACGACATCGTTGTCAAGACCAAGAAGTCCGATGATCTCCTGGCGGACCTGAAGCAAACCTTCGATAATCTGAGAAAGTACAAGATGAAGCTCAACCCTGCCAAGTGTGTCTTCGGGGTGAAGTCTGGAAAGCTACTGGGGTACATGATTTCCGAGCGAGGGATTGATGCCAACCCAGCAAAAGTTGCGGCCCTTGAAAAGCTGAAGCCTCCGAAGACCAGACGAGAAGTCCAGAAGCTAGCAGGCATGATGGCGGCCTTGAACCGGTTTATCTCAAGATCGGGAGAACGAGGTATGCCATTCTACAAGTTGTTACGCAATCAAGATGGTTCTCAGTGGGACGACAAGGCAGAAGAGGCGTTCAAGGAGCTCAAAGCTTATCTCAAAAACATGCCCACCCTGAAACCCCCACAGCCCAATGAAGAACTGCTACTCTATGTTGCTGCTACAGATTCAGTTGTTAGCGCTGCGCTGACAGTTGACCGGGAAACAGATACTGGCCCCAAGCAGTTCGCTGTTTATTTCGTCAGTGAAATATTGAAAGATGCCCAGACGCGTTACCCGATGGTGCAGAAGCTATTGTACGCAGTATTGATGACGTCTAGAAAGCTGAAGCATTACTTCCTAGCTCATCCAATCAAGGTGGTCTCGGATAGACCGCTCCAGACTGTTTTGCATTGCAAGGATGCCATCGGCAGAATTGCTCAATGGTCTGTAGAGCTTGGTCAATACCAGATCGAATATGTCCCTCGAACAGCCATCAAAGGACAAGCTCTGGCGGATTTCATAGCAGAGTGGACCGATGATGGTGATGACGACAAGAAAGATCCAGATCACTGGGTCATGTATTTTGATGGTTCCTTCACGTTAAAAGGCGCCGGTTCCGGAGTTGTCTTCATATCTCCGGCGGGAAAAGTATTGAAGTACGCCATCCAGCTGCTCTTCCAAGCTACGAACAATGTTGCAGAATATGAGGGCCTCGTGACAGGTCTCCGCATTGCCAAATCTCTCGGTATCAGCCGACTGCTCGTGAAAGGGGATTCACAGTTAGTCGCCCGGCAGGTACAGAAGGAGTATCAATGCTCTGATCCGAAGATGGCCGATTACCTTGAAGAAGTTCGGAAGCTGGAGAAAGGGTTCGATGGTCTCGAAGTGCGATACATACCACGGCTGGACAATCGTGACGCTGATCATTTAGCGTGCATTGCTTCATCACGATCTCCAGTCCCAGATGATGTGTTCTTAGAGAAGCTCCACAAGCCATCGGCGGCAAGCACACACGATGAAGTGGAAATGATGGTTATCGACGCGGGAGAAGGCTCTGTCGAAGACTGGCGTATACCGATTCGCCTGTTTCTCGAAAACAGTCCTATCCCAGATGATGATGCGGCAACGGAACGGTTGGCCCGCAAGTCCAAGCATTATGTGTTGCTCAACGACGTGCTCTACAGACGAGGTCTCAATGGGATTCTGCTGAGGTGTGTCTCTACGGAAGATGGCATTCGGTTACTGCATGATATACATGGTGGGATCTGCGGTGCACATGCGGCTTATCGCACTCTCATCGGCAAGGCATTCAGGCACGGATTCTACTGGCCCACGGCAAAGCAAGACGCTATACACCTCGTGCAGACTTGTAAGTCCTGTCAATTCTTCAGTAGGCAAAGTACAAGGCATGCTCAAGAGTTACATACAATTCCTATTACATGGCCTTTTGCTATCTGGGGAGTGGATATATTGGGACCGTTTCCTAAAGCCAAAGGAGGGTACAAGTTCTTGTATGTCGCCATCGACACTTTCACCAAGTGGATCGAAGCAGAGGCAGTTGTGAACATCACTGAGGTTGCTTCCATCAAGTTTATGAGAAGTATAGTCACAAGGTTTGGAGTTCCCAGAAAGTTGATATCAGACAATGGTCGACAGTTCATCGGTCGCCGGTTTGAGAAGTTTTGTGCCGATCATGGTATAATTCACCCGACATCTTCGGTGGCTCATGCTCAAACCAATGGTGCTGTCGAGCGAGCCAACGGGATCCTTATGAAGGGGATGCGTGCACGGGTCTACGAGAAGCTAGCAGCTAAAGGCAAGAATTGGATCGAAGAGCTACCGACCGTTCTGTGGTCAGCACGGACGTCTACCAGTCGAGCTACAAAGGAAACTCCATTCTTCTTAGTCTACGGCGCTGATGCAGTACTGCCACCCGAGATTCACTTGGGGGCTCATCGGATCACCAATTTTTATGAAGACGACCAGCCAATCTCCAGAGAGGTTGATCTACTGCTCCTCGAAGAAGAACGCAACACAGCACTCCATAACGTGGAACGTTATCAGGAGGTTCTGAAGAAGCAGTACGCCAGCAAAGTGGTCGGTCGACATTTAGATGTGGGAGATCTGGTGATTAAGAAGGATATCAAAACCAAGGATAAGCACAAGTTGTCTTCTCCATGGGAAGGACCCTACATAGTAGTTGAGGATGCTGGCATGGGGGCTTATATCTTAGCCCATATCGACGGTGATATATTGCCCGGAACATGGAACACTGATCAGCTTAGAAAGTTTTATGTGTAATCCATTGTTTGATGAATAAAGTGTGTTCAGTTTCTCCAACTACTGTGCAAGGTTCCAAAGGTTGACCCAGGTCGGTCTGCTAGTTTGGCTGGTGTCTTAGCCACATGAGGGTTATAAGGCATCGGTACGAACAGCCTCTTCAGGCAAGATTGGTCATAAGGCTTAGCCACACTGTGGTTCATAAGTTAATTGACCCCCATGACGTTCTAGCGAGGGACCCTTAGCCCATGAGGTTAATAAGCGGCTCTCCCTAGGCCGGTTGCACGACAACCACCCAACAGACTGCAAGTCTTATGCCATATGGTGCTACATGATAGCTCGGCCAATGGTTCATAAGTTTCGTAAGTCTCCCCGAGTGTCTGAAGTAAGAGCCTTAGCCATCGAGTTATAAGTGCCAACTTCAGACCACGTTGCAAGATCAACACCCCCATTATTTAGCTTGAAACATCACTTGCCATGAGCAAAGTCAAATGTTATACAGCTATCATGGGTTCCAGATACGGAGCAAACTCTAAAAAATTAGTTCAAACGTAGCTTGTCACAGGCAAAGCTAAGCGTCACTGAATTAATGGACATCCTTCTATGATATTTCGATATTGCATATTAGTGATAATGCTTTCCTGCATACAGTTATAACTGTATCCAAAAAAGCAGGGGGCTGGGCTACTATGCATATCTAAAATGAATTAACAGGAGCCTGAGCTCCAACAGTATCTCAAAATAGTGTTTGATTGCAGGGCTGAACAAGTATTTCAAGGCCTCTCCTCATCAGAAGGAGATACATCTAAGTTCAAATCCATGATGAACTTGTCGGCTGACTCCATCAGACCGTCCACAAGTGCATCACGATCAGCTACATTACAAGTGAAGCCCTGCTCTACTATCTTCACGTCCAAATCAGGATGATGGTTCTTTAATGCAGCCAAAGCAAAGGCACAGCCATTGACTAAGCTATCAGCAACCTTGTCCGCAAGTTTGGCCTTCTCTGCAGTCAGGATCTTGTTGGCATCCTTCAGCTTCTTCACCTCTGCCTGCAGAGCTTGGATTACTTGAGTCTTGGCTGTGTTCTCAGTGCTTAGGGCTTCATTTTTGGAGTTCAAATCTACAACAGAAGACATCTGATTACTTCAGGAATATAAGAATTGGCAAAAAGGGAACAACAAATGACAGGAAGAATTACCCTGCACGTTCTTCTCTAAAGCCTCTTTGTCGACACGGAGATCTTTGAGGTACTCCTTGTGCTCCCTCTTCAGAGTTTCTATCTCCTTGGCATGAGATACCTTTGCGTCATCATGGGTCTTGGTCAAAGCAGTAAGAGCTTTCTCAAGCTCCTGGATCTTGTTATCTTTCCCCGATGAGTCATTGGCCTTCTCAGCATCAGATAGTTTCTTCTGAAGAACAGCGAGTTCTCCCTCTTTCTGCCTGATCCTGTCAGTGAGGCGCTTGCAAGTCTGCAGATGCCACTTCTTGGCGGCGACCACCTCCTGGCTCAGCTTGTCGAACACTAAGTTCTCCCCAACTGTCCCGGAGGCGGAAGCAGAAACGACTAGGGCCTGTTCGGGCGCTGGTTGGGCGTTCGGGGCCGGAGGGGTGACAGCAGGAGCAGGTTCAGCAGAAGAGGACAGAACACTGCAACATGATCACACATCAGACGATCGGATGAACACATTTCAAACAGCAAGGGAATTACAATAGTATACTCACGAAGTATCCCTCTTGGTGCGGAAGCGTCTTCTCTTGACGGCAGGGCTAGAAGCGGATGTCGCCTGGGAAGACAAGACTTGAGAGATTTTGGAAAACCCTTTAAAGAGACTGCCGAAAGCAATTTCGATGGGTACCTGATCGCCGGTACGAGGATTGGTGACGCGAGTCGGAGGCAATTCAGGGACATCGGAGGCAACGGTTGCTGGAGTCGCTGAAGCTGCTGGAGCTGTTGGAGTCGCAGGAGTAGCTGTTCGAAAGCGCTTGCGGGTCATAACCTTCGGCTTCGCCCCACTCGGGGGCTTCGAAGACGTGACGGCAGGTGGAGGAAGGCTGGCGGCTTCGATACCCACCGGAGTATTACCGGACGTGGGATCGGCAGCTGGTTCAGCCCTCTCGGCTTCTCCTGGTGCCTCAGATTGCTCGACAGTAGCAACAGCAGCCACCTTTCGCTCAAGAGAGCTGGTAGCATCATCAGTAACGGCCATATCCCTCTCCTGATCGTCGTTGCCTTCTTCATCACTGTTCCCGATGATTATGTCCACATCGGGTTGGACATCGTCGGGGCCGGGTTCGTAAAGGTTCTACAGAACACAAGATAAGTATGGTGGAAAATATATCTTCAAGCAATGCGAGGAGGTCTCTGATCAATATACCTCGGGAGGTGGATTTGCTGCACTATAAGGAAGAGGTACTGTCGAAGGCTTCTCTCGTGGCCCTACACCCAGGATATCAGTTACTCTCTTGCGGACATTGTCTTCGGAGAGTTCGGTAGCTGCAAAGGAGAGAAAAAGATGACATGCTTATCAAACAGAAATCAGATATCAAGTATATACTGATATGTTGATGAGTGATGGACATCTACCTCCAACTGGTAACCAATTAGGTTCGCCAGGACCCGTATAATGCATAGCCAGTGGATCACGGTGCTGAAGAGGGAAGATGCGTCTCCGGACGAATTCTTCCACAACATGTTCTCCTCTCAAGCCCAATTTGATCAATTCATTGACCCTGGCTATCATCTTATTCAATCGAGGAACATAGGTCGGAAGACCCCTGTCCCACTTCTCATGATTCGGCATTAAGCCTTCAAGCTTGATGGCACCAATCTTCTTCTCCATGTCCAAGATCAGATATTTGGTGACGTATCCACTCCAGGAAGACTTATACTGATATGGGATGAACTCAGATTTGTTCCTCAGTACAAAGCCTACTGAAAACACCATCATCTGACCCTTGTAGTATCGGGGCTGGTGATAATGGCGCCACAGATTCAAGCAGGGGGCCACGCCCAACCAGCACTCACACAAGATAGCAAACATGCTAAGCATCATCACAGCATTGGGTTTGAGTTGAACAAGCTCGATATGGTAAAATCTACAGATCTGCTCAAGGAACTTAGAAGGCGGAAGGTTGAAACCACACATGAGATGAGCCTCAAATACCGGGATTTCCGTGGTGTTGCAATGATGATACTCCTCTTCGCCAGTGTTCCGACGAGTCAAGAAAGCCGAGATCATCCCTCTTTGCTCCAGTTCATCCAAATATTCCAGGGAGAGGCTGGATTTCTTCCAGTACTCTTGCAGGTTTGGGATTTCCCCCTTCTTCATCTTTTGCTGCGCCTGGGTAAGAGAGATATTGGAGTCGTGGGAGTCGGAGGATTGATTCTCGTTGGGATTGCCGGAGATTGTGGCGGACGAGGATGCGGCGGCCATGTGAAATGTTTAGGGTTTGAGGAAATGGAAAAGAGTGCAGACTAAAGGATGGAGGAAAAGAATACGGCGTGAAGGGCTTAAGTAAAACCCGACGTGACGGTTCGCTTCCCCGTAAATGCGGGATTTCTCTTCCTTGGGTTACGCGCGGCATATACCGAGGTGATGCTCTTTTCTGTTATTAAAATAACGCGTCTGGATTTGCGCTCGGTTTTTGGAAGGATAACTACCTGGTTATGAGGTAGAAAGTTGGAATATTTTCTGGGATCAGTTGCCCCGGATAATTAATAATGTTCGATTAACGATCCGGATCGGAAAGAGCCTTCGGTGCGTGAAAAACTTATTGAGTAATACTCCCGAAGAGTTCTCGACCAAGTGATCTGTTAGTTGTTACGAAGACTCGTTTCATCGAGGCACATCAGAGAAGTCAAGCTCAGTTATCTCGAAGACTCATGCAAGGTACATTGTCGGGAAAACAAGACAAGCCAACATCACAGATGCAATATCATTCAGAAATTATAATCTTGGATTGAAGGCAGCCCTTGGTATGTCCAAGGACGCGTCCCGGGACAACCTCAAGAAGGCCTACCGGGAGGTAGCTAAAACATCTCACAAGCAAGACATGCAGAAAACTATCTAGGTTCTACTCTCCGACCTGCTTGACAGAAGAATAAAACAGGAGAAGAAGAAAAAATAAGGAAACCTAGGCTACTGCAAAGAGAATGGCATGATAGCCGCTCCCTTATCCCTAGTTCCGCTGATCATCAGCGTCCTCAGGAGCTGCAACAGCAGCATCAGCATCAACCTCGTCCTCCTCATATGTGATGAGGGGAGAGGAGGCTTCGGCAGCAGCAGCGGCAGAGCCTGCACCTACGCCGCCCTCACCATAAGTGATGAGCGGGAGGGGCGCCTCGGTGATGGAGAGGGTAGAACCCTCGTTCAATGCCATGACCGGGTTGATGACCCCGGTAGGAAGGAGAGGATCTTCTGCGGCGACGGGAATGGAGCCACCCGCCTGAGTGGATCCGGCTTGAGCGCTCGTCCAGGGAGCCCAGCCAGGATTGTACAGGACCAGGGCTTTCTTCTTGGCCGGCTCGTCATCGTCGCTGTTGTCGTCGCTGTCGTCGTCATCGTCGTCGTCGTCGTCGTCGTCGGAGTCGTCGAGGAGGATGGGTTTGGCGTCCGCCGGAATCCCGCGTGGCCCCTTGTTCAGGGCGACGTGGAGGCGGCGCGCGAACTCTTCATCTCCCGCCGTGTCCACCTCTAGGTCTACGACCTGAGATGGATCTGGAGGGGGACTCGGAGGAGGGAGCCCGTAATCTTCCGCGGAAAGCGGAGGAGGAGGAGCAGCTACCGGCGGTGGAGCGCCTGCGGGATGCGCGGAGGAGGATCCCGACCCGCCGGCGAGCTCGCCGTCGAACCACTTCATGAACTGTGGAGTGGTGGGTCTTTTCTTGCCCATGGTGGATGGTGGATGCGAAAGTGATACTCGGGGGCTCCGCCGTCCTAATCATTTATAGCTAAAAGGTGGCCTTTTGGAAACTGAAAGGTCAAGTGCAGATTGGATTTTTTATGTTTCTTCCTGGGAAACCGCGCGGCGATGCGGGGACTTCAGGAGGAACCTTGGTGGGCCTGACTTGAAGAGTAAAGACAAGAAGCTGAAGGGTCACGTCAAGGTCTTTTCATATTCTGAAGCAGCATCAATGCCATGGCTGGACCAAGAAAAAGGGATGAGGATGAGAATTGTTTACTATTTTCTCCGAACTCCCTGGCTTGACGGTCCTCTTAAAGACCTGGTGTTGGTAAATTTATTTAAAGGAAAGGTTATTCCGATCACTCAATGCGGTTGCTGCGGTTCCGAAGACTCGGTTCTATCAGTCGCCCCGAAGACTCGGTTCTCTTAATGGTTCCGAAGGCTCGGTTAAATCAGTTGCTCCGAAGACCTGTGCGTTCGGCTATTCCGAAGACCGGGTTCGGTGAATTGTGCCGAAGACTCAAGGGTTGAAGACAAAGAATATCTGAAGTATGTGTGCTCAGTGAAGAACATATCCCTTGTCAGAAGTTCGCATGAAGACAGGATCTCTTCGTATCAAAGACGAATCGGCCAAGGGACATGTTCGGGGGCTTATGTCGTAACCCATATTTTCAGATATTCCCGAAGACTTAGTTTGGTATTTTCCGAAGACTTGTATCTCACGAAAGGAAACTTGTAGATAGACTCCGAATCTGTTACTGCAGATCGGAAGTCTTGTAGAACAAGGCAAGGACTCCTAGAGGCGGTAACAGGGACTATAAATATACATGTAACCCTCCGATGAGAGGACATCAACAATTACATCATATTCAACACGACCAACACTGGACGTAGGGTTATTATCCTCCGGGAGGCCCGAACCAGTATAAAAACTCTCTCTGTGCCCTAGATCGATACCTCGATTGATCGTTGTTCCCTGAACCAAATATTTGCCGTTCTCTCGATTATTCGAGCGACGACATTGCTTTTGATACTGGACATGGCATTGGTATCCTGATCCGTGGAGTTGATGAGAAATGGGTACGGCACGATGTACCCCTTCGCAAAGAAGAATATGCGGAGGTATTGAATGATCTTGGAAACCTGGATTTCCTGGCCATTAGAGATGGATTTGTGTACCTGGCCACGACAGATATGGTTGTGTCTCTGAACTTGGAAACAATGGAGCTAGACATGTTGTTTCCGAAGACCTTGAATGGCCGCTTTATCTGTCTCTACCCCTACTTCATGGCGTGGCCTCCTTCATTAGTTGGCAATTATGGGAGGTTCGCGGAGTTCTCAGATGATTCCATCAACGCATAGCCAGGCATGGAGACTGTCCCATTTTTGTCTCTCAGTTAGTATAGTCTGTGCAAGCTTATTTAGGCTCTTAATTTTCTGAAATTCGTCTTAAAATGTGATGCTTAATTACTTTAGCCATACAAATTTATTCATTGTGGATCTTATTGTTACATTCATTCTATGCAATATTAATCCACATCCATACTTTCTTTAATTAAGACTATGCAGTATGTAGGCGAGGATGCAAGGTTGGAAACTTGTGGCCAACCTACGAGTTTTAACATCAAATCGTAGATGAGCCTAGTTCTGCTAGAAACAGAGCTACATAGCATTTGAAAATATGAAGAAATTATCCATTGAAATTTTGAGAAAATCTTCATTCTACGTCTCTCTGCACACATTACTTTTAACAGAGTCCGGGCAAATTTAATCTGGTGTTATCTGTACATTAATTGGATGCCTCATCATAGTGATTCTGTTGTGGTACGGAGGGACAACTTGATGATCATAAGACCTAACTATGACATTTGAATAGGGGAAAGCTAAAGCTCACCCGGGTGTTTCTGGCCGCGTCATCACCCGATTTGTTGCCGTTCGATTTCTTGCGTGTATGCCTCTGGTGACCGTCTGATTTCTGTGTTCTGTGCAACACTTCTATCACGTGGGTCCTGCTTTGGTGGCCGTCGCGCGACAGAACATTTCAGCCTTGTTTCATTTCGCTTCGCCCCCGTTTCTCTCTCACTCATTCGTTCCTCTGTAGCAAGGCTTTGTCGCGCTTCGTGGTGAGTGATTCCTCTTGCGATTTATAGTTTTTGTCCCTTGGGTTCGTTTCTGGTTCCCATGTCTCCTCCCTCGTTTGGATTTGCATCATGTTTTATGCCATTTGAGCTTGAACTCTGCCGATCTGAATTTTGTGGCATTGAATCGATTCTACTGGTCATGGATTTTCGATTAGGAGTTTGTGTCTTCATCTGCGATTTTTCTGTTATGTAAATTTGATCACTTCTAGTTCCTATATCTCCTTCATATCGATTTGAATCCTGTTCATGTCAGTGATTTTTCATTAGTCGATTTGGCTGCGATTTGAGGCGAGATTGTTTGGGATTTGAGTGCTAGGACATGTGAGAATACTTGTGAATCATCAATCGATTTGATTTCCTCACGAGCACCTGTAAAATTTGGGTTTCCCAAAATTTTCCCAATTACTAGGGTTTGATGATTTTCTGAAATTGGGGTTAATGTCTGAATCTTGGTGTTTCGGACGGAATAGATCACACATGTTTGGGTGAGGTTGCAGTTGAAGTGTCATGATTTTTAGAGCCTTTTTGATTGGGATTTCACAGGCTGTTGTTTGGGCTCCTGTACTCCTCTATTCAGTTTGCCCTATTGTGATCAGCATCATAGCTCTTCTGACTAGCTCGCCCTGCTTTGTTTCTTCTTCGATTTTGTTTCGCTGATCATTGCTTGTCGGCTAGTCTCCTGTCAATCGAGTGGCTTTATTCTTCAGCCCTCCAAATTACCTTGTGTGTGCAGTGCTCTGTTTTCAAGTTTGAAGAAATGGACAACTAACTCAGGTGCTCGGTTCCAGAAAGGAGAAATCCAGCGTGTCTTCACATGCAACAGCAGCTCACCTCCTTGCTCTGCAGGTCTCTGAACATGTGCTTGCAAGCTCTCAGCGATCTGTGCCAGCTAGCTTTTTGCTTGTGGCCTTAATTAAATATTATCTGCTCCGGCTGTAGCTTTTAGTAATCCTTGCTCCAGCAGGTTGATTTGATTTGTGAGCGGAGCTGCTTGTGTTTTGTCCCATGTGCATATTGTGTTAAATTAATAATTGTCTAGTGCTTGTCGAGAGTGAAGTGATCAAGACTTGCCTGTTAACAGGTAAATACATTTCTTTGATTCCTCTTACTGTAGTTGTCTAAAAGATCCTTGACAGTTCTTGTTAGTCATAATTGGTCGATTCTGGTTCCTCTCTAATTTGGTTTGATGTATACGGTTTGACTTTAAAACTCTTGTTAGTTGCTTTCGTATCCTTGAACAAATATGCACATGTGCTTACTCTTACTGAATGGTTGTTCTTTGTAACATCTCATATATACAGTTATTCCCCTTGTCTGTCTTCTAATTAATCTTATGCACTGTATTTTGTAGAGTTGATGCAACTCTGGTATCGTAGTTTATATGTCTTAGTTCATGTACTGCTGAATGTCGTATCTTTGAATTTCGTATGATGGACTTCTCTTTAACCTGCATGTAGAATCTTTTTCAATTACTTGTGGTAGCGGCCATCTCTTCGTGCTCAGATAAGACTGAGTTTTTCATGTTTTAGTAGTTCTGCTTCTATGAGCCTAATTTGAAACTGGTAGCGCTTTCAGGTCTAGAAAAAGTTACAAGTTGATTTTCAAGAAATTACACCATGTCTTTGATGTAATTTTAGAATACACCGACTGTCAATTTAGCAGTATTAGAATGTTATAATAAGATTTGTAGGTTTTTTTATTTTGAATTAAATGTTGGCATTAGTTTTTTTTAGCATGGTCTTTTTTTTTAATCTTGGATATTAAAAACCTTAACATCACAAACTATTTTTGCCCCCTTTTGATGTAATTTTGTGAGTACTTTTTTGTCTCGGAGAATCTAAAGAGCACATGTCTCTGTTCTTGTGCATCCTCTGTAGGTTGATTTGTTCGTTTGGCCCCTCGTTCCTCAAAGCCCGTGTTCGATTTTTTTCCCTGACTTGGACTGATTGATTTGGTTTGGTTTTATCTTCAAGCGAAACGGAGGCGATTCGTTGGCAAGTTTCTGGTTATTCATTTCAAATCCCTTCTTCCTGCCTCTTGTTGCTTGTTCGATTTTGTCCCCCTGAATTTTGGTTCACTTGATTTCAGTTTGGGTTGTTTTAGTGCAGTGTTTTTTGCCCATTTGAGCATGAAGGTCCACCTAGATTTGAGGATATGTAGTTGTCTTGAGTTTATTTTGATTGTTACTTCGTTCACACATATGCAGGTTTGAGTGGATTTCCCCCCAAGTTCATATGAGGATTTGGTTTGATTGGTGTGTATATGCGATTGGTCCTTATTGATTCGTCGATTCACCCGATTTCAAGTTGTTTTTTTAACTATCTGTGCATGTGCTGAACCCCTTTCTGCGTAAGTAGCTTGAGACATTCACTTTTTGATTGGATATATTCCTCTAAATTTATCAAGTCTGAAGAAAAGTATGTGAGTTAATGACAAGTATTTTAGCAGAGTCTGCCTATCATTTTCTTGTTAAATGCATTTTGAGTCTTTTTTTGTTTCTCTCTTTTTTTTGTTATATCTGAACTGTGTCCTAGTAAATTAATTGACATGTAAAAGTGACAGTTCCAAACAGATGAAATTACACCATAGCACTGGTGTAATTTTAGCAGAGTCTGCATGTCATTTTCTTGTTAAATGTATTTGACTTTTTTTTGTACTATGTTCTAGTAAAATCATTTATTTGTCTATATTTCATTTCTGTGTTTGTGTTTGGTGTTAGCTGTTGTATAATCTGCATTGTGTATATGTCGTGTTTTTGTGGTCTGTTAGATCTTCGATCAAGGGCTCAGAATTTAGGTGTTGGAACCCAACCCAACACCCGAATTTCTGGGCACAAAATTCAATATGATTCCCTTGAGTAGATTGTGACTTTCGTCAAAGCCCCATCCGGTATCTTGATAGTTGTCTAGACCCATTCCCATTCTTTTTGGGCAAATAAGTCGCTATTAGTTTTGGATGCACTATGAAAAGTCACAGTTTCAATCAGACGAAATTACACCTTAGCGTTGGCTGTCATTTTTTTCTTAACTATATTTTTGGACTTGAGTTTTTTGAGATGTTCCTTTCTTTAACTGAATTTTTAAGAGTACTATGTTTTTAATTTTTGGAACAAAGTCATGGAAATTTGATGCTCATATAATTAGGAAGTGCATTGGTGAGTCTCTTTTTTTAATATAGAGCTATACATGTGTAATTTGTTTAGGAATGGTTCCTGAAACAATTACAGTTGCAATCAGATCAATAACACCTTGGGATTGGTGTATTTTTTTAGCACACTCTTCCTGTCATTTTTAAATTTTTTGGTACACTACACTTGTGGTTTCAATTGTGTTCCAGAATGAACTAGTTTAAGGCTCATAATTTGTTAAGAAAAATGGTTCCTCAATGCCATTAAAAGTGAAAAGTCACAGTTTCAATGAGAGGAAATTACACCTTGGCTCTGGTGTAATTTTAGCACACTCCGCCTGTCATTTTTTAAATTGTATATTTATCCTGAAGTTTTTAACATGTTCGTTTTTTTGTTGGCCTTTTAGGCCACTACTAGGATTATTTTTCATTTACATATTCTTTTTAAACCCTAATTACACCTTGGTATTTGTGTAATTGCAATATACACCTTGGATTCTCTATACGACTAGTGTTTACTGCTGTGAACTGTGCTGAAATGAAATTATATGGAGCCCGGTACCTTTTCCTTTTCTGCTAGTAATATTTTGATGCCTTTTTCGAACTAGTGACAGTTTAATCCTCTGTTTTTGTATTTATTCACTTTTTCAGAATTTTTATTGCATTCGAATATAGTTGTTATGGTCTGGCTTACCTTTAATTACACCTTTTTATTGGTGTAACTCGTAGTATACTTGGAATGTCATTCTAGCAGATATATTTAGTTCCTGACTGTATGCTTAGGAGATTTTGTATTTAATAGCCTGATTTCATAGTATCTTATGCTAGTATGTGAAAATGTTCCAGTTTGGATGACTCGATGGAGTAGGAACTCTGTCATTTTATATTCAATTCATTTGATACTGTCTTTTTTATTGGCAGATACGAAATACTTTTGTTTTTCAGTGCAAGGTCCTGCAAACCCTTCAAGGTATTTTTGTTTAAGACACTGGCGTTATAACCAATAATATTTTCATTTGGCATATGTAATCATAGCTGTTCTGCAAATGCCTAATGTTACTTTCCATATTATGATAAGTTAAGAACAACTAGTTCAGGTGACAAGTATCTGTTATTATGGTCTCTCTCGCTTCTAATTACACTTTACTAATGGTGTAACTATAGTATATTTGCACTGTCATTCTAGTAATATCAGACTGTATTTTTTGCAAACTATTTAATTATCCAATCATTTTTTCATATTATTGGATATATCGTGGCCAGTGTATATATGTGTCTATCACATTTTTAGGTGCTGCAGTTTTGTGTTTTGATTCTGTGTACAGCAAGTAATCTTTGATGATCAATAGTCTAAATGTATTGCATATTTATTGTCACTGTTTTGTTCCTTGGCTACTTTTTCTGACAACCATAGAATTTTGTTTTGTTTCATGACCTATGTCTGGAAAAGGTGAAGCTTATGACATCCCCAAGCCTGAACATGCTGCTTTCAAGCTCTTTTGAGAGCAAGAAGGATTGAGCTTGTCTAAACTATCCTACTGTTGCAGCTAACCAACTGGAAGGTATCGTCCATGTGTGCTGTGTCATGGTCATGATCTTGTTAACTAGTGTCTCCTCAAGTTATGTTTGAGATTATGTATAATGAACGTGAGGATGCTGTAAAATTAAATTTGAAATTCTGGTTCCATTAGTTTTTTTTTTAATATGTGAGCTCGTGATTTTTATCACTTTTACATGCGAAAATTGCATTGACTAGATTTCATTTTTCTTGTCTGTTGGATCTTGGATGAATGGCTCAAAATTCAGGTGCTGGAACCCAACCCAGCACCCGAATTTTCTGTTCATAAAATTTGGGTGTTCTGTCCTGCCCCAACACCGGGTGTTGGACAGGGTGAGAAACACCCGGGTCTGAGGTAGACAGCCCCTTTGAATATAGTGAATATCTGGTAGGATAGGATTAGTTTCCATCGTATCTATAAGCTTGTGTGAGATTGAGTCATCATGCACTCATATGAACTCTTGTGGCTCCATACAATCAAGGAATAATTATGCAACATATTCATCCTCTTACGTTGGCAGTTAACCCAAATTCAGACTAGTAAATCTGAATTATTTTGAAGCATCCTAGTAAAACATATTATGCTTACACCTGGCCATTTGCAACCATCTTATGATAATACTCCTGATTTTGCAGGCCTGCAGGACTTCATTATAACTCAAATCGGTGTGAAGGAATAGTTTGTTATTTTGGTTTGACAGCTACAACTTAGCGGAGTCATGTTTAGGGCTGGACGAAAAGCTCGTGGCTCGTTAGCTCGGCTTGGCTCGCGACTAGCTCGGCTCGGCTCGGCTCGGCTCGTTCACTTTTTGTAACGAGCCGAGCCAGGTTTGTAGCTCGTTATGTTTAACGAGCTGGCTCGAGCCGGCTCGCGAGCCGCTCATGAGCAAAACAAGCCAGCAAGTCCTTGCAGGCCCAGCACCCCTCAGTCTCTCCTCCTTCGTAAGCTAAACGAGCCTATTGACGAAAATAGGGACCAGCACCTCTCCTCACTCCTCACACCTTATCCATCTCATGAATCACGCCGCCACCACACCTCGCCGCCTCCCCAGTCCCCACCGCGCCGCCTGCCTCGCTCCATCTGCGAGCCGCGTCGCCCTGCTCTCTCACTGCCCTCCTCTACCTCGTGCGGTGATGTCGCCCCTCTCCCTCTTCCCCTCACGCGGTGGCGACGGCTCCTCCTCTGTCGTTCCTCCACGTCACCGGCCCCGTCTCCTCCTGGTCGCGACGACCTCCGCGATGTCAGCCTCCGCCTCCCCGCCCGGCGCACGTCTTGCCCAAGGACGTGAAGATATACCTGACGGCGTGGTCGTCGTCTTCTTCCCCAGGTCGCGACGGAGGTGCGGGAGGTATCGGCGGCGAGTTTAACGAGCTGGCTCGCGAGCCAGCTCGAGCTCGTAACAAGCCGAGCCGAGCCAGCATTCCAGCTCGTTAAGATAACGAGCCGAGCCGAGCCAGCTCGTTATCCTAACGAGCTGGACCGAGCCGAGCTGAGCCGAGCCGAGCTGGCTCGGTAGTCTAGCCCTAGTCATGTTTCGCCTCCAGGTTCTTAATAAGCTATGATGGATAGGAGCGCTTGGAGACTCACAATCAACGTGACTGAACTATGATCTTTTTTTAACTCTAACTCAACTTTTGCCTTGTGTCTTTTTGTGTTTCTCCTATCCTTGTTTCTACTTTCTTGTGAGTTTTATCTCCAGCCTACCCCAACCTGTTTTTTTTTGGGTACCAGCGGAGGCTACCCCAACCTGTTTGGAACAAAAGGCTGTGTTGTTGTTGTTGTTGTACTTTTTTCTTTTTTTTTTGCGAGTAAATTGTGTTGGGACTTAGAGATAGGGGTGGAAAAAAAACCGGAACCGAAAGCCCGAAACCGGAAAAACCGAGACCGAGCCCGAAATACCCGAAATTTTGGGCTTCGGATACCAGATCAGGTATTGAACTCGGGTAACCGATCTATTTCAGTCCGGTTCGGTTAGCAGCCTTGGGTACCCGATAACCTGAAATATTGTAGCGCCCCACCACTGGCCCATGGCCTCACGCTCAGCAGCAGGCCCACCAAACTACTCCCAGCCCTCCACGCAACTATGCCCCCACCATGCAGCTACGCAGTCGCTCAAAAAAATGCAGCTACGCAGCCCACGCAACCTGGCAGAGAAACGCTTCGCTTCAGTTCGCTTGTGCACGCCGCCGCTTCAGCTTCAGTTGCGCTGCGCATGCGCATCGACGCCGCATAGCCAGTTCGCCACCGCCTCATGCGACCTGCGCCGCCCAGCACCCGTGCGCCCACCGCGTCGACCAGCCTCGACCAGGAGGAGCCACCCCCCACGCGGAGACCAGCTGGAGCCGCAGTCCCGCAGCAACGCCGCCGGCACCTGAACTAGCCCGAGCCCGCCGTCACACGGCTTCAAGACGATCTCTGCAATCTTGCAATATATGCTCTCTCAATCCCGTCCCGTCGTCTGCTATCTGCAGTTCATACAGGTTTTGAAATATTGGGTAGTTTGGGTATACCCGATGACCGAACCGAATTTTCGGTACCCGAAGTTGTCGGGTACCCAATATCTCAGCATATGTTTGGGGTATCAATTCTTAGAAACCGAAATTTTGAGAAACCGAAAAGACCGGACCGAATTTCCGGGTATACCCGAACGCCCACCCCTACTTAGAGACGTAACCGTGATCCCGTTAATGATTATGAACATCACCTTGCTTAAGTCAATGTCTGATTCGGGTATGCTGTCTTGTATACGACAACAATCTGACCATGTTTGCTAAATCCGAATTTATATTTTTGAAAAGCAGTCAACCATAGGTCTCTCAGATTGGCCTTGTAGCTTGTTGCGGCTCTTAAGTGTTGGACAACCCAAAATTCTGGTGGGCTTGGTTGATGAAATTACCTGGGCTAATGTTCTTAAGTGTTGGACAACCCAAAATTCTGGTGGGCTTGGTCGATGAAGTTACCTGGGCTAATCTATATATATCTTATATAGATGCAATCCACTAACTATCACTAATTGCTATAAAGCTGCAACCACATTAAGCCACGTCATCTCAATAATCTGGTCCGTCAGATCGCGTGGCTGATTACACTCATACCGTCCATTTTCCCATAGGCAGCCAAGTGAAATGTTGCTGTCCATTTGCGTTCGTAAAAAACAGCTCATCTGTTTCTGTTATTCACCCTGCTATAATGGCATTTATCTGCTAGCATAAAAAACTGCTCAAAGTAATCAAACGGTTGCCTCTCCCGTGCTCATTTGTTTATAAGGGGGTGTTCGGGTCTTTAGGACTAAATTTAGTTCTCGCACTAATTTACTATTTAAGGGTATTAAATAAAGTCTAATTATAAAACTAACTACAGAACTTTGTTCTATTTCGCGAGACGATTCTAATGAGAGTAATTAAGCCGTGATTAGACGATAGTTACTGTAGCATCACTGTAGCTAAACATTGATTAATTAGGCTCGTTAGATTCGTCTCGCAAAATAGCGCACATCTGTACTAAGGTTTTGTAATTAGACTTTATTTAATACCTCTAAATAGCAATTAGTGGCAGGACTAAATTTAGGGCTAAAGGAAACGAACAGGCCCTATTCACCCTCCTATATTGGGAACCGATTAAAATCCTTTGGTGCAAATAGTCTTTGTTAAGCCTTCAAGGTCCCATGTCCTCTATAGACTCCTGGACATCACCTATTTTATTTTGCACCTGGTCTGCAGATATACAATGGTCTCCCTATCTTCATTCAGACTATAAAGCCTCCCTGAAGGCTCTCCTCAAGACCAGGCTGAGATGGACTAGGTAAAAGCAGTAAACGGGCTAGAAATCTCCACATTTTCTTTCAATAATCTGCATTTTTTATCTCTTCATATATTTAGGGATGTTTCCCTTTATCTAACCACTAGCCGAAATGGCCAATTTCAGGTACACCATTGCTGAGAACTTGGTTTCTGGACAATATTGCCTTTGCTTCCCAATTGACTAGACCCTCTCTAAAATACTTTTTTTCCCTAGGTTCACGGGAATGTTGATTATATGATTTTTGCATTTTATTTCCAGGTGCCACCAGGAGAATAAGGAAGTAGTTTCATGTTTATCATCCAGTTAGCTCTCCTTCCACTCTCATCTAGGTCTCTTCCTCCACTGTTTTTTTTTTAAGTAATCTTTCTCCACTGTTTATCAAATGTGCATCACAGATGTCACAAAGGGCATGTTCGTTGTTTGTTAACAAACTACCTATAGCAGATTTGTTAGACAGAGTTGAATGTGTTTTATTTTTGCAACGTTGATATTTCTATTCATTATATTTATGTACATCTCCAAGACACGGTAACCCTCTACCCTACAATGTTTTGTGTGCAGGTTAGTTCCTTACCTCTCAATTGTTTTGACAGATTGATGCAATGAGGTCTTAGTAGTAAGGTAATACAAATTAATCAGATAAACAAATACTACAACCTAACAATACTCTGAATTTTGTATTTCTGTTTAGTTTCCCCATTTATTTATCCTCCTATGAATGACTGAACCAATAAAACTTTTGAATGATTCAGAAGTTTTTCCCCCTCGATTCGTATGTTTCATGAAGAGCTAAAGACTACTGGGCTAACTTATGTGTGAGTATTAGGCTTATTTCACAAAACATATGTTATGCAGCCACGCTTTAAAAATTACAATAGCTCTAAAACATCATTATATCTATCATTTAAGAATTTTACATGCTACCTTAAGATATCATTCACGAATTGATTTTTTTAATATCATTCAGTCATGTATGTCATCCGCAGCAACGCGCGGGGTATCACCTAGTGTTGTTAAGCATAACAATGGCCTGGGGTAGACCGTGCACTTATAATTGCAGCAGGCCTACACTGCAAACTTTCTCAGTCAACACTCAAGCAGGCTTAACCCTGTGAATCAGACATCAGTGAAATGCTTTACTTGCTGAAGGTGTGTAAATTTGCCGAAGTGCAGGTTGTCGATCGATGTTCATACAATGCTTGACAAACGTACATGAACCCTTCTCTTCAAATTGACTTAAGGTTAATAAACAAAGCAGCAACTATTTTTTTTTTAAAAAAAACTGTGAAGAGCTTAATATGTTTCCTGGTTGTGCTGATACTCGACACAAAGACAATGGAGTTCCTTCGCGTATCAGAAATGAGGAGCGCGTGCTGATACTCGACACAAAGACTATGGAGTTCTCCGTTTGGGATATATCCCAGCCGTGCCCGGAGCCGAATCTGGATGGTTGGCCGCATGGCAGCCACATCGTAGTCATTGGTGAGACCAAGAATGGCGACCTTTGCATCGTTCGTCATACCGCGTTCGGCATCGATGTCCTGAAGCGCTGACCAGACGACAACGGCGTTGGGAAATGGTTAGTGCACCACGCCGTCCTTAACTGAGCTCAACCCGCCCTCGAGGATAGTTTCCTGTACTTGGTCGCTGCAGACAAGGTCGTGTTGGTCTGCTTGGAGACGATGCCGATAAAGAAACCGTTCGCGACGCCTTCCGATCGCCAGTTTAGTGTCGCCCGTTTGTATCCCTCTACTTCATGGCGTGGCCTCCTTCTTTAGTTAGCAACTAGAGGTTCGCGGAGCTCCAAGATGATTCCTGCAACGCATAACTGGGATGACGTCTACTGGAATTCCCTTGCTGCACTTCAACTTATCTCTGATCCTAAATCGATGATTAATTGGCAGTTTACAAAATAGTTTTTAGAACCTTGTATGCAATTCACATTTGAGTATAATGCTCATTTGGGTTCTTAATTTGTGAAATTCCGTCTTAATGTCACAGAAAAATGTGTTAGACAAAAGAAGTTCGAATGTTGCTTCCCTTTTTGAATGTTGCGATTATGATAAGCTTTGCTACACTACTACTAAGTAACAAAATTATCTGGTCAATTGGGCGGAAGAATCTTTTGTGTATTGTGAATTGATCTGAATGAACTGGATCACTATATACATTTCTTTCTTGATATATATGATCACTTTCTGGGTCAGTAGTTGTACTTAATTTCCCTAAGGGCAAGGGCGACGGATATATTTTCCTCGTCCAATCTCAAATGAGATGACTGATAGGTAAATATTGGGGAATCCCGACTAAAAGGAAAACAATTTCCCTGATGATTTAAGAATTTTAACTATAGAAAATAATTTTCTTACCATTCGGAGGTTAAACCTAAATAAACTTACTCATAAATATACCTGAAGAAAACTTATATAATAGTCCTAAATGGATGCACATCGTTTATTTTCTTCATCTGATGGTCATCATCAAAATGCATGTTGATACATCTGTACGTACATCTCTCCAACTTCTGAATTGTGAAGAGGTCGTCTGCCCCTGTTATTCTGCCCCCCATTCGATTCAAGTCCCGCCCCTTCCAATCAAAACTGCCGCCCGTGCGATCCACCAGCGCGCGCGTCCGATCGGCGATTTACACGCTCAGTCGAGGACGCGCCCGGTCGCCTCCACTACGCCGGAACTCCCCGTGATCCCCTCCCCGCCTCCTACGCCCCGCTCATCTCCGTCGCCACCGCCGCAAACAAAATCGCTGCCACCGCCGCCGCAAACAAAATCGACGCATTCGCCTCCGCAAAACAAAATCGATCGACACCGCCGGCCTTCTCCCTCGACGAGCGCCTGGGCGAGCAATAGATCTGCCGGAGCCGCGCGTTCCTTGCGCCGGAGGGCGGCGGCGGCCAGGAGGAGGAGCAGGTCACGCCATCCTGGTTGACGGCGCGCTCTGCCGCCACCCATGGCAACCCACGGCGGATCTTGCCGGCGGCGGAGCAGGTATGCACGCACGCGCGCACACACATACGCTCCTCTGCCCTGCTCTGCTGCTCGATCCCTCCCTGATCCAAAAGCTCTTCGTCCAACTCTCCGTTGCGCTTATCCCGAACTGCATACACAACCATCCATGATCCATGGCCTCCTGAGCAAAGCCGCTTTGCAGTTTGGGACATGCTCGCCGCGGCAGCAGCGGTGACCTTCTCAGTACCGGCTTTGTCTTGTCCTCCGGTGAAGCCCACGACATGGTTGGTTCTTTCTTGGACCTAATTTCCTCTTCTTTTATTCTTGTGGGAGGCTTCCCCTGATGGAGTTCGTCTGTGCGTGGTCAGTAGCAGGGGATGGAGAAGGTGTTGGAGCCATCCAGCCACGCTCTAAGTAGTCCCAATTGGAGGTGTGCATTTTTCTTCTCTCGACATTGGTTTGATTTAAATATTAGAACCGTATTGCAATCTCATTCAGCCTGTATTTGGTACGAGGGAGCTTTGTTTGGCAGAACTTCAGATATCTCCAAATTGGGGGATGTATGTATTTCATGTCTTGTGTGAGAATCATTCTTCTTCATAATTTTAATCCATGCAAGATGCTCATATCATTTTTTCTGAAACAAACTATTTTGCATCTTTTGAGATAAAAGGAATGCTTATGACCTGAAATCGAGATAATGGAGTATTTTTTCAATGCAGTTCTCATAACAAGCGAATGGCTAAACCTCAAGTAAGGAGAGTGAATAGGCTAGGAGTCCATGTTATTGTGCCTGTTGCAATTGACATTCTGTAGATTTATAAACGTAATGATTGGAGGAACTTGTCACATGATGCTACACCTTTGCAGGTTGCAATATAAACTGCAATTGTTAGCATGGGAGAATAATTAGCTTGTTTTCTGTTCGGCCATCTATGTATAATAAGCAGTTGCTATTTGTTGCTGTAGTCTCTCTAGCTGAAGTAGTAAAGTTGTTATGGCCTCTTAAGAAAATTATTTATTTTGCATGTCCTGTTATAGATAAGAGATAAACTGTTGTTGCATCGAGTTGAGCTGAGCTATCTTGTGTGCTAGGGAACGGCAACAATCACTGGAAGCAAGAGATTCGATAATTTAAGTTCCCGTACTTCACCAGATTTGCTAAGTTGATTCCAAGACTTCCAGCATTTTATTATGCATCAAACAATATTTGTACAAAATACCTAATGCAATGGTAGTGTTTATATGCAACCACAGTGACTTTCGTTGACTTATCAGTCGTTTCGTTTGCAGGTATGAGGAAGTCGTGCCTGTTGCTGCAGTCCACCAATGAGCACAAGCCCATCAAGCTCCAGAGTAAGTAGGCACTATCTTCCTTCCTCTGCAGTGTTGTTTTTCACATGAGGTAATTGCCTTATTTGTTTGTGCCAATTCTAAATTGTTTGGGTGATTCAGTGTTACTGGAATTTTATCCCTGTCGGTGATTCATATGGCTCTGCAGTGATAGTAAATTCATGTGATGTTAGATTTATAGACATGATTATCAGGAGGTTTTGCTATTGGAAAGCCAGGTCTATTAGATATATGTCATTTTGTTTTCCCAATGTGAGTCTACAGTTCCTCTATGAGCTGAGATTATTCACTACTAATGTCTTTGCCGTGTTAATAAGTTTGTGACTGTACCATCATTTGCTTTTCAATATATATTTATATCAATGTTTTCCTTCCTGGCATGATACAAATATCTATTTGATAGGGGAGTTGCATCTGAAATGACATTTAGAATATGTCATTATTTTTAATTTCCCATATTTTTTTTCTGACGTTATAACTAATAAATGACTTTTTAGGAATACGTGCCAGAATAGGTGAAGGTGCAGTTACCTTTCCTCATAACAGATAAAAGTCCTTACCGTAGTTTATATTGCATTTCTTTCCTACAATGTGAAGTTATTTTGTTTGGCTACTTCATGTGCAATGGGTAGGTAGTAGTTATGGGCCTGGTCGTCCCTGTTATATTCAGTTCAATCGGGTTGGATATGTTTAGTCTCAATAACACAAAGATTGCTTCCGATACTTTCTTTTTCAAACATTTTTAGAGATGCAATGGTTATGATAGTATTGGTACCTCATTAGAATACGAGGAGCACAATGTTACTGAAGGTTTAATGAAAGGAATGGCCAAACAACAACAAATATTATATTAGTACAACATATTTTCATTATGTGCGACTCCACTTCTCTCAAAACCATGTCTTCTTTGTGGCGACAACGCCGCCCGCTCAACGCTCGCTATCACTCCTCATATATGAATTCTAATTGCAATGTTGGTTCCGTGGGGAAGGACTTCTGTTAATCTTGACTTCGAAGTTTTTTCTGTTCTCCATCTTGAATTTCAGTTTCTGTTGGTTGTTGCTGTGTTGTGCAGAGAAAGGAGGCGACAGGAAGAAGAGAAGGGAGACATGAGAGCAAGAGATGGAGGAGGGAGGAAAAAGCCAAAGGCCAGAATTAATAGAATTGCCTATGGATAAAAATTTACTGCTGTAAGTGAGATTTCGTATTTGATTAGCCCATCATCACAAAGATTTGTTACAAATGAGGAAGATGCATTGTTGGGAGAGACTCAACACTTCTTACCAGCTGATTGAATCCTTGGCTAGAATGGATACGTACAAGGATGATACAAAAGACAGGTTGGATTCTTGTAGAATGGGTAGGCGTTGTCACAGTATGTGTGCACAAAGATGCCTTAACCAGGTTGAATCCTTTTAGAGACGCATCACAGGTAAACGACGGGAATGATGTAAATATGATGATGTAATGCCCATGATACGACAAACATCAGAGGATACCTTGCCGGCGACCTAGGTAAAATAATTTCAATGTGATTTGTTTGTTAGAAAAAATCTTTTTTTTTGGTTGATTGCGCATCTCAACGTATGTTACAGTTGTATATTATACTTGTATAGTATGTTGGTTTTTACACCTGTAGCAACATACGAGCACTCATCTATTATTTAACATTTTTCTTTCGCCCCGTAGCAACGCACGGGCACTCACCTAGTCACAGTGTAAAGATGTGGCTTTAGCCACAATACTAAACGGGGGATAGAGTTTTTTTAAAAAACTTTTTTTCTTATCTCATGCACAAAATACATTACAACTTGAACTTTGCACAATAATACATTGAAGCATTCCCTATTTATGTTTTTTTTACAAACCTTTTCTTGATTGTTTAAATATTTTTTCATTGAGAACAATTTTTGTTGTGTAAAACAAACTGTGTGAACAATTGTACGTGTATGAGAGTACTTCTTAAAAAACATTTACTACAAAAAATAGTTTGCTTACCATTTGGAGGTTAAAACTTAAAACATAATTAAACTTAGTATACAACCTGAATAGACGTATACTATACCTGACACCAGAGGAGGTATATCATGATTACAAACTAGCACACCGCATTGCCAACTTGGTCGACATCGGTGGCTGTAATAAGAACTTGCAGACGTTACATGCGCATCAGAATTCCCATGGAAGGTCAATCGCCTCCAATTAAAATCCATGAACATGCTGCTCGTCGTTGCTCCATGTTGGGCAATGCGTGAATTGAATGGCGAACTCCTCGGGCAAACGGCAGAAGTTGAGACGCTTTGACTGGAATGGGAAACGCTCCTTCGCCACCGGCTTTAAAACCCGGCCACCCCTATTAGGTAGAAGTCGAGAACCAAAGAAGTCTAGTTCTTTCCTCGACAGACTTTCCATGGCCGGCGGACGCCAACGCCGGAAGAGGCGCCTGCGGCAGGCTTGCCAAGCCGCCGATCGCGAGGTGGCTTCGCACATATCTTCCCTCCCCGACGACATACTGCTGCAGAACTTCCTCCGGCTCCCCTCCCTCGCGACGCTCATCCGCGCCGCCTGCACCTGCTCGGCGTGGCGCCGCGCCGTGGCATCCTCCCCTGCTTTCCGCAGCCGCTTCCGCGCCCTACACCCGGCGCCCCTGCTCGGGGTCTTCACCGGCGCCGAGAACAGCGGTCTCCCCGTCTTCGCCGCCGCTCACCGCCGGGTCGACAAGGACGTGCTCGCTGTCCTCCGCGGCGGCGACTTCGTCCTCACGTCCCTCATGGAGGAGTGCGACGACCACGTGCCGCTCGAATGGCGCGTCTTGGACTGCCGCGACAGCTACCTCCTCATCCAGAACTTAAACACCGACCAGTTGGCCACCGTCAATCCCTTGGATCGACAGTGCACTGATTACATCGATGCGCCATCGGAAAGCGACATCTCAGCGGAGCAGCGTGGCAAGCTTTTCTCGCTCGGCCCGCATTTGCTTTACTCAGACGAGGATCCAATGTCCTTCCGGCTGGTCTGGCTTTTCCACGACGCGTTCAGGGTTCGGGCGGCCGTCTTCTCGTCGGACACCTGGGACTGGCACGTCCTCCCGTGGACAGAGGTCGCGGCGAGGATGCCGCCGCCGCACGAGGAGGACGACGACGCCGGCGGCGGCGCAGAGTGGCTTCAGCGCGGGACGCAGGCCAACAACGGCGGGCTTGTTCACTTGCCGTTCAGGTACCTGGACCTCGTGCTCACACTGGACACGAAGACGATGGAGTTCTCGGTTTGGGAGCTCTCGTGCTTCCCTCGTGACACTGGACAAGAAGACGATGGAGTTCTCGTGCTTCTCGTGCTTCCCTCGTGACACTGGACACGAAGACGATGGAGTTCTCGGTTTGGGAGCTCCCATCTGCGCCATGGTTGGATGAGTTTGACGGTGTCTATTTGCCGCGCAGCCTGGTCGTCGACGAAACCAAAGGATGGCACGCCGTGCATAGTTCTCGCCACTGGATACAGCATTTCGGTCTGGATGCGTCGAGGCGGTGCTGAGAATTGGGTATTCGAGGATGTTTTACTTGACAGCGAAGAACCTGAGCTGCTGGGCCACGTCGCTACACCGGATGTCATGGCCGTGATGGATGGGTTTGGTAGTGTTCGTTTCCTCCCCTCTAAACTTTAGACCCGTCACATCAAAAAGAATCTTTATATTTAAACTTTTTTTATTAGTTTAATGACAAAACCTATTTGATAACTGGGTACTAATTTGCAAGACGAATCTAATGAGCCTAATTAATCTATATTTTGCTACAGTAATACTACAGTAACCATCTTCTAATCGTTTCATAATTACTCTCATTAGATTCGTCTCGCGAATTAGAGAGGAGTTGTAAAGTTAGTTTTGTTATTTAACTTTGTTTAGTACTTCTAAATAGTAAAATTCTATTTGATGTGACCCCTCTAATGTGTACTTGGCCACAACAGAGAGTATCCTGTCGCTCTGCTTGAAAACATGGAACCTGGAGAAGCTGCTCCCAGTGACCTACGGCTCCCAGTGACCTACGGAGGCAGTACCTATCCTTGTTCCATGGCATGGCCGCCTTCTCTAGTCTTCTCTAGTTGGCAACTACGGGAACTTTTTGCCAGATTGCAGTGCTCCAAGTCAAGATGATGATTGTAGCAAGTCATGACCGCAGGCTGACCTTGTTGGCTTGTTACAGATTTCGGCTCAAGTTGATTTGCGACGCACTGCCAATTTATATGTGCCCTGCTTTTATAAAATTGCATCTATATAATTCGCAAAAAAATCAAAAATTTGCATCTATATATGTGACAGCTAATTTTCTAAGAGTGTTTAGCCAAACAAAATGAAGGACCGTAGCCAGAAACGGCTGTATGAGGCGACCCTGTGGCGCATGGCCCGATCGAGGTCTACCTCACCTGGCGGAGAGATGCCAGCTTAAGAAACAGAGCATGCGAGTTGGGCGTGTTGTTATTTTGGAGTCTACGTATGCCATTTTAACTCTGCTCAGCATGACACGCAGTTTTCCTTCGCGTTTGAGAAAAAATATTACATTTTTATATAGAAGTGTACATAGCCTAGCCCAATACTCTCTCCGTTTTAGAAAGGTTATCATTATGAGTTTGGTCAAACATCTATATTTAGTTATCAAATTCCAAAACTTCATAGTGTTAATAACATGTGAATTTCCCGTGCTAAATCTAAAACCATAACTCTTTTATTGTTAAAGTATATAAGTTCCTCTGTTCTTTTTACAAGAAAAAACTCAAGAAATTAATAGTCAAGAGATTCATATGTTAGATAGATTTTTGCTCCTACTCGACAGGTGGTGCGCATCATGCTTCCTAGGCTTGGCTTTGGCTCGGCGATACAGGTGCCACGCGTCACAGAACAACAGCGCCTTGTGGATGAGATGATGACCCCGACTGCTGCTGATGCTACGCCGCCTCAGTCGGACTCCTCGGAGTTAGGCGAGGACATGATGGCGCCCCAGGTTGCAGCCAGCGACAAGGTTGAGGTGGACCAGCTGGTGGATAATCAAGACATGGAGGTGCAGAACAAGAAAACACTCGACCAGCAGCGGCAAGACTTCGCACGTGAATGTGGTGTGGAGCTGCCGGAATCAGAAGATGATGTTGAGCTTCCAACGGCTAATGAATTGGCGGCAATCCCGGATGCTTCACCCAGCCATACAGGCTCACGTCATAGCAAGAGGCGCAGCGCCAGTATTGATGAGGTGTCCCTGGAGCGTGCGGGGAAAATCAAGACTGCCCGCAATGAAGGTGCACATGAACACCCTCCCTCCTTTCTGCATTTTTCTGAGTCGAAAATAGTTTCTACTTGCAATAGTATTGGCATTTGTTTAGGACATGATTCTGCTAGCATTTTAGAATCTGTTGATAATTTGAAAAATGTAGAAATCGTACGTATACAGGAGGGTAGACAGGTAGATAAGAAAATGCATGTGTTAGAAAAGGAAGAGAAAGAAATGTTGGAAGAGGAAGAAGTAGATAAATTTATACTCAACCATTTGTGTCACGACATAATGGACGAGGTCATGGATGGGACTGGTGGCTATGATGCCGTACTGGTCCCAAAAAAACAGTGTGCTACAAAACAGTCTGCTACAAAGAGTAAAGGAAAAAAACCAAGAAAGTCACAATGAAAGGGGTGTTCTGGAATTCAGATGGGTTTAAAGACCCAAAGAAACATCGTTATATCTCAGATTTAACGAAAGAACAAAACCTTAGCTTTATAGCTATATCTGAAACTGGGAGGCGCAGTTTCACTTCACCTTTTCTAAAGAATTTGTGTGCTGGCCGAGATTTTTTGTGGCACATAAAAGAACCCAAAGGACGATCTGGGGGAATCCTTTTAGGTATCGACCTTAATGTCTTTGACGTTGGTGCAATTGATGAAGGAGATTACTACATTAAATTCCATTTATGCAATAAGAGTGATAGCTTCAAATGGGCTTTAGTGGTAGTTTATGGACCGGCACAAGTAAATTTCAAAGAACAATTTTTGGCAGAGTTAGTTAACATGTGTAGCCATGAGCGCCTTCCTATTTTAATTGGTGGCGATTTTAACATTTTGAGAAGCCCTCTCGAGAAGAATAACGATAATTATGATGCTAGATGGCCGTTTCTTTTTAACGCGGTCATAGATAGCTTGAATCTTAGGGAGCTTGAAATGTCTGGGCGGCAGTACACATGGGCTAACTCACTTGCGCCACCAACGTATGAGAAGCTGGATCGTATTTTAATGTCAACAGAGTGGGAACAAAAATTTCCTATGTCAACAGTAATGGCTCTTTCGAGAGAAATATCTGATCACACACCATTGCTACTAAATACCGGGGAGTCATCCACTCTGGTACAACCCTTATTCAAATTTGAGTTGGGTTGGTTACTTAGAGATGGATTTGCTGATATGGTAAAAGACATATGGAATAATGTTTATGAGGGATCTACACCCATGGAAAGGTGGCAATCCAAAATTAGGATGCTTCGCCAATACCTTCGGGGCTGGGCGAAGAATATGAGTGGGAAATATAAAAAGGAAAAGAAAGACTTACTCGACAAGCTGGACGCCCTTGATAAGAAGGCCGAGTCCTCTATGCTAAGCCCTCAGGAAGTTGATTTAAAGCAGTGCTTGAATACGAGACTAGCTCAGTTGTTTTGGGAGGAGGAAGTAAAATGGTATCAACGTGCCAAAACAAAGGATTTATTGGAAGGAGATTCCAATACAAAATATTTTCAACTCGTGGCTAATGGTAAACAAAAACAAGAATATATAAGTTACAAGAGGGCGATCATGTGTTAAGTGGTGACGAGGAGCTGAAGAAGCATATCACCACTTACTATAAAGGCCTTTTCGGTCCAACAGAGGAAAATTCATTCCGACTGGATGCGACTCGTAAGGATGATATACCCCAAGTAACTGAAATGGAAAATCAAGTCTTGACTGAACAATTCACAGAGGAGGAGGTTAGAGCAGCAATATTCCAAATGGAGCATAATAAAGCCCCAGGACCTGATGGTTTCCCTGCTGAGTTCTATCAAGCGTTCTGGGGCTTAATAAAAGACGATCTCATGGCACTCTTTTATGATTTCCATGCTGGACATCTTCCTCTATATAGTCTAAACTTTGGAACGATTATTTTGCTGCCTAAGTGTAGAGAAGCTATCAAAATACAGCAATACAGACCAATTTGTTTGCTAAATGTTAGCTTCAAAGTGTTTACAAAAGTAGCCACAAACAGAATAACAAGTGTTGCTCAAAAGGTGATCAGCCCCACACAAACGGCTTTCTTACCGGGTCGTAACATCATGGAAGGTGTTGTGATCCTTCACGAAACAATTCATGAAATGCATAAGAAAAAACAAAGCGGAGTTGTCTTTAAGATCGACTTCGAGAAGGCCTATGACAAGTGGTCCTTTGTGAAACAAACCTTAGAAATGAAAGGATTTTCATCAAAATAGTGCCAGTGGATTGATGCTTTCATGAAAGGGGTCATTGTAAGGATCGTGTGACCGAGAGGAGGGGGGGGTTGAATCGGGCACACCATGAATTAAAACTTTTTGCACTTCTAGCTACTCATTCTAATTGCACAAGTAAAGGTTACATAACTAGAAAGTACAGGTGCACTATGTGATAGTGATCAAGCAAGGATAATCATGTGTTAGGACTTGTACATGCTAGGAGTAAAGTATACATGAGCATATAAGAACAACCTAGCATATGACAACATACAAGATAAGCTCAACAAGTCCTACACATGCTAGTGTATAAGGTAAAGGCAATCAAGCAATCTAGCATGCATATAGGTAACACATACGGAAGCTCAAGTAGGTCTTACACATGCTAGTGTATATGATAAATAGACAAACAAACTAGCATGCATACAAGTAACACATGGGGAAGCTCAAGCTAGTGATCATGACAACAAGATAGATACAACATAAAGCATAACAAGATCACTAGATGGTGTCAAGCAAGTGTATGAGCTATGAGCAAGTAGGTACACATAAGGAAAGCGCATATCACTAGAGATAACATAGAGCTAGCACACGGAAACAATCATCAAGCAATCATATGATAAGCACAAGGTCTACTACATGCATATAAGATAAACGAGATAGTAAGTGCAAGTAGTAGAGAGTAAGAGTAAGAGATTGCTCATCGATTTTTCCCGTGGTATCGGAAGGATGGCGCCTTCCCCTAGTCCACGTTAGGTCACTCCCGCCGGAGTCTCGACCCCGTCCCTCCGCTCGATGGCGATCCCTTCTAGAGCACACGACACTCTTCCAGCCGGTGATGTCCCCAAGAGCACGCTTCACTCCTCGAGTGAAGTCGCGGGCTTCACCCCGCCGCACACCGGCAATGCTCTCCTCCTTGGGACCATCCACCGCTCTTGAGTGAAGTCGCGGGCACGTCCCGCCGGGCTTCTCCCGGGTACTCCTCCGAAGGTAAGGCTCCGCACTTGATGCGTGCCAAAGGGCGCTCCACTAGTGATGCTTCTTTCGCACGGGAAGCTCCAAGACCGTGTACAAACTTGTGTCGGCTTCCACACTCTCTTTGGCAAGCTCAACACCGACGCCTAACCGGTCTAGGCCTTGCCATAGACCAAGGGTAACAAACCAAGACCGCCTCCCTATGACCACACTAGTCCTAGAGGTGGATGGATGCTCTCAACCCTCTCAAGCACTAAGCTTCTTCTTTTTCTCAATCTTCAAGCACCAAGATTCCTCTCCAAATCTTCCCCAAGTGCCTCTCTTTCTTCCTCTTGGCTTCCTCTATGTTTCCCCACTGATAACAATGGCCAAAGGCACCCCAAAGGGCCAAGGAACCGGCTATTTATAGGCCTACATCCATAAACTAGCCGTTGAACCAAAAGTGCCCAGAAACTGTAGTCACCGTATGATCAACCAAAATGATCACCGTATCATACGGTGCTCTCCAGACAGGCTGCAGTAAATTGCCTGTAATTTCTTGCTCCGAACTCCGATTGGGGTGTTCTATATATCAATGGAAAGCTCTTGAAATTCCCCACAACTTTCCTTTTGGGCCAATCTCTAAATTCTGTCATCTTCAATATGATATGGCCGTTGTATGATTAAAAGGTCATTCCATATCATTTGTGCAAACAACCTCTAGTGTTTTGCCCATAACTCTCAGCTCCGAACTCCGATGAAGGTGTGGAAACATATGCACGGAAAGCTCTTGAAATTCTCCACAACTTTCATGTTGGTTGGATCTCCAAATTCTGCCATCTTGACCACCGTATTATACGGTGACCACCACCATATCATACGGTGACTTCATTTTTTCAGCTTCGCAGGAACTCCTTCTTCTCTGGAAATCATACGGTGCTCACCGTATCATACGGTGACTACCACCGTGTATTACGGTGACTTTTTCTTTCTTTTTTCCAGAAACTTGTGTCTTCTGTCTTCATCCTCCGACCTCACCGTATTATACGGTGACTACCACCGTATCATGCGGTGACTCCTGTGCAGCTCAAACTTGATCATTTCCTCGGTTCTTGCTTCCAACTTTACCAAACTTGATTTCTCTTCTCCTCTGTTGTCACCCTAGTGCCTGAGAGACTCTCTGAGCATCTACTCACCTCTACCACTAGTGTGACCTAAGAGAAACGACTCGATCCTCCTTGATAGTCCGGTTTTTCCTATGGACTCAAGCCTACGTCTATACCAAGCCACACTTGCTTGGATCTAGCATGTCCTTAGCCTTGATCCATCTCCTCAACCGACAACCTCCATCAAGTCCTTGATCCTTGTCGTCATCCATCAACGAAGTTTCTTCATGTGACCTAAAGAATATGCACGAAGACCCCATGTGCATAGTAGTCACCTCGTAGAGTACACTTCATGTTCACTTCTCCTCTTTATCAACTTCCTTGCAACCTTTGAGGTGTTGTCACTCCAATAATGTATCACTACATCCATGAGACTAAACATCTTGCAAACTAGCTAACCTTGTTAGTCCCATTGACCATGTTGACATCAATCACCAAAACCTATGAACCATGCTCTAGGTTCATTGATCTTACAGTCATGTAGGAATTAAGGTAAATGATCAAGTGGGGCAGAACTTCCAAACTAAAAAAGGGTTAAGACAAGGAGATCCACTGTCTCCAATCCTCTTTAACATAATTGTGGACATGCTAGCTATCCTTATCAATAGATCGAAAAGAGAGGGGCAAATTAAGGGCGTGATAACACACCTCGTAGACGATGGTTTATCTATCTTGCAATATGCGGATGACACAATAATCTTTATGGATCATGACCTGGAGAAGGCTAGAAATCTTAAGCTACTTTTATGTGCTTTCGAACAGCTCTCTGGACTTAAGATAAATTTCCATAAGAGTGAGATTTTTTGCTTTGGAGATGCCAAAGATTGCGAGGGACAATACTCAGAATTGTTTGGGTGCCGATCTGGTAGTTACCCATTCAAATACCTTGGCATACCAATGCATTTTAGGAAACTGAGTAATCGGGATTGGAAAATAATTGAACAACGATTTGAAAAGAAGTTGAGTGGTTGGAAAGGCAAACATCTTTCAGTAGGAGGAAGATTAGTTCTTATTAACTCTGTGTTAACTAGTCTCGCCATGTTTATGCTCTCTTTCTTTGAGGTACCTAGAGGAATCCTAGAGAAGTTGGAGTATTATAGGTCACGTTTTTTTTGGCAGAGTGATGGCCATAAAAAGAAATACAGGTTGGCAAAATGGAGTATACTGTGCCAACCAAAAGATCAAGGGGGACTAGGAATACAAAATATAGATATACAAAATCAGTGTCTGCTAAGTAAATGGTTGTTCAAGTTGATAAACGAGGAGGGTTTATGGCAAACCTAGCTTCGTAGGAAGTACCTAGTTAATAAAACAATTACACAGGTTCAAAAAAAAGTTGGGGATTCCCAATTCTGGTCGGGATTAATGAAAGTTAAAGACCGTTTCCTCAGTTTGGGTTCCTTTCATTTGAACAATGGTACAAATCTAAGGTTTTGGGAGGATAAGTGGGCTGGGAACTTTACTTTACAACAGCGCTTTCCGTCCCTGTATAACATTGCCAGAAGAAAAAATGTTTCAGTTGCTACTGTTTTTAGTACAGTTCCATTGAATATTTCCTTTCGGCCTGGTCTTGTAGGAAATAATTTAATTCAATGGCACAACTTAGAGCAAGGATAGCACAAACTAGACTTAACGACAATAGGGACATTTTTAGATGGAATTTACATCAAAATGGCGCTTTCTCTGTCAGCTCTATGTATGGTGCTTTAATAAATAATGGTAATGTGAGACAAAACAAATTGTTGTGGAAACTAAAGGTGCCTTTAAAAATAAAAATTTTCTTATGGTATCTTAAGAAAGGGGTTGTTTTAACGAAAGATAACCTAGCTAGACGTAATTGGAATGGTAGTAAACTTTGTGCTTTCTGTTCCAACAATGCAACTATTCAACATTTGTTCTTTGATTGTCACTTTGCTAAATTTATTTGGCGAGCGGTGCACTTTACCTTTGGTTTGGATACTCCTAATAGCGTCTACCATATGTTTAATGGTTGGATAAGAGGGGCAGGAACTAAACTTAAGGGACAACTGCTAGTTGGTGCTTCCGCTTTATGCTGGGCCATATGGCTAAGCAGGAATGATATAGTCTTTGACAAATGTCCAATGAAAACTTATATGCAGGTACTATTCAGAGGGACTCATTGGTTAAGGTTATGGGCGCACCTACAAAAGCATGACGAGGACACCAACATGATGAGGGAGGCATGCCGTGGTTTGGAGACGACGGTCATGCAAATATTTGCCAATCATGGATGGAGATTTAGCAATAGAATTGCTTTGTAATAAGTCCATTCAAACTATGTTGGTGTTGTTCTCAGTTTTATTTTGGTCGGTGTGCGGTTGGCAGACGAAGTGCTGCAAATTGATGTAATAATGCAGGCCGTAGCCTCTTAGGAGGTCAAGGTCGGGATGCTCTTTCCCATTATCTAAAAAAAAAATGTCCCACTCGAGACTCTCATGTACCAATAATACCCACCTTCTTTGTCCAGCCGTCTTCTCTCTAGCCACATGACAAATTATCAGGGAATTTTCTTGTATACGACCTAAATTTATTTTAATAATTCATATTCCCTTGGTGTGTCTATGACATGTAAAGCCCACCCACCACACTGACAGTAGCCTATCAAAAACACGGCGACGCCGGTGGCCTTCTCTGAAGTCGCAACGATGGCAACAGACCTCTTCCTGAGTCCACAGCAGAAAGACGTTATGTAAGCTGGAGGGAGGGATTGAGTAAAATGCATGAATTGCCAGTAAACTTGTCAGACTATTTCAATTTGGTCATTGTAGTCACGAAGGTGCTAATCGTGGCCATCAAGCTTGACCCTCCTGTACAGCCATGCACCCATTTTTTGTAGACAGAAAAATTTGGAACCTTTCGTGTTTGACTGACCTCAGTGCAGCTGAAGGAAGAAGCGCATCCGCCCCCGACCATCACCGCCCAAGCTTTACGTGTTTGGGAAGAAAATTGCCGGTCATGTCCCATCGCTGCCCCAAACCAGGCCTGCAACCCTATGTATAGCCAAACGCAGCCTTGGGCAGCGCGTTTGACTTTCGAATGCACCGCTCCTTTTCTCCTACTGTGGCGCAATCTCTCGCTTGTACTACAACCTTCTTGTACTAGTACAACCTTTGCAAATCCCCTGCTCCGCTGCTCGCCACCAGCCAGCTTCGCAACACCTGGCCGTGTTGTTGTCGAGACTAATTTCAAAGCATTATAGTCGATTTGTGGAAAGCCAAAGATTATGACCGTTCAGAAATTGCTACTATCCTTACGGATATTCAAGAGCTTTATGTTAACTTCTCTTCCTTCTCAATAGAATTTGTAAAGTGCGATACAAACTGGGCGGCACACTTATGTGCTTAGCATGCATCACGTCATAAGGCTTTGTTTGCGTGGAACAATCCTTCTTCTTTCTTGTTGCAGTGTCTGCAACATGATTGTAATCCTTATGATTAATGAAGAGGAGCTATTGATTCTAAAAAAAAAAAACACCTGCGCCATCTCGCTACCCGCGCAAGATCCATGCACGGCGGCGGCAGCCAACGCCGGCGTCGGCGAAAAACTCACACTGCTCCTCCCTCGCCACCCATACACTCCCTCAGCGACGACATCATTCTGGAGATCTTCCTCCGCCTCCCGTCGCTCGCGACGCTCGTCCGCGCCGCCTGCGCCTGCCGGGCGTGGCGCCGCGCGGTGGCCTCCTCGTCGGTCTTCCGCCGCCCCTGCTCAGCGTCTTCTTCAGCGTCATGGATGGTCGGTCCCCGCCTTGCCCCTCCCCGGCCTCATCCCCGTCCTCGCCCTCCCCTGCGATCCGGACATGTCCGCCGCGGTTCGCGAAGGCGACTTCTTCCTCACCTAGCTCCAGGACCACATGTTCGTGGACGAATGCCTCCACGGCCTCGTCGTCCTCTCGGATGATGGCAAGTTGGAATCATTCACCGTGATCATCCCCTTGTCGCGGCAGATCGAACATGTCTTCGATTCGTCACCGCTGATCCACTGCTGCAGTTTCTTGGAGTTCCAGCATCTTTTGCCGCGCATACTATACTCGGACGAGGAGGATCCGGAGTCTTTCCGCCTGCTGCTTCTCGCCGATAGCATCAAGGAGGCCATGGTATGCGTTGCAGTCTTCTCCTCGGACACCGGCGAGTGGTCTCTTCTCCCGTCGATGGCGGTGGACCTCCCGTAGATCTATGACGATCAGCTTGTTCGCCCAGCCTGCTACTTATCAGCCGCTACAGTATTCGCAGTTATTTCTTCAGCAGCCGCTACAGTGTTCACAGTTATTTCTTCCGCAGCCGCTACAGTAAAACAGCCTGCCGAACAGGCCGGATATCAACAACATGCAGGCCGACGGGCTTCTCTACTGGGTTTCTGTGAACCGGAGGTCTCTGGTTTCGCTTGATGTCGCCACCATGCAGTTCACCGTCGCCGAGGTCCCTCAGTTCCTAAGCCGTTGCAGCTTTCATGCTAGGAAAAAAAACTCGGCGAAATTTCACCGAAATATCCGATATTTCGTGTTTTCCGATGGGGTCCGAAATGAAATCAAAATGAACAGTACCAACGAAATATTGTTCTTGACCACCTTGGTGAGTGCAAATTGTCTTGTTTATGTATCCAATCGTGATGTTTTATAGATTTGAGACAATATCTTGTGAAATCATGTCAAATTTTTTTGAAAAATTCAAATTTTGTTCGTCGAAATTTCTAAAATTTCATGTTTATCAATGACCTCTGAAATTTTTTATTTCTGAAATAGTTTTCCTAGCTTTCGTGTCGGCCAAAACTACGACGGCGCCGCCTGTTCGTTTACGCGGATCAGACCGGTGTTGGTGTCTTGCTGTGCTCAAGGGATGATGACGGTGTGGAAAGGTGGATGCTGGACAAGGAAGGGTGCGTTCGTTGCATGGGTCTAAACTTTAGAGGGTTTTTGCAACGAATTTTGTGATTACAAATAAAGTTTAATTACAAAACTAATTTCAGGACTCCGCTCGAATTCGCGAGACGAATCTAATGAGAGTAATTAAGCAGTGATTAGATGATGGTTACTGTAGCATCACTGTAGCGAAACTTAGATTAATTAGGCTCATTAGATTCGTCTCGCGATTTAGAAGAGGGGTCGTGACATAGATTTTGTCATTAAATAAATAAAAATATTTTTAAATAGTAAGATTCTCTTTGATGTGACAGATTTAAACTTTAGAAGGGATGCAACGAACGCATCCGAAGTCTGCATGACCACGGAGCTTCAAAGAATCCATGTGCATGATTATTTTGACCTGGGTCTGCATGTTTTGGCTGTCTGGGAGGGCTACGCGTATCTGACGTGAACGAGGATGTTCCATGATCCCCAAACGCCTTGTTCGTTCCTTTCCCTTTGCCTGGAAACCATGAAGCTAGAGTTGTTGTTTCAGAGGACCTATATATGACAGTGAAGCGCATCTGTACATTATGCCATGGCCATCTTGTTTAACTGGTAACCATGGGCCGTTTGCAGTTGAAGATAGTGATGCGGTTACAGTACCAGGTGTTGGGGCATGAGGAAGGAGGAAGAGCATAATCGAGCAAACCAATCCCTTGACATTGGTTGGAAGCAATCGTTTGAAAGTATGTCACGTGAGTCGTCTATGCTTCTTAGGGTGCGTTCGTTGCATAGGGTCTAAACTTTAGAGGGTTTTAGCAACGAATATTGTAATTACAAATAAAGTTTAATTACAAAACTAATTTCAGGACTCCGCTCGAATTCGCGAGACAAATCTAATGAGAGTAATTAAACAGTAATTAGACGATGGTTACTGTAGCATCACTGTAGCGAAACTTAGATTAATTAGGCTCATTAGATTCGTCTCGCGATTTAGAAGGGGGGTCGTGACATAGATTTTGTCATTAAATGAATAAAAATATTCTTAAATAGTAAAATTCTCTTTGATGTGACAGGTCTAAACTTTAGAGGGGGTGCAACGAACGCACCCTTGGGCTGTCTGCTGTGTTTACTATGAACTGTTAGGTGGTGTGTTGTGGTATTAGGAGGTGTATTTTTTGTGGTGTCCCTGACTCCCTGTAAGACCCTTGTCCTTAAGAATATGAAATGTTTAGCTTTCATTGCAACAATTCCCATGTAATTTTGAGCCTGTTAATTAGCATACGCACCTTGCTTTTTAATATATATACAGATGATTATCGCTTGGGTCACTACAAAAAAAGAATGGAATGGCCCTCCTCTACATGCCTGTAACGGTCGGGAAGGAGGAGTTTAAGCCGGGAATACCGACACAATATCTCGCCAACATAAAACACAAGCTATATATTATGTCAAAATGGAAACATTGACCCATACAAACACGAATTCATTCACACAAATATATATATTAATTGACACGCACACGGTCGTCCATTCTTGCTAACAACTCTTGACTGTAGCATAAACATGTCATCGCTTAAGGCTCAAGCACAACTCATTCACTCTGCTACTGCTATCTTCTATTGCACAGGGCTATCTTCGCACAGCACACAGCAAGATGCGCGCCTCGCTTGTGGATGTACATGTGGAACGAGGTGCAGAACTGGCCCTGGACGGATTGGCGAGCCGCGTGTGCGATGACCGTGGGCATCGATCGACTGGGTTGAGAAATTAGCAGGGCGTCGGTGGGCATGACACTATCGGAAAACCGAAGTTTGCCGAGTGTATTTTTCGGGCACTCGACAAATAATGTCTTTGCCGAGTGCAAAAAAAAAAAAAAAATAACACTCGGCAAAATAACTTTGCCGAGTGAAAAAAACGCTCGGCAAAGCGCTTTTTACGGACTGTATTATTTTTGACACTCGGCACACCTTGAACACTCGCAAAGATTTGACTTTGCTGAGTGTCCCTCCCTGATACTCGGCAAAAGACACCCATTGCCCGAGTGTCAAGGTGTACACTCTGACAAAGGACACCTTTTGCCGAGTGTTTTTTTCTATTACACTCGGCAAACAAAACTTCAATTGATTTTTTAAAGCATGAAGTGAATTCAAATAAAAATGTTTTGAACTACAAAGTGTATAACTTCTTAAGATCTATATTTTTTATTTTGATTGTTTCTTCATTGGACAAAGCGCTAGTAAACTTGTTCACAAAATCTAGACCTCCCGTATAGCTTTTAGAAACACGAAGAGAGATATTTTAAATTTGTGAAAACGTTACTACTACTATGTCGGCTGAATAAATGACTAAAATAAAAGTTGTAGATCCTCAGAAGTTATGAAACTTTGTAGTTCAAACGTTTTTTGATTTGAATTAATTTTGCTAACGAAATAGAGGTTCGAATTTTCTCAAATTTGAAATTCAAAATTTTCAAATGATCTCGGATGGAGAAATAGCAAAAATGAGAGTTGTAGATCACAATAAGTTATGAAACTTTGTAGTTGATAACTTTTTTATTTGAAATCATCTTGTCAACAAAAACTAAGTTTGAAAGAGTTCAAATTTGAAATTCAAATTTTGTAAACGACCTTAGATGGAGAAACGACCAAAATGAAAGTTTTAGACCTCGAAAAGTTATGAACCTTATAGTTGATAACCTTTTAATTTGAATTCGTTTTGAGCCTCAAACAAGCAACTGACACTTGGTTTAGTCTAATATGTGTAGAATTAAAACGGATACGAGCATATGTGATGTTGTGGTGTAGTGGTGGAGGGGCTTCTCGCGCGAGGGAGAGGTCGCGGGTTCGAATTCCGCTGGCCATGTAGCGCGCAATTGTTGCGCGAAAGATGCCCCGCAACTTGAAGACAGTGATGGGCGGGCTGGTTGGTGGGAGCTTTCCCTCATTAAAAAAAGTGTAAAATGCACCGTGAGTCCTTAAACTATTTAAGGATTCTCATCTAGGTCCATCAACTTTCAAATTGTCCATTTAAATCCATGACTTGGCGCTTCCAACATGGACAAAAGGTCATGTGTCGGTTCATATTTATAATCAACCGTCTTATTCTCATTAAGAAGTCACTGGTCCACATTCGCGTGGCTCGATATCCCAGCTTACAGACCATACGAAATGTAGCATATTGCCCGCAGGATCGCATGCACCGGTTGTGTCGATGAACGAACACAGATAGCCACACAGGGTTTAGAAAATATTACAACAAACAAAGTCTTTAAGGTACAGCAGAGTTCGATAGCTTAAAACATGAGTTTGGAAGTATTTAAAAGTGCGGAAGCGTAAAACGAGCTAAATAGTCGACGATAACTAGGCATAAGCAGTGGTAATGCATTGAGCCCAACAATGCATCACTTAGTAGCACACATTCATTCATGGCGGCGAGCAAGGTTCCCACTGAAGGTTCCAACAATCAGGTGGCTGCCCCTCCCAATGATATCGTCCATCACAAGTACAAGTATTATTTTGATTACCTGAAAAACATTAACAACAAAAGCCCTGAGTAACTAATACTCAGCAAGTCTTACCCGACAAAATGGCTAACTAAAACCGACTCCTAGTATGCAAGGCTATAAAAGGGAGGGCTGATATTTGCTGAAAACATAGCCTAATTACAAGATCCTTACTTTCAGATTTTTAGCCCAGATTAAAGTAAGAAAATATACAACAGTTTGCAACTAAGCTATATCAGTCAATTGTTGCAACCAAGAATTTATTTTAATAACATCAAGTCATATTCAGCACATATTCCACTTCTTACTACGATGTGACTCAGAGAACAAGTGGTACTCATAACCGCGAGGGACGGCGACTCGAATCGATTTACATCCTGCAGGAGAAAACCCGAAATACACGACACAGCGCCACACAGGCCGCATGTGGCAACCTTTCACGCCAACCACCAACAAAGCCGAGCCGCTTCCACCGCTCCCGGGCAGATGGTCCCCCAACACATGAGCGGCTGCCACCTACCCTCCCAAATTCAGCCAACAAGATGGTGGTCTACGTCCGAACTCTGAGGTGATTAGGTTACATCGGTTTACTAGTGCCCATAACACTAGCATGCAATCGGTACTATTCAAACTTGCTCTACGGGGCCAACAACGAACGGTCCTTAATCGACACAGCCGAGGCTACCGCACACAAGACCTCCATGTCATGATGCAACCTACATCCATTTCCTCGCCCGGTCTCAGATTCATCATCATGTGATCCTCCAACAAAAACTGATATATAAGATGTAACAATACTAGCATCGATCCTGTTCGAAGTAACCTATCGAAATCTTTATCAAGCATAGTAGCCTATCGAACTAGTGATACCCAAATAATATCTAACGAGATAGGAATACATAAAGGAAATGCATCTAAGGTGTCAATCACTTCCTACAACCTAAATGCACAACCAGACTCTAACAACAACACTAGTGAGTAAGGAAAAATATTTAAAACAAGTTGGATGCACCGGAGCTTGCCTTGGGCAACCTCAAAGTTAGTATCCTCATGAATGTTCTCAGGTTCAGCTGCAATATCCTCCTGGACCGGCTCCACTTCTAGCTCGATCGTCCCGTTCTCTATTGATATGCATAAATGATGCAAGAAGTAGTGTCAAAATGTGATAAAGTATAACTTAACAACCTGACCGGAGAGTCATTTACACTTTCATAACTAAACTGAAGTTCATTGGAAAACATGTGGTGGTGTTCTGATATTCATGAGAGAAAACAAAAGATTTTTATTAACTTTCGTCTGAAGTATTTCCTTCATTAGCATGGTGATTCAGCTCATAATAAGCAAGAGTAATCTACTTTACATTTAAAAGGGAATCATACAGGATGTACAGGACTGGAAAGAATTTTCCAAGATGCAAATTGGTCTCTGCATCAAGCACGACAAACTTGGTTGTTTAAACATGCAAGGATTATTGATGACAATTCATTTGCTGAAACCAAATCTGAATCAATTAGGATACATGATAGGTATTCTTGTTATGACAGGTTTGGTGGAGTAACTAGAGTATACAGGCAGCTTCTCACAAATTTTCAGAATGTTTGCATGAATAAAATAGCCTAGCATCATAAACTTGTATCCAAACAAAACAATTTATGGCAACTCATAATTAGTATTCTGCTGAATCCAGTGTGTTTAACATGTAGGTCTGAACATACAGAATCAAATAAAGTTTGTTTCACATTATTCTGAGTTCAAATGAATTTTCTGTGATTTTCACAAGTTTGCAATATTTTCTGGATCAGAAATCGTGGAGACACAGGTCAGCAACACAAAGGACCACACGAGCGTTGCCACACAAGATCGACACGTGGCCACAACTGATCCTGGCCTGGAGCTCGGGCTCCAGGCAGACAGGGCGGAAAGGACGGCCGGGAAATGGCGGCGGGGTTGCCGGAGTTGGCATTCCGGCGGACATTTGGCCAGCGGAGACTACGAAGATGACCACCACGATACGGCGAGCTCACCAAGGTGGTCGGCGCAGAGCGGAGATGGCCGGAAGGATGTCGATGACCAGCGGCGGAGACGACGAGGTGCCGGCGGCAACGAACTGGCGACGGAGTGGACGAGGAGGTCGACGAACTGGTTCGAGAGCTTCACTGCGACACGAGGAATCCCGGCGTGGATGATGTAGTCGACGAAGAGGACTGGAAGGTGGAGCTTGATGGAGAGATGCAGACTCCGTACAACGACGGCGATGGGGAAAACTTGAACCCCGGCAGGCTACACTGCTCCAGTAGACCAAACTGCTGTCAAGAAGATGCGCAACAACATTGGACTGCTACATGTACAAGGGATTGTACTCTACCTCCAAATTTGAAGAATTTTCGTGTCGGCGCCAATGCTGGTCTGAGGTGGCCGAGGTTGGAAATGACGGCTCGATCTCCCTACTCCATGAGTGAGGAGGGAAAATGGAGGCCGAGGAGTCTTCACGTGACCATGGTGGAGTTTTCAGTTCGGCTTGGTTTGGACAGGGCGACAGTGGAGAGGCGGGCGACGAACTCGAGCTCGGCTCGGCGGCAATGGCGGTCACACGGGAAATGTGAGAGAGGGAATGCGCGGAGAGGCCGAGGAAGAGTTTGGAGACGGCGAGGAAGAAGTCTTTATGGTCGGGGGCGAGCTCAGTGGCGCGGACACGCGCCCAGGCCGCGTGTCGGCGTGCATGCTCGCCGGGCTGGTCGAGGAAGAGAGATGAACAAGCTGAGGAGAATGATAAGGGTGCGTTCGTTGCGTGCGATCTCAACTTTAGAGGGTTTTTACAATGAATATTGTGATTACAAATAAAGTTTAATTACAAAACTAATTTCAGGACTCCGCTCGAATTCGCGAAACGAATCTAATGAGGGTAATTAAGCAGTGATTAGACGATAGTTACTGTAGCATCACTGTAGCGAAACTTAGATTAATTAGGCTCATTAGATTCGTCTCGCGATTTAGAGGGGAGTCGTGACATAGGTTTTGTCATTAAATGAATAAAAATATTCTTAAATAGTAAGATTCTCTTTGGTGTAACAGGTCTAAACTTTAGAGGGGGTGCAACGAACGCACCCTAAGTAGGCCCAGCGGTCACAATAGTCCTGCCCGACTTAACTAGGAGCTATTTTCCTCATAGTAGGGGTGAAAGTGGTGTGGATAATTATCCGATCCGATCCGGTCCGTATCCGATTTTTGAGGATTTGGGGAAGCATTTTAGATATCCTAGTGTATCCGATCCGATCCGAATCCGATAAGATGTGGGTGCGGATTAGGATATGGGGTTAGCAAAATCCGACGGATATGAATTATCCGATATATTAAAGCGGATTATCCAAAGCTCAAAATAGGATTATCCGAAAATATTAACCGGCCCAACAAACTAAAGTCACATCTATCTATAACCTGGTCAATCCTAGAGCCCACAGAGCTTCCTATAGCGATCGTCTTTGTGCTCTTGGGCGCTAATCACCCTGTACTCCTGGAGTTCGTCTTCTTCTAGTCCATGAGTCCATCACGTCGGACGCTGCGTCAGGTGATTGTCTTGCTCCTTCCATGGCGATCAAGGCTTTGTCTATCAGCACGTAGCTTATCTATGCTATGCATAATATGTAGGGATCCATCCACAATATATTGACTCAGAATTAAAAATTCATAAGCAACAGCTTTTAGTGATTGATGTTGTTGTTGACTTGTATACAGATATCTGAAAATGGCATCTAAAATGGTAGACGGTAGTACAAATGCATCATCTAAAGAGGTAGAAGCTAGTACATATTGTATGGTTACTGCCAGTTATTATTGATGCTTTGATGAATTACTTGTCAGCATATAATCCTCTATCAATAGACATATTATATCCGACATTTAAAGTTCCGCTTCCAATCCGCTTCCGGTCCGAATCCGTCCCATTTCCGACATCCGAAAATATCCGTATCCATAACCGCATCCGCATATTATCCGCTCCGCTTCGAATCCGATGAAAAAAGTGGATTAGGATACGGGGAAGGTATTATCCGCTCCGCTCCGATCCGTTTTCATCCCTACCTCACAGCAAACAAGTAGCAAATGAATCCCAAATTTCGCCAAATTTTGTGTGGTGACAGAGTGATATACTTAGGTCACAATGGTAGAACATAAACTTCTGAAATCTTTCAGAGATTAGAAAAATAAAATTTGGAAACCAGCGAACTGTTAGGCACAAGAATAATTATTTGAGATGCTTAGATGCTTGACGAAAATTCTGAAATTATTACCAACAATTACTTTGGCTCTGTAGCTTCACAACTAACTGTTTCCAGTATACTTATCTTGAGAGTTGATCAATTTCACTAGCAACCTCTGATTCGATGCATTTTTGTTTTCATTTACATAGGCAAATTTGAATTCAAAACTAGATATTTGAGATATACAACCTAAGGACATGATGAACAGGTGCATTTGTGATTCATGAGACACCAGGGGTGTCACAACCCTCCCCCTAAAAGAAATCTCGTCCCGAGATTAAGAATGACGGGAAAGCGGAAGAAATGACTTAGTACCTTGTGGGTTCGGAAAGGAATTCAGGGAAATTTGACTGAAGGATTGTCAGATTCCCATGTAGCTTCTTGTTCTGAATGGTTGCTCCATTGCACTTTAAAGAACCTGGTGGGTTTGCTTCTTGTGACTCGATCTTTTTCATCAAGAATTTTGACAGGGTGCTCGGTGTATGTGAGGTCAGCTTGTAGTTGTTCCAAATCAGCTACAACAGCATCTGATGGAGTCTTGAGACACTTCCTCAGTTGTGACACATGGAATTATTATGAATTCTGGATTGGTGCGATGGCAGTTCCAAACGGTACGCCACCGGACCACATTTTTCAAGGATTGGGAAAGGACCGATATACCGCGGAGCTAGCTTTCCTTTGACTCCAAAGCGTTGTACCCCTTTCATTGGAGATACCAGCAGGTATACATGGTCTCCAATATCAAAGATCAAAGGACGCCTCCTTTTATCTGGCGGGATTTTGCGGCCCTAAGGTTTGCTTGTATAACACGTACTTGCTCTTCTGCCACCTTTACCAAATCAGGTCCAAAGATTACTCTCTCACCAGACTCATACCAGTTCAGCGGTGTTCGACACCTGCGCCCATATAGAGCTTCAAAAGGTGCCATTTGAATGCTCTCTTGATAGCTGTTATTGTACGAGAATACAGCCAAGGGTAGATATTCATCCCAATTTTTGCCATGGTGTAAAACACACGCCCTCAACATATCTTCAAGTATTTGATTGACTCTCTCTGTCTGCCCGTCAGTTTGGGGATGATAAGCAGAACTACGAATTAATTCAGTGTCCAAAGAAGCATGCAAATGTTCCCAAAACCGCGCCAGAAACTGAATTCCCCTATCAGATATAATTGTCTTGGGAAAACCATGCAAGCATACAATTCTAGATATGTATAGCTCAGCATACTTTTTCACATGATACCCGGTCTTCACAGGAATAAAATGGGCTGACTTAGTTAGTCTGTCAACAACAACCCATATTGAATCGTGCTTTTGGGTAGTGAGAGGTAAACCAACAATAAAGTCCATGCTGATATATTCCCATTTCCATGCAGGGATACTCAAAGGTTGGAGGAGTCCAGCTTTCTTCAAATGGTCGGCTTTAACCCTTCGACATGTATCACATTCAATCACATATCTTGCAATTTCTCGCTTCATTCTAGTCCACCGGAATTTTCTTTTTAAATCTTGATACATTTTGTTGCTGCCTGGATGAATGGAGAATTTTGACATATGAGCTTCATCCAAAATTTTCTTTCGTAGCTCCAAATCTTTTGGAACCACGAGCCTATTGTCAAACCATAAAACACCATCAGTATCTTCCCGAAAACACTTCATTTCCCGTTTCTTTAATCTCCTCCGGATATGTTCCATCCCAACATCATTCTTCTGTGCAGCCGCAACTTCTTCTTTTATGGTAGGAATAAGAGCTAGATTGTATAAGGCTCCATGGGGGAGAACGTGGAGACTTGGTTCTGTGATGTCACAACATGTGGTCTGATTTGGGGGCTGAACCATGAGACAATTACAATGTGTCTTACGACTTAATGCATCCGCTACAACATTTGCCTTCCCGGGGTGATAATGAACCTCCAATTCATAGTCCTTTATCAGTTCTAGCCATCTCCTTTGGCGCATGTTCAGTTCTGACTGGGTGAAAATATATTTGAGGCTTTTATGGTCGGTGTAGATGTGCACCAAATTTCCCAAAAGATAATGCCTCCAAATTTTTAGTGCAAGGACGACAGCTGCCAATTCTAAATCATGTGTAGGATAGTGTAATTCATGACGCCTAAGCTGACGGGATGCATAGGCAATAACCCGCCCTTCTTGCATTAGAACGCAGCCAAGTCCCGTACCCGAGGCATCACAATATACGTCAAAAGGTTTCCCAATATCCAGCTGAGCCAAAACTGGAGCAGTGGTGAGTAGTTTCTTTAAGGTTTGGAATGCCTCATCACACTCTGGAGACCAATTAAATTTAACCCCTTTCTTGAGAAGCTCAGTTACCGTTTTAGCAACTTTAGAAAATTTTGGGATGAAGCGCCGATAATATCCTGCCATTCCAAGGAAACTACGGACTTGACTGACAGTTGTTGGCGCCTTCCAATTCAGTACATCTTCTACTTTGCTTGGATCAACTGCGACACCCTCTACTGAAATTATATGACCAAGGAAGGGCACTTTGTTGAGCCAAAATTCACACTTGCTAAATTTAGCATATAACTGATGATCTCGAAGCCTTTGTAGCACAATTCGAAGATGTTCTGTATGTTCTTCCTCGGTCTTGGAATAAATTAGGATATCGTCGAAGAACACAACGACGAATTTGTCCAACTCAGGCATGAAAACGGAGTTCATTAGATACATAAAGTGAGCTGGTGCATTTGTCAACCCAAACGACATTACTAGATACTCATAGAGGCCGTATCTAGTGGAGAAGGCTGTTTTTGGAATATCCTCTGCCCGGATTTTTATTTGGTGGTAGCCCGATCGAAGATCGATTTTTGAGAAGACCTTCGCACCAACCAATTGATCAAAAAGAATATCAATGCGAGGGAGGGGATATTTATTCTTGATAGTGACTTCATTCAAAGGTTGGTAATCAACACATAATCGTAGGATTGATCCTGCTTTTTCACAAATAAAGCTGGACAACCCCATGGTGAGGAGCTGGGTCGAATGTACCCCTTGTCCAATAATTCTTTTAGCTGCACTTTGAGTTCGGCTAGCTCATTGGGTGGCATTCTATATGGCCTTCTGGAAATGGGTGCTGTACCCGGCTGAAGTTCAATTTTAAACTCCACATCCCGATCAGGTGGCAAGCCTGGTAAATCATCAGGGAAAACATCCGGATATTCGCACACCGCTGGGATGCTGTCTATGTTCTTGCCTTCAAGTTGGTAAACTTGTGAGGAAAAGACCTTGGATAGATTAATTGGAGTGTGTCTTAGCCATTAATGGGAGAGTCGAGGTGAACTGTGCGAGGAAATATGTCAAGAACTGCTCTATGATACCTCATCCAACCCATTCCTAGTATCACATCTATCCCTTGGTGCTCGAGCATTATACAGTGAGTGGAATAAATCTTTCCGCCTAACTTCAGTGGTGCATTCCATAAAGCTTGGTTTGCAGCTATGCGGCCACCCGGCGATTGAATCACATAGGGCGTCTTCATAGTATCAGACTTCAAATTATACTTCTGAATATATGCTTTGCTAATGAAATTATGGGTAGCACCAGAATCAATAATATGACAATGGGGTGATTGTGGAGAGAAAATGTACCAGCAAGAACTTGTTCTCCATCAAGAATTTCGTCTAGAGTAGTATAATTGACTCGGCCCGTCTTGTTGGTATTTGGTTTCTGCTGCCCCTTCTGCTGATTGGCATTAGAATTCTGTCCTTGATTATTGTTGCCTTGCCGCCTCGGAGCGCTACAATTGCGAGAAAAATGACCGGTGCGGCCACAATTGTAACAAGGACCATATTGTGAGCCCCCGGCTTGCTGTGATGGGCGCGACACTTGTGTACCCTGTTGCTGCACTGGTGCACGCGGCGCCATTTGCTGCTGCTGAGGCAGCCGATTTGCTTGTTGTGGCTGAGAGCGAAATTGCTTGCCAGATGGGGATGTATAAACCAGGCGGTATTTTTGCGGAGTACCACTTGATGCTCCAAAAGAAGCCTTCCTTTTCTTTTTCTCATCTTGATGACCACGGATAGCATCCTCTTGTGTAATAGTAGCACTGACAAGATCAGTGAAACTACCACTAGTATGCAGTGCCAATCGATCCTTCAACTTAGTGCTTAATCCCCTCATGAAGCAGTCCTTTTTCTTGGCCTCTGTATTAACATACTCTGTAGCATATTGTGCCAATTTGTTGAACTCTTTGGCATACTCATAAGCACTCCTTCCTCCTTGCTTCAGATCAAGAAATTCCTGGAGCTTCCTTCTCATGATGCCAGCAGGGATATGGTGACAGCGAAATGCCTCGCGAAATTCCGCCCACTGCACTTGGTGACCAGCAGGGAGGGTATCTATGTAAGTAGCCCACCATGCTCCAGCGGAGCCTTGTAGCTGTTGTGCGGCAAAAAGAGATTTTTGATGCTCGGTGCAGTGGAGTAACCCAAATTTTGACTCGATAGTACGGAGCCAATGGTCAGCCTCAAGTGGTTCATTTGTCTCAGAGAAAACCGGCGGATGTGTGGCAAGAAAATCCCCATAGGTGCTGTCCTGGGGCGGTCCACGAGCAGCTTGTTGCCTGCCTTGGCGAGATGTATTTTCAACCAAAATCCTCATCAGTTCAGTCTGCTCATTCCTCTTTCTAGCGTGGCAGCGATAGCCTATGCCAGAGTAGGTGGCTCAGGTGGAGGGTTGGAACCTTCCCTCTCATGAAGCTCATTTGTCCCGCGAGTACGCATTCTGCAACTGAAATTGTGATATACCATCAGTTGTCATTTCTAGAGATAACATAACAATTCTTATGACAATATACAAAATGGCAGGACAAATAAAATCTTGGAACTAAACATCCACACATATATTAGCCACTGAGAACATAATTTACAAGGTGGTTCGATTAGTACACAGCTAGGACCATATTCTAGTAGTCTTTTCTTGATCACTTAACTACAACATCGCAGTGAAATTTCTACACAAAAGACACCCACGATATTGCCTTCCTACTACATCTAAGACACGCCTTGCTCCGTGGCTGGGTTGTGAGAGACACCGATGACTAACTAAACGTGTCCCCCGGGCTTGGGAGAAACGGCCTTCTCGTCGATCTGGACGCCATGCTGCAGTAGTGCATGGCTTATTGCCTCAGCGAGCTCCTGGGGGTTCAGTCCTGGTGCTGGGGGAGGCTGCACAGGAGAGCGAGGTGGTGTTGTAGTGCTGCCCACATCAGAGAGAATTTCCACTTCCATGGGTGAGCGGTTTTCTTCAAAGTCAATCTCTAATACAGCCTCATTTTCTTCAGGATCCTCACCATTAGCTTGAGGCACCTGAATGTTGATAAGGTTGACAAAGTCATTGTGGGCCTCATCCACCTCATCCTGGAGATGTTCTATCTGTGCGTTTGCTTGGTTCAGCTCTGCTTGGAGCTGTAGCATTTCCTCCTGCTGCTGAATGCGTTCCTCGTCGATATACTCTGCATTTTCTTCTAGCTCAATGTAATCAGCCTGTAGGTCCTCTAGCTGATTTTGTTCCTGAGCGATTTAGGTGTTCTTCTCTTGTTCCATGTCCAAAAGCTGCTGCTCCAGTTCAGCAATGTGGGCGTTATTCTCTTGTTTCATGTCCAGAAGCTGCTGCTCTAGTTCAGCAATGCGCGCATCTTTGTCGCCATCCCCCAAATCAGCCATCTGCAGAAAGAGTCGGCAACCAAATTACAAAACTCTCTTCCAGCAGTAAAATCAAACAATGAGATTGTAAACATGTGCACAACTGTATATGACAGCCAAATGAATAAGAAAACTGAGATTCTTAAGCAACCTCAATAATTCCAGTTTCAGTCCTGACTGTGCAGTAGTCGAACAAATCAATTCTGACAATTTTTAGGGGCAGAATCAAAACTTTTGTTGAATACCAAAGTTGTAGATAACTTGCATAACTTTCCAACGAGTATTTATACACACCCCTAGGACGAACAGAACAGGAATTACAGCCTCTGAAAGTTGAGGTTCGAGTTCTGATTTCTTGTTACAGACAGATTTGAGCCTCGGTGTTGATTGGGTTTTTCAGATACGTTGAAAATCGAACTAGGAAAACAGATGAATACCAAAGTTATAGAGAACTTCTTAATCTTTCTGACGACTACTAATATGTCTCCGTCCAATAATCAGATAAAAACTGGCAACACTTTGAAGTTGACTGAAATTTTCTGGTGCTGAAACAGACTTCGAATTTGAAGTGTAGCGTATGTTTCTGCTAGGATCAAACTAAGGTACAAGCTTAGAGAACTTCCAGAACCAATGACATTTTTCAAACCAAACATTGGATTCAAATTTTATATGGCAGATTGAAGCTTGATCGAAAACAGAATTATAGAATCACTTTAACTCAAATTTTTGGTCTTGTCAAATTTTTATCATGCAAACCTTTGATGATCAGAGAGTGAGAAATAAGGTGAGGCAAATTCTTACTTGAGTTATTCATGCTATGCCATGCATCAATTTTTAGATAACCTAATTTATTCGTTCCTCACAAAAAGAAAATAATGCCATTATATCGGCAGGCGTATTTCGGTGGCAGATTCGTCTCTCAAACCGTGTTAAACTAGCAAACGATGTGACCTCTAACGCGGTTAGGGTACCTGCAGAAGATTCACAAACAACCAAAACGGCCATGGCGTCAACGACTCATGCCTCAACAAAAACAACCAAAACGGCTATGCGATCTACGGTCCATGCCTCCCAACAAAAACAATAAAACGGCCATACGGTCAACGACCCATGCCTCCACATGTCTTACCTTTGTCCAGCCGACGTCATTTCATAAAAGAAAGGAAAACAAACAAACCTATTCAAGCATGACTCAGCTAGTTTGCCACCTGAAGCTAAACATCCTTATATCGGGCATTTCTAACGCATTCCTCACCGCAGCGTATAGTTTTCAAAATACACCCAAATGTGTGTACTATCCCGATGTAGCTCTGAATACCATCTGTAGCATATGGCCCCTCAGGATCACATGCACCGGTTTTGTCGATGAACGAATACAGATAGCCACACAGGGTTTAGAAATATTATAACAAACAAAGTCTTTAAGGTACAGCAGAGGTCGATAGCTCAAAACATGAGTTCGAAAGTATTTAAAAGTGCGGAAGTGTAAAACGAGCTAAATAGTAACAACTCTACGATAACTAGGCATAAGCAGTGGTAATGCATTGAGCCCAACAATGCATCACTTAGCAGCACACATTCATTCATGGCGGCGAGCAAGGTTCCCACTGAAGGTTCCAACAATCAGGTGGTTGCCCCTCCCAATGATATCGGCCATCACAAGTACAAGTATTATTTTGATTACCTTAAAAACATTAACAACAAAAGCCCTGAGTAACTAATACTCAGCAAGTCTTACCTGACAAAATGGCTAACTAAAGCCGACTCCTAGTATGGAAGGCTATAAAAGGGAGGGCTGATATTTGCTGAAAACATAGCCAAATTACTAGATCCTTACTTTCAGATTTTTAGCCCAGATTAAAGTAAGAAAATAAATACAACAGTTTGCAACTAAGCTATATCAGTCAAGTGTTGCAACCAATAATTTATTTGAATAACATCAAGTCATATTCAGCACATATTCCACTTCTTACTACGATGTGACTCAGAGAACAATGGTACTCATAACCACGAGGGACGGCGACTCAGAATCGATTTACATCCTGCAGGAGAAAACCGGAAATACACGACACATCACCACACAGGCCGCATGTGGCAACCTTTCACGCCAACCACCAACAAAGCCGAGCCGCTTCCACCGCTCCCGGGCAGATGGTCCCCCAACACATGAGCGGCTGCCACCTACCCTCCCAAATTCAGCCAACAAGATGGTGGTCTACGTCCGAACTCTGAGGTGATTAGGTTACATCGGTTTACTAGTGCCCATAACACTAGCATGCAATCGGTACTATTCAAACTTGCTCTACGGGGCCAACAACGAACGGTCCTTAATCGACACAGCCGAGGCTACCGCACACAAGACCTCCATGTCATGATGCAACCTACATCCATTTCCTCGCCCGGTCTCAGATTCATCATCATGTAATCCTCCAACAAAAACTGATATATAAGATGTAACAATACTAGCATCGATCCTGTTCGAAGTAACTTATCGAAATCTTTATCAAGCATAGCAGCCTATCGAACTAGTGATACCCAAATAATATCTAACGAGATAGGAATACATAAAGGAAATGCATCTAAGGTGTCAATCACTTCCTACAACCTAAATGCACAACCAGACTCTAACAACAACACTAGTGAGTAAGGAAAAATATTTAAAACAAGTTGGATGCACCGGGGCTTGCCTTGGGCAGCCTCAAAGTTAGTATCCTCATGAATGTTCTCAGGTTCAGCTGCAATATCCTCCTGGACCGGCTCCACTTCTAGCTCGATCGTCCCGTTCTCTATTGATATGCATAAATGATGCAAGAATTAGTGTCAAAATGTGATAAAGTATAACTTAACAATCTGACCGGAGAGTCATTTACACTTTCATAACTAAACTGAAGTTCATTGGAAAACATGTGGTGGTGTTCTGATATTGATGAGAGAAAAACAAAAGATTTTTATTAACTTTCGTCTGAAGTATTTCCTTCATTAGCATGGTGATTCAGCTCATAATAAGCAAGAGTAATCTACTTTACATTTAAAAGGGAATCATACAGGATGTACAGGACTGGAAAGAATTTTCCAAGATGCAAATTGGTCTCTGCATCAAGCACGACAAACTTGGTTGTTTAAACATGCAAGGATTATTGATGACAATTCATTTGCTGAAACCAAATCTGAATCAATTAGGATACATGATAGGTATTCTTGTTATGACAGGTTTGGTGGAGTAACTAGAGTATACAGGCAGCTTCTCACAAATTTTCAGAATGTTTGCATGAATAAAATAGCCTAGCATCATAAACTTGTATCCAAACAAAACAATTTATGGCAACTCATAATTAGTATTCTGCTGAATCCAGTGTGTTTAACATGTAGGTCTGAACATACAGAATCAAATAAAGTTTGTTTCACATTATTCTGAGTTCAAATGAATTTTCTGTGATTTTCACAAGTTTGCAATATTTTCTGGATCAGAAATCGTGGAGACACAGGTCAGCAACACAAAGGACCACACGAGCGTTGCCACACAAGATCGACACGTGGCCACAACTGATCCTGGCCTGGAGCTCGGGCTCCAGGCAGACAGGGCGGAAAGGACGGCCGGGAAATGGCGGCGGGGTTGCCGGAGTTGGCATTCCGGCGGACATTTGGCCAGCGGAGACTACGAAGATGACCACCACGATACGGCGAGCTCACCAAGGTGGTCGGCGCAGAGCGGAGATGGCCGGAAGGATGTCGATGACCAGCGGCGGAGACGACGAGGTGCCGGCGGCAACGAACTGGCGACGGAGTGGACGAGGAGGTCGACGAACTGGTTCGAGAGCTTCACTGCGACACGAGGAATCCCGGCGTGGATGATGTAGTCGACGAAGAGGACTGGAAGGTGGAGCTTGATGGAGAGATGCAGACTGCGTACAACGACGGCGATGGGGAAAACTTGAACCCCGGCAGGCTACACTGCTCCAGTAGACCAAACTGCTGTCAAGAAGATGCGCAACAACATTGGACTGCTACATGTACAAGGGATTGTACTCTACCTCCAAATTTGAAGAATTTTCGTGTCGGCGCCAATGGTGGTCTGAGGTGGCCGAGGTTGGAAATGACGGCTCGATCTCCCTACTCCATGCGTGAGGAGGGAAAATGGAGGCCGAGGAGTCTTCACGTGACCATGGTGGAGTTTCAGTTCGGCTTGGTTTGGACAGGGCGACAGTGGAGAGGCGGGCGACGAACTCGAGCTCGGCTCGGCGGCAATGGCGGTCACACGGGAAATGTGAGAGAGGGAATGCGCGGAGAGGCCGAGGAAGAGTTTGGAGACGCCGAGGAAGAAGTTTTTATGGTCGGGGGCGAGCTCAGTGGCGCGGACACGCGCCCAGGCCGCGTGTCGGCGTGCATGCTCGCCGGGCTGGTCGAGGAAGAGAGATGAACAAGCTGGGGAGAATGATAAGGCTTTTGTTGTAATTTTTTTTGCGTGGGTTGTTCTGTAAAAGGAGTTGCAGCTATATGTACTTTATTTCCAGGAAGTGATAATGAGCAATCGAGACCCTTCCGGGTCGTTCTTCCTTCAAAAAAAAAAAAACAACGGCTTCATTCTCATAAAATGAGGTGACTAGAATGGATAGGTGGAGGGTTCGACGAGCCACCATTAGGCCAGTGAGATGGTGATAAAACCAGACATTCGAGGCTACTCCAAATGGAGCTTCCTTCTCACTAAATGGGGTGCTACATAGATAATTTTGATGAGTGGGACTAGAGTTATAAAGAGAGAAGAGAAAGGAGTTTCATCTAATTGAAACAGGGCATGCACAATTACCTAGACTTAAAAACAGTTTGAGGCTAGCATAGAAGGAGATGACGTTCATTTTATCCTATGCTCAACCAATGATAAAAAAATGAAATTAAATACAATGACCATGCCATAAAACACTAAATGAAACTATGTATTCGAGGATTGTTTCATATCATTTAAATTATATCAATAACATGACACTCTTGCAACAAAATGAAATCCTTTGTTGGAACTACCCTTAGAGCGACCTCTATACGCCCTCTATTCTGGAGACTATTCTAACTTGGTAATGTGGAAGATCATTCGATCGGAGGATGCTGGACGGTCCTTCCAGGCCAAACTTGGCCGAGTTTGTCAAGTGTTACTTGCTGTGTTTCATGTGAACTAAAATTGTCTTGAAAGATCATGAACTACCTTTACAATTTAGTATTACGTGAGTACTGCACTACTACAAGAGCCATCTACACCAATACTACGGAAATTTATGAGATCATACAAACAACAAAATCGAGTAAAAATGGTAGTGTGTTCTATATGCATTGTTCAGGAGTATCCATATCCTTCTCCCTCCCATGAACGGTGAATCCCAGTAGGAAAGAACTGTCCCGCGCGAAAATGATTGTGTCATTTTAAATGTTTCGGACTGTTAATGCCGGAGTTTGTAGTTTACAAATGGAAAATCTAACCAATGAGGAACAAATGAAAGAACACAGATTTTTCTGGGATGGTGAAATTAAAAACTTAATACATCATTAATATTCAATGAAATAACACAAAGAAATGCCACATTACAAAACCCTGAGAAGTTCAACACTCAACTCATAACTCAAATGTGCATGACACACTTGGCTCCATAACAGGAACATAAGCCAGCAATCTAAAACTCCGTTGACCAAAACATGTCACATCTAGGTGCTAGAGTTTTTGAGCTTCAAGGAGTGATCCATTGCCTCACTGGTTGCTATTGGGAAGCGCATGAGCCAAGTGTTGAGGAAAGAGCGGAAGTAATCTTGCAAATCTCTCCGCATTTGCATCGTTGTCTTCATCTTCATCATTGAAAAGCGATAATGACATGGTTTTCTTCTTCTTTGTAGTGTGCATCTGTACCTCATCCTACATTGTTAACAAAATATGGAAGATAAGTACATCTTTTATCAAAACAGAGGTTCATAAGAAAAAACACAGCACATATTTTTATATAAGTAGAGCGACATACACATATATACGATAATTATATGAAAAAATATATCAATTGACTAATCAATAGCCTAATCTTGGCCCTCTAAAATGGAAGAGATGTGTGCGTAGACCAAAATAAGCCCATTCAAAAAAAAAAAATCATGAATCGGAAAAAAGATGTTACAATAAAGGCACCTAAGGAATATTGGTGAAACCAATATGCTTATTTTTTTGTTGAATCAACAATGGAGTAGGTGGACGATCCGAGTTGTAGCTCGGTGCTCACTGCTTTCCTCTTTAACATCTTCAAAAAAAAAACACATAGCTGAATACATGTTGTTGAAAGTTTATGATATAGAGTTGTATTATAACATGTATCGAAAGGAAATAGACACATTGATGATTACAAAATTGTATAAAGAAGCCAAACCTCATGGTTATATGCAGTAGTGATGTTGCTCAGGGAATGCTCCTGCATATCCAGACGTGTTGGCATATTTTGTGACTGATTACCAATATGAACAATGTTTGACAATCCTGCAAAGCCTCCCATGCATTCATTCCATCTCTAGAAAACGGTTGCATCATAGGAGGGTTCCTTTGTGCAGGACCCATACAGTGAGCTAAGTAGCTATCAGTACCTACTGGAGGCTGAAAAAAATGTCCATTACATTTATTTACATAAGGATAGACTGTAATATTGTTTAGGGTATAATGAGGCACAATCTACCTTGTGGTCAAGAGAACCAAGTTGACGAAGGTGCTCCTGCTCCAGCATGGTAACATGCTGTATCTCCATATAACCGGAGGTGTGAAGCATCGCTCTTAGTTGTGGATGTGTCACCTGTGAGGAGCGCGGTGCACTCATCTCCATCGAAGGCTTGTGGCCCTGGGATCTGGTATGCCTGCAGGAAGCAAGATCGCCGTAGGAGGAATTGGAAGACCTTGGAGACATTTGCACCAGGCAAAATGTTGAGCAAAATAGAAATGATGGGTGGATTTTGTCGAGTCAAAACAACCCGGGTGCGCTTTTTATAGCAGGTGCCCACCGTGTAAGACACAGAAAAGATAGCAATCATTTATAGCATCATTGCATAGATGCAAATTAAAATATTCATACATGGTATCTTTCAAAATTGCAAAGGTTCATTTACATGGTAGTCAAATATATTAATGCAGGGTATCTTGCAAAGGTTCATTCATGGTAGAATTAAGGTTAACCAAAACCATGGTTGCTTATTTTACACGACATCGTTGAATATTGGCAATGTTCATTTACACAAGATATCTTTCAGAATTATTTATTTTGTTTCACACGACGGAGTCGTGTTTGACCCGACTAGTATTAACTACCAACCTAGGCTGGAACGCGTCCACATTATAATTTACTGCAATAATATTTCCAGATTATAGAAAGCAGAGTGAGCATGGGTGGATTTGGTATCTTCGGTTCCTTGTTCATGACTCTTTGCCATACATGCCCAAGCACACGTGACACATACACGGCACATGCTATAGAAGTCGAATCCAGTTGATTTATCTGCTACAATTGAATTTGAGTAAATGCACAATGAGATTTATTCAAGCTAAAGTGAATAGGTATGTGCGTAGATTTAGTCAAACGAACGGGTTGGTTCAAACACGTATAAATTCAATATTATTATAATGAATCTAAAACAAATCCAAATGAAGCGAGACAATTAAATATATATATATAAAATATTACTTATGAATGAATAAGATTAGGAAATCCAAGCCGGCTTTTTAAAAATAATGAGATTGAGAAACATATGATAAACGACTGGGTCTAACCAATGTTGACTCTCTTTGTTTTGAGGGAATAATTTTAAATAAATTATTGTTCATACTATACAGATTCGTTGAAATGAAATAGTACGAAACTGTATTTGGTGCAACAAGAAGGTACTTATGAAATTTTACGGGTGACACTTAGAAGCCAAGTTGGGCTGCCAAAGGCTTCTGGGCCAAATCCATGTTCGAGAAGAGTCTTATTAGCGCCCAAATCAATTTAGTTGAACTTTGGGCTTTGTCTTCTCAGAACCGTGTCTAAAGCGTTTACATTTGGTAATACGTATTATTTTGTTTTGAATAAAGCTAGGACAAGAACTATAAGCTGTGATTTGGAGAGAGCGACAAGAATAGTTTGCACTCCAAATATGAGTCATAGCGATGGTCCAAACAAGTGTTGTTTTACCTTCTTTTTTAGAAAAAGAAAAGAAAAAGGAATAAGCGCAGTTTTGCGAGGGCCAAAAACTATGGCTGCTCCAATGGCGCCATCTGCAAACAACCCATGTTGGACATTAGTATACTCACTAGCACGTTCGCGGGTTTATGTCCCAAATGTCCCAGAACGCCTTGTTGGTTAATGGTTTATGTCCCTTTGCCGGAAACGATGAAATTAAAAAAGTTGTTTCAGAGGACTTATGACAGTACAGCGCACCTGTACATTATGCCATGGCCATCATGTTTAACTGTTAACCGTGGGCAGTTTGCAGTTGAAGATAGTGATGCAGTACTTGGTGGTGGGCATGGGGAAGAAAAAGAAGTATAATCCGGCAAGCTAATCCCTTGTTTGTGAGTTAGTCGAAATGCATTGGTGACATTGGAAACTTTCTTTTGAAGCTGCATATCAACTAAAGTGTTCATTGGAATTGCCCGATATCATGCACTATGGGAAACTCCTCCTTTGCCGTGTGTCAAAAACACTCGGCAAATGTCAAACTACACTCGACAAACAGGGACCTGGCCTCCCCCATCTGTCTCCCGCGACAGAGACCTGGTGGCCGCCGTCCGCGGCGGCGACTTCTTCCTCACCTCCCTCCACGAGCGCCCCGATAAATACAGCCTCGTTGACTGCCGCGGCGGCCACGTCCTCCTCTGGGGTTTCGTCGAGGACTCGGAAGAAGAAGGGTTTGATGTAGTGTTCGTCGTGTTAAGACCACTGACGCGGCAAGATGGACGTGTCTCTTGCGTCTTCCATGAGAATGTCTTCTTCACACATGATGCCTATGCTCGTCCCAGTTTCCCAGATGTGTATAAGAGGCTCGCCTTGTCTTGTCGGAAGTGGACCCCTCCTCTTTCCACATCGTGCTTCTTGCTCATAGTGAGGACGAGGGTGACCATCCCAGGGTATGTGTTTCGGTATTCTCATCGAAGACTGGGGAGTGGTCGTTTCTCCCGTGGGTGAATTAATGTCCCGGAGGGCTCAGAAGACGATGACTACGATTGCATAACAATTGTTTACGAGGGCAGGATGCAAGCGAATGGGTTCCTATATTGGCTTCCACATGATCGGAGGCGCCTAGCTAATTACGCTCGACACTGCCACGATCGATGGAGTTCTCCTTCGCTGAGCTGCCTGTGTGCCTGAGCGACAAGTGCACCCACGATGCTGGTGAAACAAAAGACGGCGACGCTTGTATTGTGTATTCTTCGGACGGATCCAACATTGGTGTCTTGATGCTCAGGAGGGATGAGGACGGCGCCGAGAGATGGGTGCTGGACAGGGTAGTCCCCATGGCCGCTGAACTGAAACGCGTCATGGAAGATGACGTGAATAGGAATGTCCACAATAAGGTATTTGTTTTTGCAGTTCGAGATGGCTACGCATATCTGTCAACAACCCCCATGTTCAATAATCCCAGGACGCCTTGTTGGTTCATGTCCCTCTCCCTCGAAAGAGAAGTTGTTGCAGAGGACTTATGACTCTGCGGCTCTTCCGTACCTTATGCCGTGGCCGCTCTGTTTAGGGCGGTTTGCGCTCGAAGGTGCTCCGTGAAACGCAGTGCTGGGCGTCCGGTATGAAGAATAAAACGCGTTGAGATGTCTGTCCAATTTTGAAACTTCATTATGGTTATTTACTTCATGTTTATCTTATTACCACCTTTTGGCATTGCCACCGTTCCGCTTCTTGGTCTGTTGTTCTGATATTATTAGAGCAACTCCAACAGATTAGGTAAAAATAGATGGCCAAATTCTTAATTTAGCTATTATGTAAAACAGAAAAGGTATAAAAAATGTGATCAAACCCAACAGCCTCTCTATATTTTAATCTTCTCTATATTCAAATGATTGTGGGCTGCGAGTTTTACCATTGGCCCATGTTGATGTCAAGGCCCAAATGCAGAAAGCGCTATGGGCCAAATAATTCTTGCGTGATCCATAACAGAAAGCAGGAGGAAGTGATGTGCGTTCGCATGCATGATCGCGCATCATCCCAGAACGCAGGCTCCTCGCTTCCCCCGGAGCCCTGACTTCCACCACCTTCTCTGTAAGACGTCATTGTCCTCACGAGAGCATGAATAATTTAATACCTACTCTTCAGTGCAACAAAATCTGTGTAACTTTAGGCATATTAATTAGTACTTTCATATATGTCAGTGTTGAGATGAATATATGCGTCACCTATACTATGTTAGTTAGCATACTTTGCTATATGTCAGTGACTATAAACGAGGACACTAAATTTTTACTAAATTTCATCTACTATATCCACACTCATGATATAGACGTCACTGATGCCAAAAAATAGTGCTCTTCAAGGCTGAGGACAAGATGTCATGGTGTTTTTAACTATACTGCTTTATGATGTTTATGCATTACAGATATATATTTTTTCGAGTGCAAGTACTAGTGAAGCTTATATCGTAGTATACACTCATAACCAGTCAAGTAACAGCTCTGCTGCAGAGCAGTTCCAAGTTACTATTGTTTCAGCAAATGACGTAAGCAATCGTACTATCTTGCAAATTCGGGTGCAATGCAAGGAAAATAACATGCACAGTTTAAATGTGTGAATAAAAATTGCCCAGCGGGTTAAGAGCTTGAGATGTACATATGGTGTAAATTGCCTATGTAAACTAAGTCATTTCTGTCTGCTAGTCTATCATCCTGACAATGGATTTATGAGTCAGAAGCACGGCGTGACACAACGCCGTACGAAAGGTCCATTTCTGCAAATACTTTCTCGAGGCGTTCAAAATGTGATAAACTTTTTTAAAAAAAAAACCATTTTATAAAAATTCCACTCCTAGCTGGATAATAATAAGGGGCAGCCGAGGCCTCAGACTCAGAGCCCAAAAGCCCACAGCGGCATCTCCAACCTTTTAGTTTTAGCCATGGCCGGCCGCCACGAACACCACCAGCCGCGGCGGCGGAAAGTGGCTCCCCAAGCCGCCGCTGGTACGAACATATCCTCCCTCCCCGACGACATCGTGCTACAGATCTTCCTCTGGCTCCCCTCCCTCGCGGCGCTCGCCCGTGCCGCCTGCGCCTGCCGTGCGTGGCGCCGCGCGGTGGCCTCCTCCCCTGATTTCCGGCGCCGCTTCCGCGTCCTCCATCCGGGGCCCCTGCTCGGCCTCTTCTTCGACACCGCCGCGCAGCGCCAGTATCATTGCGTCCCCGCGTTCGTCCCCATCCGCCCCCGGGACAGCGACCTGGCCGCCGCCGTCCGGGGCGGTGACTTCTTCCTCACCTCCCTCCATGACCGCTCCGGCGATGACGTCATCCTCGATTGTCGCGGCGGCTACATCCTCCTCACGGATGATGCCGACGAGGGAGTCGAAGCGTTCGTCGTGTTGAACCCGTTAAAGCGGCACTGTAGACATGTCTTCGATATGTTCCATGATGATGCCTTTGGACATCCCCACCCCGATCTGCTTAAGGCTCGATTGGTCTGCTCGGAGGAGGATGCCGCTTCGTTCCGTGTCGTGCTTCTTGCTAATGAGGACGACTGTATACGTGCTTCGGTCTTCTCATCGGAAACGGGGAAGTGGACACCCTTGGGTGAATATCCCGCAGAGCTCCGACGGCGATGATTTTAGGTCCAGTCTCGTATGGCTTGAGGATGAGAGCAGGATGCAAGCGAATGGGTTCCTGTATTGGATTTACTTTTATGGTCAGAGACATCTAATTTCGCTTAATACTGCCACGATGGAGTTCTCCTTTGCTGAGATGCCTCAGTGCCTGGGCCGCCATTGCACGTATGATGCTGGTGAAACAAAGGATGGCGAGACTTGCATTGTGTTTTCAGATCGATTCAACATTGGTGTCTTGATGCAAACAAGGGGCGATGACGGTGTTGAAAGATGGGTGCTCAACAGAGTAATGAACCTTGTGCAGACTTCTTTGGTACCTGACCCCACAGAGCTATTTGTTTTCGCAGTTCGGGATGGCTATGCGTATTTGTCAACATCCGCGAGGTCCAAAGATCCCAGGGCGCCTTGTTGGTTTATGTCCCTTTGCCTCGGAACGATGAAGCTGGAGAAGCTGTTCCGTAGGACCTATGATTGTGATGCGCATCCCTATATTATGGCGTGGCCAACTTGTTTAACTGGTAACCATGGGCGGTTTGCACTTTAAGATGCTCTATGAAAGGCAGTGATGTACTGATGTGACGTCGGTCATGAGGAAGAAAACAACAGATTCTGGTAAACCAATCTTTCTTGATGTTCAGTAAGTCGAAATGCCCAAGTGATAGTGGAAAGTATTTTTTTTTTTATGATGTATTGCACTGTAAAATCGAATGGTGGAGTTCTCCATGATGTTTCATGTCTATCCAAATAGTTTAAATCCTTCACTTCAGTTAACTCCTGCTTATCTGTTAGCACTTCTTTTCTTCTTAACCTTGGTGAAATTGTGAATATTTTCTGTTGCATGTGTCATCTACAGAGTGCTGGGTTGTTGCAGAACAGGGGCAAAGCCCTGGAGTTTCATTACTGGTGTAACGAAACCACAAGATGTTCACAGTATTTAAAACGAAAAGTAAATGCAAGAAAGTACCAGGTCTCTACCACTACAGAAATGAAAGGCACTTGCCAGATGTCGCACAGGGACATCTGACAGGCACCGCAACTCCTGACATCTATCTTATTACAAGTGCACTTGATTTTTGCACTAGGCTACTGGAGCCTCTGATCACGAGCTGGTTCGATGTCGCTTTTTCCTGGGATTCCAAGGCCGTCTTCACCTTCTCAGCTTCAATCATTTGTGATCGCCCTTCCGGCTGCTCCCGCATTCCTGGCCCCTGGTCTTGGATGGTAGTGGTCTGCTAGAGAGCATCAGCCCCTGCTGCGAGTGCTTGACCATCTTCACCTGATTGGAGACCTGCCCAATATTTGATAAAAGAACAAGCATAGCTCACGATCTCAGTAGGAGAACGTACCAACTTTTTATCGAAAAAACTCTGTTACGGAGTTTCCATATTGCCCAGCAGATGCCGGCTAGACCAACCATATGGAATTTTTCTCCTGAAGGGATTGCAGCTTTCACCCATACTATATATTGTTCAATATTTTCAGGCCTACATTTAGACCCCAGTACCAGGGCAACCAGGCTCCAAACATATTTGATAACTTCACATTGGAAAAAAAGATGTTCTATCGTTTCTTCTTGTTCACAGAAGGGACATTTTGTGTCTCCATGCCAATTTTTCCTAGTCATGCTATCTTTGGTCAGGGTAGCTCCATAATACATTTGCCACATAAAGATTTTGATTTTTAGGGGAATTTTTGCTCTCCAAATTATATTAAATTTCGGTTCTTGAACCCCCACACATAGCTTATCATAAACTGATTTGACTGTGAACCTGCCTGAGCTTTCCCAGCTCCATTTTGGCAAATCCTCTTCTTCTGAGAGAGGGTAAGTAATCAGCATGTCTCTAACTTCTCTCAGTTGATTTTGGAGATCTTCATCAAGCCATCTACTGAAAGTGAGGTTCCAATTTCTGTCTGCAAACATGGCAACAGAGCCAGATTTCTGGTAGCACATTTGGTAGAGGTTTGGCCACTTTTCTCTGAGGGAAAAGGAGCCACACCACTTGTCATTCCAGAAATCAATTTTTTTCCCATTCCCCAGCTTCCAAACTCTCCCTTTGTCATAATTTCTTTCACTTTGAGTAGGTCTGACCACACAGGAGAGTCAGATTGTTTGTGCTTGATTTGAGACAAGCATTTGTTACCAATATATTTTTTCATTATTATATCTTGCCACATCCCAGAACCTTGTTCAATTTTCCACCACCATTTACACAGGAGACTTATATTCATCTTCCTGAGGTCTTTGATGCCTAGGCCTCCTTTTTTCTTAGGCTTACACACAATTTTCCATTTAACTAAATGATATTTTCTCTTCTTTCCACCTCCCTGCCAGAAGAATCTTTTTCTCGTATGACATCCATCTTTTTTATGGTTGTTTTCGGCAGTAGGTACATAGACATATGGTATATCGGTATGCTAGTCAGACATGAGTCAATTAATGTTTTCCTGCCTCCACTGGATAGGGACCCTCCTTGCCACCCATCCAGTCTCTTGGCTAGTTTTTCCTCTATCAAGGCCCAGTCAATAACATGTAATCTTGTGTGTGACACAGGCACACCAAGGTATTTTATGGGCCATTCCCCTGTTGTACAGTTAAACATGTCTGCATACTCTTTGGCTTTTACATCATCGGTTTGTATCATGAGCAGTTCACTTTTTTGGAAGTTGATTTTAAGACCTGACATTGCTTCATACAGGTATAGGAGCAGTTTCATGTTGACAGCCTTTTCCTGATTGTCCTCCAGGCAGATGATTGTATCATCTGCGTATTGGAGTGCTACCACCCCCTTTTCTACATACTGCGGCACCAAACCTGTTATAAGGTTGTTTTGTTGGGCTTTACTGATCATTTTTGCTAAGGAATCAGCTGCTATATTAAACAGAAAGGGAGACAGAGGGTCCCCCTGTCTAACTCCTTTTCCACTTTGAAAATAGCTTCCCATTATATTGTTTACTTTCACACACAAAGTCCCTTTTTTGACCACTGATTCGATCCAGGAGCACCATTTTTCACAGAAGCCCCTTCCTCTGAGACATTCAAACAGGAAGTCCCAGCTTATTTTGTCGTAGGCTTTTTCAAAGTCTAATTTTATCACCACACCCCCTGTTTTCTTGGATTTTGCATCATGGATAATTTCATGAAGGCAGATGATTCCATCCATTATGTTTCTGCCTTTAATAAAAGCATTTTGGCATTTACTGATAACCCTATCCATGAATTGGTCAAGTCTCATTGTAAGGAGTTTAGTGAAAATCTTGTATTTCACATTTAACAGACAAATGGGTCTGTATTGCTGGATTTTGCTCGCATCTTTCAGTTTTGGCAGCAATGTGATGACTCCGTAATTCAATCTGCTTATATCGAGTTCGTTCTTATGAAAATCTTCAAAGAGATTCATCAAATCGGTCTTAATTATATCCCAACACTTTTGATAGAATTCTACAGGGAGGTGATCAGGCCAGGGTGCAGTATTTTTGTTCATGTCAAAAATAGCCGCCTTCACCTCCTCCTCAGTGAAGCTCTTAGTTAGGAACTCATTATCTTGTTCCGAGATTTTTTCATTTTCCTCCCAGCAGGAGTGGTCCATAGAGAAAGCAGGTTTCTCTGATGGCCCAAAGAGAGATTTGTAATACTCAGTTGCATGGGTTAGAAGATTTTCATCACCCTCAATAACTCTATCATCTTGTTGCAGGGAGTATATTGTATTTTTTCTTTTCTTCCCATTGGCCACACGATGAAAAAATTCAGTATTATTATCACCCTTAAGAAGCCATGTGCAGTTGGATCTTTCATTCCAGTACTGTTCCTCCTGTTCAAAAATTTCCAGAAGTTGAGTTTGGATGTCAGTCTTTCTAGCTAGCTGATCTGCATCCAGAATTTGTTCCTCTTCAATGTTCTCCAGAATCAGGAGTTCATCTTGGAGGTCAGCCTTGATTTTTTTGTCATCTCCTTTTTTCTTGTCTCCCCACCCTTTTAGGTATTGCTTGACTCTTTTTTCTTTTATCAACCACACATCTAGATTCGATTTTGCTTTAACAGGTTTATTCCATATTTCGGCAACCTTAGGTAAAAACTCCTCATGAGAGAGCCATGAGAGTTCAAACCTAAAAGGATTTTTATGATGCACTTTATTCTCCCCACTGGAGAAAAGAATGGGGTTATGGTCTGACATCAGTCTTGGGTTTTTTCTTATGTTAGAGAGGGGAAATATCAGTTCCCACTCTTTGTTCATGAGGACTCTATCTAATTTGAGAGAGATTTGTACCTTCCAAGTTTTTCCTCTTGGTTAGCTCTTCTGCTCTGTCTGCAACCTTCCCATATTGGCCCACCAGTCTTGTGCTTTTTCTTGTCACCTGCTCAGTTGGCTGCTTCTGTCTTTGTCTTTTCTTTTGAGTTGGACTGTCCTTCACCTCATCCAATTGCCCCTCTCCCCTGGTGTTCTGATTAGTGTTGATGTTCAGCCCTTCATTAATTTCCTCCCTGTCCCCTTCCTTCTCCTTCACTGCACCTTCCATTACACTTTTCTCTTCATTTGTAGGCTGTAATGCTGTCTCATTGGTCTTCTCCCCTTCTTGGCTAGACATTTCCATTTCAGGTCCCTCCTGAGATTCTTTCACTGGGCTCATAGAAACTGCCCTGTTCCCTCCTGCCACTTCAATTTCCTGTAAGGACTCATTGTTATCCTCATTTTGCACCTCTTTAATGTGTTCTTCTGGGCTATTGAGAAATCCCAGATCAGCTATGTTACCTGTCTCAAGTGCTGATTTGATTGCAATCTTTGCTTCTATTGCAGCAAGTGGATCAAATTTGGAAGTACATAAGTTTGTTCCATATTCATTTATCACCACCGAGTGGTCAGGATGATATTGCATTTTCCAAAGCTTTCTGTTAGAGTCATGTAGTACCTCTCGACTAGTCTGGCCCAGGTTCAGAGATTCAGTCCCTGGCAGCACCATATCTCCCATGTCTAAGCTATCATCTTCATCATCGCTATCCACTTCCACAGTTGGTTCTTCAGTTGTTTTCCCTTTTCCTGACCCTCCCATCATAGATGTATCCTGTGGTAGGATGTTTGTATATGTCTGCTGAGCACCTTCCATGCATTTTGGTGGTGCAGAACCAAACACCTTACCCCCTCCTTGCGTGTTGTTCTGTTTGGTATTCTGTGAGTTGTTCTCATCTCTGGGTTTCTTGGGCGATGGTTTATCCTCAGCAGTATCCTCTTTCCTAATCCACTGATTACCAGCCGGGTTAGTAGAACCCTCCTGTGGGACTTCCCTCTGGAAGAAGAAATCATAGAAGTGCAGATCCAACAGCCCTTCCACTACTGCTGGGACTTTGGTTGTATCTCTGCACCCAATTTTTGCCCTTACAAATTCAAATTTCCTCAAATTTTCTTCATCCACCTCCAGAGTTAGGCCAACCAACGAACCAATTCTGCAAACATTTGGAACAGATCTTTTTTCTGCAGGGATCCCCCTGATTCTGAACCAAGCTTCATCAATTCTTCCTTTTGACCCTATGCCAGAAGTCCAAGGTTTTATCTCAATCACAGCAGTTGGAACTGTTCTGAGCCTCATCTCCATGAAGTGGGACATCTCCTCAACCTTTTTTGCAGTGGGAAATCGCACCTGGAATTCTGTGTTAGTCAGCTTCTTGGCATACCATCTCCAGGTTGAACTAGTACCAGCTAAGGTCTTAAACTCTAGCTCAATCTGTTTAGCAGTTACTTCTCCCTGCTTCACCTTGATTATGGCTACAGATGACATGTCCCTTATATTCTGTTCACAGGGGTCATCTTTAATGTAGTAGAAGCCCAATCCTGGTGTAGCAGAACCACAGAAGTGTGCTACATAATTCCATGGTTGCTTATGTCCATCATTCTCTTTGTTTATGTTCTCCCTTCTAGGTCTGGATCCTTCCCCTTGCTCCATTATACCCTCTTCAGCTTGGATTTTGTTCACACTTTCTGCTTGATTGCTTGTGTTTTCCAGAGCATGAAGATGTTCAGCTGTATCATCTCTAGGAACCCATTTCCTTTTATCTGTCTCCCTTCTTTCACCTCCAGTCTGTGTTCCACCCATACTAGTGCCCATTTCTTTCCTGTTGGAGATATTGGTTATTCCTGCTTGATTCTGGGTGTTATTCCCTCCATGTTGCGGCTCCTGCCCCCCAAATCTCTGATTGTTCTGGTGAGGTCCTCTATTGTCGAAACGACGATCAGGGTGCAGAGGACCCTGATTCTCGAAATCCCTCCCAAACTCATGTCCCCCCCCTTCAAAATTTCCTCCGAATCTACCTCCTCTGCCACGGGGATTACCTGCTCTGTTGAAACCAGTGCGAGCTTCTGTTCTCCCCGTTCCCCTTCCGAAGCGACCTGCCCCAAATCCAGCTCGGCTCAGTGGGAAGCCTCTCCCAGACATGGAGTTCTGCTTCGGCGGTGTCCTGACAACCTGAGCGAAAGATCTGTGATCACCACCCAAAGTAGACCACCTCGATTTCTCTTCACCGAGGGAAGAGAAATCCGATTGGTGTCTAGGGTTTCCACAATTCGTCCAGTTTACAATCACCACATCGCAACTCCCCACCTCCCTGCTTCTCCTCCAGATGTGCTCGAACACGCTACCAGCACTAGGGTTTGGAAGATCTCCAAAATTTCGATCAAGAGGATCGAAATCCTGGTGGTGCGCGGTGCTGGGCTCGTGAATGGAAGGAGGATGAGGACGGGAGGTAGGAGGAGAGGTGTGGGAAAGGGGAATCTTACTGAGTTGTGGGGTAGACGGCTCTAACCCCACCTCCACAGTATTGGGCTGGTGCGGCCCAGGCGAGAGTCCCCCATGGTTTGAACTCGAGTGGGCTCCCGCGTCCTCTCCTGAGCTTCGTTCCCATGGTGGTCGCGGTGGCCGGCGTTCGCTGGTTGCTGGTGGCGGAGTCACGGGTGGTGTCGCCGGAGTCACGGGTGTCGTCATCTCGCGCTAGCTGCTGGTAAGAAATCCGAAGACTTTAGGTGTTGCGGGCTAGAAAAGCTCCCAGAGTGCTGGGTTGTATTATGAGTCTCTTTTGTGGTATGCCTGTACGACCTTGTCCTCGAGAGAACGTTGCATATTTGCTCTTCAGTGCAACAACAACATCCGTGTGTTTTTTATCGTGTCAATTGCCGTACTTTAGATTCTCAGTATTGACATGATTATGTGTTGGTAGGTTGGTAGCCGTAAATATGGCTGCAGAGCATCGACATCCTTGAAACGAACTTTCTTGCACCATCTCTAATCAACCTTGGTATCCTATCTTCATGGATTATTTGATGCTGATAAGGTGTTGTTTAAGGTTGTTCTTGAAGACATGCTAGTGCGTCCTTGGCATTGTTGCCATTGACATAGGCTATATGGTTGGGAGTTAAATCAAAACATCAGACTTCTATTTTCTGTGATTTATTAACATCACATTCCCCTCATTGCCCCAAATCATACTAATCTGCTAGCAGTAAAACAAAGGACTTCATACCCTTTGTAAATACAAGCTGCAATGCTGCAAGGGAGTGGATGCCATTATATATTATGACTGATGTTTGAGTTTTATAACAAGAAACAAAGACTGGTGATATATTATGATCATGTAATAAAAACTTTAATTATGAATATGCTCATATATTTTCAAATACCATCAGTATTTTAGTACACATATATATGGCAAAATTTGATTGTTTACATGTTGTTTTGATGCGTTGCTCCTGAGAGATCGCAACAATGCAGTATGTACAGTCACACCTTTAACAATTTTTTTTCCTGTTTCCACGCTAAAGAGAGAATTTTTGTAGTATGGTATAGGCAGTTTGGAGCGTTGTGTCCTGTCAAAAATAACAACAAAATTGGAGTGTTGTATATGTCAATTTTGGTGGCATGGCTGGTCGTCCAGGAAGCTCCAGCGCGTCGATGAAGATGAATTGCTTGCTTGAAGGATCAGAGCTGCTCCCTTAGCAACAGTTAAGACCTTGGTGATTAATGGAAGGAATTGACCCAGGTTTATTGCGAAAGATATGATAGTCGCCATCAAACAAGAAAACTGCAAACCCCCAATCAGTTGGTAAAATCGTGAAAAATGGGATTGTTGTCTGGGCTGTGGGCATATTGAAACTCTGCAGCTGCATTCTTACTTAAAAAGCATAATCATCTTCAAATGGGAGACGTTCCATACCTTTCAAGTTTAAGTTGCATTTTCGGTAGGAACTGCTTTTTCTTTTTGTACTCCTACTTAATGAATGCCTCACTTTGCTCTAAGGCAAAATACCAGGGATTATAATAGAAGGAAAAAAGGAAAGGAAAAAAAGCCGATGGGCTTTTGTCTCTCTCAACAGTAGGTCTTCTTGGGCCTTTTATATTGTTGTTCGAGTTGCCAGTGTGATCAAAATGGGAATTTCCTATACATAGACCGTTCAACGCGAGTTGATCTGAAGATCAATGTATGAGATAATTTGTGCACGCTGAATCAGATGGACCCTGCTTGCCGTGCTCCTTCGCTGCTCGCCGTTGCCCCGCGCCGTGCGCTGTCGCCGCTCCCCGTCCTGCTTGCGGTGCACCGTCGCCGCTCCCCATCCTGCTCTCGGTGCACCATCGCCCCTTGCTGTCCTGCTTGCCGTTGCCGCTCCACCTGCTGCTCGCGTCGTCCCCCGCCATGCGCCGTTGCCGCTCCCCGTGCTGTGCGCTCATCGCGCTGCTCCCCATGCTGCTCGTCGTCACCACTCCCCGAGCTGCTCGTCATCGCCGCTCCTTGTGCTGCTCGTTGTCGCTGCTCCTTGTGTTGCTTGCCATGCTCCTTTGCTCCTCGAGCGGCGGGGTTGCTGGTGGCGGATCCAGCAGGACGAGGAAGGAGGTTGGCGACAGGAGCGTCTTGCCAGGGAAGAAAGGAAGGGACACACCGAAAGGGGAGGAGGAGATGGAGTGGGAAGGCTACGCCGGTGCCCGACATGGCGACGGTGAGGCGGAAGCTAGCGGGTGCGGAGCAGCGACGGGTGAGGAAGAAGATGATGGGATGGTATTGAGTGGGCTGTGGGCTGATCTACATATGATCGCGCCGATTGATCTGTGTACAGAGGCCCTATCAAAATGGACCCACGCCACCAAAGCAAAATCCCGGTTACTGTCGTGTTAGGTATAGGATTTCCTATACAGCACTTGGGTGCTAGCAGCTCCTGGAGCACTCACTTTGAGATTGCATAAAGGAAAATCCAATGGCTTATGTTTCTTCTTTTCCTTAGTCCTCCCACACCGTCACGCCTGCCGTCCCCCGCCGTGCGTGCCCCTTCCTTACTATTCATTCTATAATGCTGTAAAAGATATGTTCCTGTGCTCAAATAAAAAATATAATAACCTGTTCATTCTCCAAATTAAAAACATGCAAGACTCCTGTAGAGTAGAAATTTCATTTAGTGAGAGCTGAGAAGAATATCAGGAATACATTATCTGTGTAGCAGTGTTTACCATTCGGTGGACACAAAAAATTTAGTTAAACGAAGCAAATACTACTACGCAAATTGGGCACTAGTGGCTAGTGACGTCTCTTTTGGAGCCACAATGTTTACCAGTCCAAACTGAAGCGTCCCCGCAAAGGTACTTCTGGTGCTGCCACCTCTTAAGGTGCTACTGGAGTACGTAGGACGAAGCCTATGTTCAGCCAAAAGCACGAACCAGATTATAGCCACCCTCGTGACAGCCTGACAGGAGGCTAGAGAGTGAAAAGTCAGCACTATATATGTAGCTTATGATGATACTAGAACATTTGCAATCGCACTTATTTGTCCAAACCACAAATGTAGCAACGGAGACAGAGCTAGCTTCATTTCATATCTTGCAAGGCGTACAGATTTGCTTTATATTATATGCAGAAGTTTAATTTGTTAAAAATAATAGAAATGCCATATTAATTAGTTTGCTTGTCAAACATCGTGGATGTTATAACTCTGAGTACTTCGAGTGAAAATATTTATTTATTGCCTCATGCACTTATGGTATGAGTCGTATGACACACACCATCACCAATAATTTGTTCTGTTATAAGTATGTATAGTACTAGCTAGCAAACAAGTTGCATCATGCAATTATATGTGCAATCTCGAAAAGTTCATGCAATTATTCTTGGCAAATCAATATCCAAGGTAGTTTCACTGGAATAACTCTACTTGACATGAAGTATGTTATACCATTTACCTTATTATACATACAACCTAAGAAGTAAGGAAATATATAAATGGCATGAGAAATTAACAACCCAGTATTAATCAAGATATATTATGCGCACACTTAATTGCACAACCTTTTTTGTCTATACTTTATTAGTGTTAGATCAAAATTGGTGGGAGAGACTTTGATTAATTAAAAGGGATCCACATAGATAGATTAATACAATTTATTCAAATATATCGAATATATATATGAGCGATCTTATGTGTTAAACCTTTTTTGTAACAGGATTCAATGGCGATATGCCAACGGACTTGTGTTAAACCATTTTTGTTTTTCAAAACATGCAGGCTCGATTTCGCAGACTCATACTATGTTGTAGCAAAATATAGCCAGTTTACTGGAAACTCCATGCAAACATGTATTTTATTCTACACTACGTACCCAACAGTCATCATATGGATGATTGAGGCCTGCATGCAATCAACGTTCAAGCTAGAAATATACAGTAGTATAAGCAAGCTGTGCTGTTTATACACACCCATCAAAGTGGCTAGCAAGAGTACACTCACGTTTCCTGCCACGCGAGTGAAGAGATACCCGTACCAGTAAATTCTATGGAATTTGGCTTGCTAAAGGCAGTCACAAACTATACACACATCAACGAAACTGTCAATATCAGATCAAAGTCATACATGCAGTTTGTCCTAGTTATTATACGTATTGTAATGCGCCCTAAAGGGGGGAAAATACAGCCATACTCCAACCATCCTTTGACAACAGCCGGAAAAATTGTAGTAGTAAAAATTGACATCTTAGATTTAAAAATTCCGCATATATTCCTCCAGGCTACATATACCACGACAGACAAAAAATCAGACCAGCACCATCAGTAGGAGTTATTCAGCCATCTGATTAAGTGGATCCATCCTAGTATTCTTCGAAGTCATCATCGTCCTCCTCTTTATAAGCCAATTCATATTCCTGTGTTGGGGTAGTCCTGCAGTAATCTATCAGGATTTCGAGAATCGTGGGAGGGCCACAACGACGTCCCATTTTTCCCCGACTGCATGATGTCCTCTTGTCTCTGATCTTCGAGGCGAAACGACGAGGCGATGATCCGGTGCCTGCTGGCGGCGCAATCTATGTCCAGGTCCAGGTCCAGGTCTGCATCCACGAAGTAGATGCAGCCAGCTTCAATGGTTGGGAACGCGTCGACGACGAAGGACCTGACTTGGCTGATGAAGATCGCACGCCTGCCGATGCTCGTCACCGGTTCAAGGACCTTCGCCACAGTGTCCACCTTGTGAACATCTACAAGACCTACATTGATTCTCCTGGTCACAAGCAGCAACTCCCCTGCAGACTCAACGAGGTAGCTGTAAGGACCATTCGTTGCAGCACCGATTGTCTGAGTCATCACGTTGCCTTTATCAACGGCGGAGACGATGGACCCGTACCGGTCGGCGACAAAGACGTCGCCGGCGAACTGCGCCACGCTGACAAGGTAGTGTCGGAGTTGGACCCTGTGCTGCTGAACTTCTTCAGTGTTCGGCTCCGCCCACCCTACAGAGTTCCAGAGGTTGGAGACAAACAGCCTCATCGGCGAAGAAATGACAGCCACTGCCCTAACCTCTTCTGCAGGTAGAGGCATAGCGACGAAACAGACCATAGAGCCCGTGAAGGGATTGAGGACCCAACCACGGCCGTCTGGCAGTGACTGCTCCCCGAGAACAAGGAGACCTCCATCGGCGGCGTAGTAGTTGAAGAGCTGATGGATGGTCTTGCGGACAACGCGACAGGTGCGGAGATTCACCATCTTGATGTCGTGGTTGTCGCCATAATCCTTGATCACCGCCCACTTCTTGAGAGCTCGAACCTTGGATCTGAAATGTGCTCCTTGGGGTCCACGGTGGACTGGCGCCAATGGCTGCAGACGGCACGGAAGTTCATGTAGTAGTCGAGGTCTTCGTCGGCGAGCAGCAAGTCGCCGATGGAGAGGACGATGTCTCCGGGAAGCGACGACCAGTTGGCCATTGCAGGCGTCGATCCCAGCCGGAAGAGAGACTTTTTTTTGGTTCGAGAGAGAGCAGGAGGGAGATGTAGCAGGAATGAAGGATTGGTGCTTGTGAGTGGGATTTGGTGGCATCGGTAGCCGGCTATTTATGCAGCCAGGAAATGCTAGGTTTGCTAGCAAGCGATTTTGAAATTTGCCTCGCCTCGTGTCGTGTCTGAAAGGAGACAGCAACCTTTCATTTTACTTCCAAGTACAACCGGAAATAAATGACTCCAACGTTGGCAACTTTTGAAAACATTTTGAATCGTTACATCTGAATCAATCTCACACACGTTTTGACACAGAGAACGATTCGCGTTTTTTCTTTGATTTTCTTTTTTTGTTTGTGTGTATGAACATGCGGTAAGTCTGCACTGTTCGCTCGGTGGTTTTGCTTTGCCTTGGACTCTTTTTTTTTTTTGTGCCGTGTAGTTTTGAATTTGTACGGAGCCGAAATCGTCGTGTGTTATCGTGGGCTCAGTACCGCATATGCAGCCGGTAACTTCATCAGGGAGACAGGGATCATGGCCATAACGAGAGCAGCTTATCCAGCAGGCTGACTCTAGCTAGTCCACTCAACTCTGTCACACGGTCAGCCAACTAGAAACAATAGTGCTGCCTCATTCCTGTGCAGTTGCAGGCAACATACATGTCATTCCCTGCCAAAATGGTCTGTGGCGACACCTCGCTAACCCAGTGATGCCATGATGACGCTGATGATTGATTAAATGTACTCCAAAGATTTGGAACGCCATGACGCTGATGATTGATTAAATGTACTCCAAAGATTTGGAACGCCCTAGTAGACTAAGTAGAGGCATAAAAATAAATACCTACGAGAAGACAGCATACACAGGACGTGAAAACAGGCCACGGAGCCCCTTAAATGATAGCACAGCACAGGTGCCCTGATGCCCCATGGTGCCAACTTCTCCTTGTCTAGAAATATTGAGCCTCTTGCTCTTCTCGTGTGTGAAGTCGTCGAGGGCCGAGAGTCAATATTGACGAAGCCATGATCAGTTCTCTGCCTCGTTGTCTCGACTTGTTTAGCTAGGCTAGTTTACTCGGTCTAGACTAGTGCACATGGATTTAATCGATCTGACCAAGGTTTAAGGACAATGCAAGCAAATCCTTCCACCGTACAATTATGTGGTAGTCCTATTGGTATCTATGATTACAGTGTATCATGTGATTATGCTTAATCAGTCCTCTAGTGAATACTTATATTTGTATGATCCTTAATTGTGATCATGGTAAGGCTAGCAAGTGAACAGTGACCACTCTGTAGTTAATGAGCAGTTATACTAGAACGTTTGCTTTATATATAGCTTTCACATTATTTGTTTGAACGACACCTATAAAAAATCGAGATAGTGCTTCATATATATATATCATATTGAGCTAAGAACTATAGACTTATTGCTCATATACTCATCAGTCATCCTTTTACAACTTATAAGCCCTCACATATATACAATCATTCTTATAGGTTCACTTTGTTAAATTAACACACATAGTAGAATGCCTTGTTGGTCTGCTCAATGATCTTTGTGGATACGATAACTCTAAATAAGTCGAGTCAAAATGCTACATTGACCCACATGTGGTTGTGGTATCATACGTTATGCACGTATATATAGACGTCAACAGAGAGACATACCATCACTACCAAGTTTTTTTTATATGAATATGCATGGTAGCGAAAAGTTTCATCGTGCAATTATATGTGCTTGAAGTTTAGTTAAGTTCATCCAGTTATTTTTTGGCAAATCAATTCTAAGGCAGTCGCAAACTCGCAATGAATCACAAATTCAGGACACTATTTATGTTTACCATTATCTAAGATAAGAAGTTAGAACATAAACTGCACGAAATCAGCAATCCAGTGGTGTATCAAACAAAACAATACCGTGTCGCGCTTGATTACAGAGATTTTCTTGGCTAGAGTTCCATTGTGTCAGAACAAAATCGGTATTTCTTTCTCTAAAACGTGATATCCACATATACAAGGCGATAAAAATTATAAGAATATAGAAAAAAATATAGTCGATCCTTATGCTGTCGTGTGAATGATCTTTACCCAATTAAGTATGAAACATGAGATCAGCTATTGTTCGATTGATTCTCTGACTGCTCTTTCTCAGTGTTAATGCGTGTCACACTAGTACAATTTGACCCTGCAGTGACGCAGGGTCGAAAATAGCAGTGGCGGGCATAGAAGATCCGTCACTACTAGCAACAACAGTGGCGGACATTGCTGATGTCAGCAGGAAGTGAGCTAGCAGTGGCGGGCAAAACTGATGTCAGCGAAGCCCGCCACTGATATTTGTTTACCAGTGGCGGTCCTGTGATGGCAGCGCCATTATAGTGGCGGACGAGCCCACTTAGCCCATTTCAGCCCAATTCACTGCCTTAATACAAATACTCGAACCCTAACGCTCTCTTCTCTCACTCGTTTCCTTCCCCGCCGCCCCCATCTCTCACTTCTCCACTCCACTCCTCCAACCCGTCGCCCTCTCTCTCACCCCGTTCTCTCACCGCCGCCGCTTCTCCCTGCCTCTCTCCCCGGCGCCCTTCCCTTCTTCTCCCGCCGCGGCGACTCCTCCACCGCGACAACTCCCTCCGGCTCTGTCTCCCTCTCTCTCTGCGACCCTCTCTCTCTCTATGTGCGGCGCAGCTCCACCCCGGCACAACTCCACCTTGGCGCGGCTCAGCTCCTCCCTCTTCCCTCTCCGTCGTCACCTTCCGCCATCGGGCGGCGCGCACCCCTCTTCCTCGGCGCGGATCTCGCGCAGGCGGCGCGCCCCCCTTTGTGACACCCCGTGTCACTTTAAAGCCCAAACTTCGCAAATCAAACTCGAGCACCAAACTGAACTCAAATCCAAAGGAAATGAAATTTAAAACCTCAATTTCCGAATATATGTCAAAACAAGCTTTGTGAAGCAATTCAAATTTTCCAATAACAACATAGCCCAAACAAAAATCCTATCTGATAGTACATCTAAAAATAGAATTTTGGAGATTTATCCAAGATTTTATAAATTCTGGAAGTGCCCTCAAAAATTCAGAGAACACTACAAGAAATTTAGGCTTCTATGACGATATCGGAGTGACAATTAATGAAAACGTCACAACGAATTCTGTTTTATGACGATTCATAAAGGTTGGTTGAGTTTAGTGACAAAAATTAGTTGTGCGTCAAGAAAATCGTCACGAACCAAGCAAAAATCCATATTGTGACGATTTTATGACGGTGCAAATCGTCATAAGTTTTTACAGGTCCGCTATAAAAATTTAAAAATAGAGTTTTGAGCGGCAAAAAAGTTCATTATTAGGATCAATATTTCAACACACAAAATGTTACTCCCTACTGTTTTAAGATCAAAAATTATTTATATATCTATGTTAGGGTGATTAGATTAGGCAAGATAAGTGAATGAATAGTAAAATATTAGTACTTGTCCCTATATTATTTTTTTAAAAAGAAGTTTCCATGTCATAAGTAGGGTGGGGATTATTTTATAATTTTGAGAGATATAAAAATGTACTTTCAAAAGTAAGAATACAGTGAATCAAATAAAATTTTGGTTGATTATTCCAGCAGAGCCACCTTGGGCTGACTTTCATCCCATTATGCCGCGCGCCAAAAAAAAAAACACGAACCGGAGCAGGGTTCGAACCGTGCAACTAACCATTGCACTGCCCAGCTGTTTACCACTGCTTGTTTAGACGAAAATGCCAAAGATAACGTTTTTATACGACTGAGGAGCCCCACCAGTCATTGCAAAGGCAATCCAATATAAACAACCCCCCCAAACCCAATCCCTCAAACCCTAGTCTCGTCCTCCCCCTCCGCCGCCCCCAACCTCTCTTTGCCTTTCTCAGTCCCCGGCGACACCCATCTCCCTCTCCCGTTCTCTCCGGGATGGTCTCCTCCTTGGCGGACTCCTCCAGTGGCGCGCGGAGCCGTCGGCGATGCGGCGATGCGCAGGCTGCGTCTCCGCGGCGCGCTGACGAGATCTGCGCTGGGGCGCGTTGCCGGGATCGGCGCGGGGGCGGCGCGCTCCTCCGTGACGGGCCGGTGAAGCATCGGCGGATGTGTCGGCGTGCTCGGCTCGGTGTGACGCCATGGATGCGGGGCAGCGCGCAGCGGACGACCTAGCTACAGCAGCACGCGACGAACTACCCTGCCGGCTTCATCTCTGTTGCGTCGAAGCCTAACTCCGCTTCCGATCTGCCACTGCGAGCTCCCACCGCAGAACGTTGCCGCCAAGGTAAGCTGATCTCCTCCCTCTGCTCATTTTTATCTTCCCTTCCTAGTTCCTTGTTCCAATTAGTCTGGAAGGAAGGATTGAATTATTCCGTTCAGATTTGTGGGTGAGACGAAGCTCCCTTGATTTGTTTAACTGTACCAGCCGCACATCTCAGAAATTTTGTTTATGCTTCGGAATAACAGATCTGGCGATCTTTATAGGCTTATTAGAATCCCTCAATTCCTTTCCTGTAAGAATAACTATATAGGTCAGAGTCTATGCGACTACAATAATGCAATATATGCTACGGTTTGAGATGTGAACAAATTAATAGTTTATTCATATGATGTGGCATAAGTCGCATAACATAATTTATCCATGGCAGATGTGATTTGAATCCCCTGAGAAAATTTTCGGTTTTGCTGTCAAGGGATCAGGTTATTTCTGCACTTGAGAGTAACTATGTATTATGGTGTGACTTGTGAGCTTGACAAAGACATCTTCATGAATTCATTTGATGCTTCTATCTCTGTTAGGAACATGATGTTAACAACATGAAGCCAAGAGTCACTCTCTGGACCAATTTCCAGTAATAAGGTAAAATGAAGTATGCTGCTGTTTACACTTCTCCCGAACTCAGTAATTTTACGATTCTAGGATGCAGTGTCAAGAGATGATAATCTGAACATGCCTGACTTTATTATTTGCATTGTCTATCCTTTATTTAGTATTGTACTTTGACGTGTCAACATGCTTTGTATCCATTGATTAATGGAACATCTTGGAAGCAATTGATGATAGGTTCCTAATCAGTAGACTTGTGTGTTTGTCCAATATAAGCTTCATACTGTTGATGACGGGTGGCTTATTACTAGACCCTCCTGTGGATTTTTTCAGCAAGCTTATCGTGCTCGTGTCAGCTGACTGATGCTCAATTTTGATTTTTTTTTTATGACTGCCCCTTGGCCTCTTCCAATAGACCATATAGTGCAATATATTGCTTCTAATTGCATTCTGATGAAATAAATTTGATGTCACGTTAATGATAAATTAGTCCTTGAGCTTGACTAACGGCCTACACATGTTTGTGCAGGTGTGCTGGCATGCAGCAGAAGATGATGCCTTGTTGGATTTTTTTTTCCCACCCTTGATTTATGTAGATGTACGAGTATTAGCTCTTTTTCTGGTCTTTTGTATCTGCAATTTTGTAATTGCCAATATCCTGTAATATAAGATACGTTGAATGGAAATTTTGTTTGATGTTATTTAGTGATTAAATATCTGGTGGGCTTTGATAATGTTTATTGCGTTGTGACCAAAAAAGAATGGTGATCTGAAAATAGGTCATTTGATTCCACCAAACCCATAAAAAAAACCATGTCACAAAAAATTGCTAAAAAGGACAAAATTTATAAAATAAATTGGGCTCACAAATGGGCCTGGCCCACAAAAGGCTGAACAGTTCATGGGTATTTGCTGGGCTTAATTCCATTTTGTGACGTTTGTAGCCATGACAATAGAATAGGCGTCACAAAGATTTATGACGAAGAAACACGATATTGTCATAGAACATGATCTTAAACGCATAATACATGACAAACGCAGTTTCGTCACACTAGCGTCACAAAGTGGTCATCATGACATAAAAATAAGTTTTTATGACATAAACCGATCGTCATAGAATGCTAGATTTCTTGTAGTGGAAATGCATCAAGTCCTTTGTTCTGGAATTTTTATTCCAAAATCTGTTGGTCAAATCAACCTTGACCCAAAAGAGAAGTTGTAGACCCTTGACTCATCTATCTTCCCAGATTTTTTCCAAAATTTTTGGAGGACCATAGCTATTTCTATCAATTCGTGCAAAGCAGCAGGAAATCGAGCGCTGGAAATTCGAAAAATGGAAAGATTCCGCGGACCCCAATCGTCAGCCGCTTCCTCCCTCATCTGGTCGGCGCTGGCGCTGCCGCCACGGCACCGCCGGCATGGGCGCGCCGCCCCGCTCCTCCCGGCCCCACTCCCCTGCGCTGCCCGTTCCTCCGTGGCCCCACTCCCCCGCTCCCCCGTTCCCTATAAAGCACCGTGCCGCGCCTCCATTTTTCCCATTCCCGCCAGTCGCTCGAGCTCCACCCACCGTTCGCCGCTGTCGAGCGAAGCCCAGCCGAGCTACTCCACCCCGAGCTGCGCAAGGACTCCCTACCAACTCCACCATGGCCGCCAACCCTCCTCCTTCACCGTGAACCGCGAATCGACGTCGTCTTCCTCGAGACCGGCTGCGCGGGCACCTCCTACCTCGCCGTGCGATTCGGCCACCACGGTGGGTCCCTCGTCGATTCTTCGCGCCGAGTGGTAGAACACGCAGTTGCGCACACCATTGACCCCTCTTCCTTCCATTTCCGCCACCCAGGTCATCGGAACTCCGGTTTTCCCGCCGTCGTTCATCGCCGTCGTCCGCCTCCACGGCGAGCACCACCCTCCCGGTCTCCTCCACGTCGACGTGTTGTCCGCCGAGCTCCGCGACGACGCCGTGAAGCCGTTCGCGCGCCATCTCCTTCCCTCGCTGCACCAACTCGTCGGGACGTCGCCGTGCCGCCGCTGGCCGCGCCGTCGCTCGTCGCCGACCCACTCCGAGACCTCGCCGTCGTGCAAAAGGTCCTGTTGCAGGTTCTCCCCTCTCGTCGCGCCGATGAACCTCCGCTCTCTTTATCATTCTCCCCGCCGTCGCGCCGGAACGCGCGCCATGCCACCGGCGGCGGCGGCGCCGCGCGCGCCATGGGCGCCGGCGCGTTCCCGGATCCAGTGCGGCAGCACCCGGATCCGGTGTGCCGACGATCGTGTGGCCACTTGTGTGGCTGCGATCTGATTGGACGCGCAAAAATTTCCTTTTCCATAATATCCTTAATTCCATAGAAAATCACAGAAATTTCAAAAATTCATAGAAAATATATAACACCTCAGAAAAATATTAATCCAATTTTGTTAGCTTCCTTGTGCTCATATCTATCCAACAAAAATGTCAAACCTATAAAAATAATCTTTATGTTTTCTGTATAATTCTAACTTTGCTAATTCTTATTTAAATCGTAATAAATTCCATGCATGTGAATAAATCGTCAAAAATTACAGTAAATACCCTTAAGTGATGCTTAATCCAAGAAAAATGTCAATGCACCCTAAAGAACATTGCATCATGTCGTTGAATCTAATTTGCATGTCTCCTTGTCATGACATGTAGTTCCAGAGAAGACCCCGGAGCCGTTGGACTTCCAGCTGCCGGAGCAGATCCAGGAGGAGACACGTATTGACCCCGTTGTTGAGTTCGAGAATGCTAGTGCCACCCCTGAGCCAGGCAAGCCCCGGTGCATTCTGTCCTATGTTTTCGGTTTTCTTTTATCACTATGATCGATGTCTAGGTATGTTTGTGCATTAGGTTTGCAGGAGTTGATTGGAACCATAGATTGCATTATGATTACTCTTCCTGATTATCCTTGTTGATCCCTTGTTACTAGTATGTTGGTCGTTAGAACTGCTATGCTTAGTTGCTAGTGATCGGTAGAAGTCGAGTGGTAGGTCCCATGATAGGACCTTGATACACTACTAGATGGATATGATGATGATATAATTGGAGACCGGACGGGGATGTTGATAGGATGGTATGCGAAGGCTGGGCCTTCACGATGGTAGCCCCGTCTGTGTCGATTAAGGACCGTCCGTTGTTGGCCCTGTTGAGCAAGTTTGAACCTACTGATTCACATGCTGATGTTTATGGGCCCAGTAAACCGATGTAGCCTGTGATGCCCTAGATGTCTGGTGAACACCTACTCCTTCTATCATGGTACAGTTAGGAGAGAATGTTCGCGCGAGATATGCGCACCTTTTATGACCGCAAGCGCACGGGTCAGTTGTAGCTTTTCCCTCGGAGTATTCCAAGGTTTATCAATCCGTGGAACAATTGGGACGCTTATTTAGCTAAACGTTTGTTACTAACAAAAGGTGAAAAGTTGAGAGAAAGGTTGTTTGAAGAACTAATTAAAAGAAACTAAAGAAAGAGAGAGATTACGGCTAAGCAAGAATTAAGACGAACTTCCCACGGTCTAGGTTCACTTGCATGCAAAGACTAAATTAACTGAGTAAAGGCTTTAACTGGCTGTCACTAAGGTAGACAAAAGCTGTTTGCTGCGATCGTGTCACGACGGCGGCTAATAAGGCAATCATCTAACAAAAGCACCATTGCAAATACTGTCATCCAAAATACTGAGATAAACAATAAGTAAGCATTGCAATAGACCAATTTAGAGCAACAACTATATTCAATTAATCAAAACCGTGCATATGGCAAGATCCCTACAAACCGGGGGAAGAAGAGAGAATCACCCCATGATATGAGTAAGTTTCGTCATGGGAAACACCTTAGATTGGCCTATCCTACTTCCTGGTACAATTTGGGGCAAATCGGACACCGGAGTCGGTCGTGCCGATCGGCGCGGATTCGTGCCGATTGGCGCGCGACGACTTTTCGCCGGAACGCCGCGATCTTCGCTCGGGATGAAGCTCTCTGTTGTCTAACCCTAATTCCGCCGCCGAAAGTGTCGAAATCCGAACCCCCTCGCGTGTAGAATAGGATCTTAATTTTATAGGTCGAAAACCAGCCTCCGGAGTCCGTTTTGGGCCTTTTTAGGCCTCGTGCCGATCAGCACAATCAGGTGCCGGTCGGCACGAGAGACTTGACAGCGCAGCACATTTTGCGGGGCCCATATCTCCTAGCTCTGAAGTCCAAATAGGGTCATCCATATATGTTCCGGAAAGCTCTCGACGAGATCTACAACTTTGTAAGTCAAACTTTTCTCATTCAGGATCGTCTTGAACTCCAAAACTGTGTTGCAATGTAGTGCCTTCTCTAAAGTGAGTGAATAATCCAAGCTTCATGTTGGTGCTTCGTGAAATTGAGCCTTTATGTCATGTTTTCTCCTGATTCTACATCATAGCACTCAAAACACAACATACTTCGAAATGGGGTTAAAGTTAGGTGCCAAGTAGCTCAAATAATCAATAAACGCACTAAAATGATAGTAAAAAGATAGGTAAAAGGTGATCATATCAAGCACCAACAACACCCTCACGCTTGCTCGTCCTCGAGTAAGAAATCAAATCAATCAAGTCATAGCATCTAACTTTCAAATACTCAACTGCTTCTCATCCTAAACTCTTCTTTGTCTCCTCCACAAGTAAAAGTCAAGTATTGAAAACCCACGTTAAGAAGACATTTGTTTTTAGAGCACAACACCAAAGTTTTAATTAAGAACAAAGAAATAAACTCTCCAGATATATCAAGGATTACAAACTATCCATCTTTGACAAAAAACTTGCTCTCAAATCACTCAATTGTTTCAAGTCCTCACCAACCTACATCTAATGTAAAGCTTTATGTGGATCTAGGTAGGATAGCCAAACTAATGCCGGGTATCATCAAGTCAAATAATAATCCAATAGAGAATTCAGAAGCTCTAATCAAAAGGTCATTAGAGAATAACGATAAACTAGAGAGGAACACACACTTTAGATAGGTGGACATGTGCAAATGGCAAAAGATGGTCGGATTGCACATGGTTGGAAAGATAGAGTTTCAGCCTAAGGAATACACTTACTTGTAGAATAAGGCTTATGCACAAATATATTCATTGCTTCCATCATCGTATATCTCTCACAGAAAAGCTCAGAATTCTTTACTTAATTCCTATGAAGAACAGAACGCTGAATGGCACTCAAAATGTTAGTGCCGATCGGCACCAGGGTTGTGCCGATCGGCACAATCTGTAAATTCGCCCAGGATGCTCTGTCTCCTCCAAGTCTTTGATTCATAATATTCCAAGACATCTCTGCAATAACTTGCTACTTCCAAGGAGTCTCTTTCTTTTTTCTTTCTTTCTTTCTTTCTTTCTCTTTTTTTTAGAAGATTTTCCATTGATGTAGATCTCCAGGTTATTTGTGCATAGAACCATATGGATAGTACAAAGGCATGAAGTGAAACTCATATCATAGGTTGTGGACAAGGATAGATGACACCAACAAAAGAATTATGGGTTTATAGGAGGGAGTACCCAGCGATATATGCTGAATACGATGAGGCTAGCAAACAAATGATAGGTACACAAAAGGAATGACCAGCTTCAGAGAAACTTCTTATCTCAAAAGGATACAAACTTGACAAGATTCACCAGACAATTAGAATGTTTATGTGTAGCTCAAAGATTAGTTATATGGCTATGTGGTAGGATGTTAACTTAAGCTTTTGTCAAAGGGATTGTCCACTTTCAATCTGGAGGTTTGAGCAAAATAAAAAAAATAAATTCATTGGTGTAGCTCTTACTTGCAAACAACTCCTTAAAACAAGCGTTCAATAAATAACTACTACCATGGGTTAAGAAGAACTAAGGACAAGCATGCTTCCAAGCAAAGAATTAGAGACACCAATGACTCAACTTCTTCAACATGATAATCATAAAGCACAAATCTTGCCATGTTCTCACAAAACATTTGAAAAAAAAACTAAAAGCAAAATCACAACTCGGATACATATATGTGTGCCGGTCGGCACAATACCGTGTCGATCGGCACAGAGGCAAAATCACACTAAAACCACACAAATCAAAGACAACTAACACTAATATCATACAAATCAAGAAAATAAAGCATCCTCCCCACACTCAAATTATGTAATGTCCTCATTATATGAAAGAGAAGGGGAATAATGTTATTTACCTGATAATGCCATACCCTTGGCATAAAAGTCTTCAACCAGCACATAGCTTAATTTAACGTCGCAAGCTCGACATAGCCATAATCAAGCCAAAGTGTAGATATCTATAGACTTCAATTCAGGCTTGTCGGGTTCAAAGAATACCTTGAGGCGTTGTCCATTCACCGTGTATGTATCTCCTTTGGAATCCATTATGACTATTGCTCCAGAATCAAGCACCTTGTGAACAATATAAGGTCCATGCTTTTTAATTTACCTTTGCCAAATAATTTGTATCTTGAGTTGAATAATAGGACCTTGTCTCCCTCCTTGAATTCTTTCTTTTCCAATCGCTTGTCATACCATCTCTTCATTCTCTCTTTGTAGATAAGAGCATTGTCATATGAATTTAGGCGCATTTCCTCCAATTCACTAATCTGAATTTTTCTTTTAATTCCAGCAGCATCTAAATTCAGATTCATCTCCTTGATCGCCCAAAATGATTTATGTTCTAATTCTACAGGCAAATGACAAGTTTTTCCATAAACAAGCTGATATGGAGTCATACCTATTGGAGTTTTATGTGCTGTGTGATATGCCCATAATGAATCATTCAACTTGTTGTACCAATCCTTTCCTCCTCGAGTGACAGTCTTTTTAAGGATTTCCTTGATCTGCTTGTTTGATGTTTTAGCTTGCCCATTTGTTTGAGGATGATAAGCAGTCGCAACTCTATGCTCAATACCAGCCTTTTCCAACACCTTGACAAAATTCTTTCCAATAAAGTGTGATCCTCCATCACTTATGACTACTCTTGGCATCCCAAAACGAGGAAATATCATATTTCTAAATAAATTAATTGAATCTTCAGCTGTAGCATGTTTGCAAGGTGTTGCTTCCACCCATTTAGAAACATAATCAACCGCAACCAATATATACTCATACCCCATGAGAATTCACAAAGGGACCCATGAAATCAATCCCCCAAACATAAAATATATCAATTTGCAGATTGTAATTCAAAGGCATATCATTGCGATTATTAACTGAATTTCTAGGTCGTTGCCATTCAGGACAAGTTCGAACAAACTTTATAGCATCTAAATGCATACTTGGCTAATAAAATCCACTTGCCCATACCTTAGCCTTAGTGCGATAATATCCACAGTGTCCACCATATGGAGAAGAATGACATTTCTGCAAAATTTCCTCTTACTCAGCCTTTGGAACACACTGCCTTGCTACTCCATTTTCGCAATATCTATATAAATAAGGATCATTCCAGTAGTAGCTCCTCAGCTGAGATTTAATCTTCCTTGGTCGATGCTTATCAAGATGATCTAATGGTTCCTTCTTGATTGCTCTCACAATATCAACCATCCAATCATCAATTCCATATACTCTACACAATTGTTCTTCTCTCAATGAATCATCAATAGGAATATGATCTTCATTATCTCTCCCAATTTCTAGCCTTGACAAATGATCAGCCACTAGATTTTCAGTGCCCTTCCTATCTCTGATCTCTAAATCAAATTCTTGCAACATTAATACCCAACGAATAAGACGTGGCTTAGAATCTTTCTTGGAGAGCAAATACTTGATAGCAGCATGATTAGTGTAGACTATTACTTTAGAATTCACAATATAGGACTTGAATTTCTCAAAAGCAAACACAATGGCTAGCAATACTTTCTCAGTTGTTGCATAATTAACTTGAGCATCATTAAGTGTTTTACTAGCATAGTAGATAGCATGTACCTTCCCTTCTTTTCGTTGCCCAAGAACAGCTCCAACTGCATAGTCGCTAGCATCACATATAACTTCAAACGGGAGATTCCAATCAGGAGGTTGAATGATAGGTGCCGAACAAAGTTTTCTCTTCAAAGTGTGAAAGGCACGTAAGCAATCTTCATCAAAATGAAATTTAGCATCCTTCTGCAGCAACAATGTCAATGGCTTTGTGATTGTAGAGAAACCATTGATAAATCTTCTGTAGAACCCAGCATGACCAAGAAATCTCCTCAATGACTTCACATAGTAGGCAGCGGCAGCTTCTCCACTCTTTCTACCTTTGCTTTATCAACTTCAATACCTCTCTCAGAAATCACGTGTCCAAGAACAATGCCTTCCTTCACCCATAAAGTGACACTTCTCCCAATTAAGAACAAGATCAACCTCATGACATCTATGCAAAACCTTCTCTAAATTTGCTAAGCATGCATCAAAACTTGACCCATGAACAGAGAAATCATCCATAAACACCTCCATAATACCCTCAATAAATTCAGAGAAAATTGCCAACATGCAACGTTGAAAAGTAGCAGGGGCATTGCACAAACCAAACGGCATTTTTGGGTAAGCATACGTACCATAGGGGCATGTGAACGTCGTCTTGGGCTGATCTTCATGGTGTATTGGAATTTGAAAGAATCCAGAATATCCATCTAGAAAACAAAAGTACTTGTGCTTTGCTAATCTTTCCGACATCTCATCAATGAACGGCAGAGGAAAATGATCTTTCTTTGTATCCTTGTTCAATTTTCTGTAATCAACACACATATGCCATCCTGTGACTGTTCTCTGGGGAATTAGCTCATTGTTCTCATTCTTTTCCACAGTAAGCCCTTCTTTCTTTGGAACACAATGAACTGGACTAACCCACTCACTATCAGAAACAGGATAGATAATGCCAGCAGTAAGTAAGCGAAGTACCTCCTTCTTCACCACAGCTCTCATTGCATTGTTTAATCTCCTTTGATGATCTGCTACTGGCTTGTATTGATCTTCCATGCGTATGCGATGAGTGCAAAAGGCTGGGCTAATTCCTTTCAGATCATCAATAGTATACCCAATGACCTTCTTGTATTTTCTCAATAGCTTCAATAAACGAGATGTCTCCTCTTCGCTAAGTTCATCACTAACAATTACTGGGTAAGTCTTGTTCTCACCGAGATACTCATATCGCAATCCTTTTGGTAATGGCTTCAACTCAACTTCAGGCGCAAGCTTCTCAATTGTAGGATCAATTGGTTCAGGAGTTGGTTTTTTCTTGAATCCAGGAGAGACTTCAAAAGCATCAATCACCTCTTCAATAGCTTCATCTTCTTGTTCATCAGTGAGACTTTCTTCAAGAACACGTTGGAGAGGATCCCTGAGAGAGTTTACAAAAGAAGCATACTCCACCTCTTCATTATCAAGAGGCGGCTCAACAGGGTTCTTAAATATTGTCACAAAATCAAATGTAAAGCGATTTCCTCCCAACTCAATGGTTATCTTCCCTTTTCCAGCATCAAGAACAGCATGTATAGATTTAAGAAAGGGACGTCCTAGAATTATGTCTTCAACATCATCATGATACGTATCAAGGACATAGAAATCAGTTGGTATAATGTTTCCCACAATAACTACATCTTGGTTTTCTAACACGCCTATGGGTTTCTTCATCTTTCCATCAGCCATAAACAATTTGATATCCGTAGGCGCTAAAATAGAATTAACAGGAAAAATTTCTTGAAAGATCTTGTGTGGCATGACACTTACCTCAGCTCCCATATCGCATAAAGCACTAGAGAAAGAATGCCCTTCAATCATGCAGGGTATGTGTGGGCTCGGTAAATGTTTCCCTTCTTCATGATTTGCACCAATAGAGAAAATCCTTGCAAGTTCTTCAAATGGTGATCCCTTGGTTGTTGCTTCCATTATTTGCTTGGCTTCTTCGACATGAGATGGTTCAAAATGCCTCTTGTCTTCAGAAAATAATCTCTCAAAAACTTCAGAAGTGATAGCAATTTCACCCTCTTCTTTGGTTGTTCTATCGCTAGGAAATTTAGTCTCAACTGCTGGAAAAGATACCTCTTGTTGATCAACCACTGGCCTTGATGAGGTGAATGATGGTCCAAATCCAATAGGAATCCAATCAAGCGGCTCAAACTCTGAAAGAGGCTTTGATTCAAGCATCATCAATGGTGAAGTAGTTTGCAATTTCAATTCAGATGATAGTGGTGGCTGCTCTGCTTCAACTGGCGATGGAGCCTCTGCTGATTCCTCGTGCCGATCGGCACTATTGGTGTGCCGGTCGGCACTGTCGGTGTGCCGGTCGGCGCAAGGACTGTGCCGATCGGCAACATGGAACACTTCTTCATTATCTTCTGCCTCATCCCATGGTGTATTCATTGCTTCAGCTTGCATGATTTTTGAGAGCACGTCCTTGGCCTTTGATAATTCTTGATCTATGAAATTTCCTCCAGATGCACAATTAAGATAATCTGCAGAAGTTCTACACAAGGACATATAGAATGTTTGCATAACAACATCATGTGGAAATCCTAAATCTGGTCCGGTTGTCAGCAAATTATTGAATCTTTCCCAAGCTCTACCCAAAGTTTCGTTATCTAACTGAGCAAAATTGATGATATCTCTTCTTAACTCATGAATCCTAGGTAAGGAAAAAAATTTCATGCAAAATTGTGTACACAACTCTCCCCAATTACCTTTCACTTCAAATCTGACTTGAGAATACCATGCTTGTGCTTTACCGGTGAGTGAGAATGGAAAGAAGAGCCATCGATTCCAATCTGCATGAATGCCTTTATACTTGAAGGTGGAGCAGATCACTTCAAGATCTTGATATGAAGATATGGATTTTCTCCTTTAGCTCCTGAAAATGGGTTCTGCTCAACCATCTTGATTAGCATTGGGTCCAAACTATATTCTTCCGCTTTAATTTTGACATCTGTTGGCGCTGCTTAATACGAATATTTTACCGCCAACACCATTCAATAAAAGCCATCATACAAGGATAAAATGAACATTCTTTTATATTAATGGCTCTCCACAAGTTTTGTTGGAGTATTTGAATGCAGGGAGCAATATGGACGAAATTCACAGGAAACGGGGGCTAAAGCCCACCGGCCGGCCCAATCATAGGCCGTCCGGCCTGCTCAGGTCCCAACGAGGTCCAGCTCCTCCCCAGAGGCCTTTTTCAGATTCCACACGTGGAATTCAAGGCCCAGCCCAACATCAGGCAACCGTCATTCTAGAACATGGGCTTTTGGGCCTAAACTTGAAGGCCACTCAACTTCTGCCGACCCCATGAGGGAACCGACCATCTTACCGCCATCAGGAGCCGATCAGAGCCGTCCAGGAGGAAGTCGGTGGCCAACCGACAGAATCACTGGCCGGCCGACACCCTACCAGGCCGGCCGGCCGACCTTTGCTCCACCGACTCTCCAGTTTCGGCCAGCGGGCGTGCACCGACTCCAGCAGCCTATAAATGCTACCCTCCGGCTCCAGAAGCAAGATGCACCTCATTTGATACTTCAATTTAGTCTTTTGGTAGTAGGATAATGTTGCTAGGAGTGAGTGAGTGAGAGGGAAGGAGAGCTAGAGGCCCCCGGCATGTCGGGACTCTACTTCTTCGTCGCATCCGGTATGCTCCTTGCCTGGGAGTAGTCGTCTTAGTCTTCTAGGCCGGGCAACATGTAAGAAGATTATTGGTCGGCAATAAAGTAAGGTATTCTGCTTTATTTATTTGTGGGTTTCAGGTATGCAATGAGTATTTATTTATTTATTGCATAGACTAGCTTATTTGGATGTCCTCGCTAGTTGTGACGATAGGTGTAAACGTGGTGTTTAGACCTGGAGTTATCCCTGATTTGCTCGTAACCCCACGGAGGATGGTAGCCGCGAGTATGTGTGACAGGCATACCGGTCTCTGTAATCCACCACGTCCGGGTTATTGTTTTTAGTAGGGAGGTCAATAGCACGTAGTTCCCCAAGTTAGTTGAACCTAATTCTCGGGTTGCTACCTTGGCATGCGTGTGCCCCGAAACAAATAATAGAGTAAGGACCTTACCAAATTGCCCAGCTACATAGCTTCTTATCATTAGATTGCCTGGCCAGAAGACCTTTTTATTTATTGTTGCAAACACCTGCTCTTGTGTGCCACCTTTACGGACCAATACCTCTAGTGTTTAGGCTTTAGTACACTATACGTTCCCTGTGGATTCGATACCCTAGGAATACTCCTTGTGGTGAAAGCTACATCGGTATCTGTACGCTTGCGGATTAATTTCTGTTAGGCCTTAGGACTGCCAACAAGCTTTCTGGCGCCGTTGCCGGGGAACGGTTAGTTGTGCTAGGACTCGAACCTAGAGGCGCCCGCTAAAGGTTTTTATTTTCTTTCGTTTTCTTTTGCTTTTCTTTTTCTTTTATTATCATATTACATCATGGACACTCCGTCGATCTTCGACGCCGCTGCTCCTAAAGGAGCACTATTGGAGCCTGCACCAGCATCCAAGCCAATCACAGCTGTCAGCTATGAGATTCGTCCAGAGCTGATTTCTCTGGTGAAGGGATCTGAGTTCCGCGGGGAAGATCATGAAAATCCATATACACATATGCGTTACTTCGAGAGGCTCTGTTCCACAGTTGTTACATCAGGAGTCCCGAGAGACAGTTTCAGATGGTTGCTGTTTCCGTTCTCCATCACTAGCAATGCAGAGCTCTGGTATGCCAAGCATGTAAGTGAAGCTCAGGGAGATTGGGCTACTCTCCGGAAGCTCTTCTGTCTCAAGTACTTCCCTCTCCATAAGGTTATTGCTCTTCGCAAGAAGATCATTACCTTTGAGCAGGGCAGAAATGAGCCATTAGGAGCTGCCTGGGACCGTTTCCTGACCTACACTCTAGAAGGACCAGATCTGGGAATTCCATCACCAATACTCCTTCAACATTTTGCTGCGGGACTCACTCCGAACAGCCGTAACTTCTTGGATACAGCTTCAGGAGGGTCATTCTTGTACAAGACAATCGAAGAAGGGTTCGATGTGTTGGATAAAATTCTCAGCAATTTGGGCTCCTATAATGCAGTTGCCCCTGAAAAACATGAAGAAGAGGCACAAACCATAGTTGAGACACCTTCAGTTAGCTCACCAGAACAGAAGAAGTGTGCATGTATGGTACAACCCCAAGCAGAACCACCTCAACCACAGCCAGCTCCGAAGGCAGAACAAGAACCATTCTACGTCTGCCCCTCGAATCCTACGCTATTCAAGGATAGCCAAATTCTCTCCGAAGGACAGAATCAAGTTGAGTCTACTCTCCCTCTCCTACCATATGAGGAAGAGGTAGACTTGACGAGATTCGGGAATACAAGAACCTACCCGGTGGAGAAGAATTGCTATGTTGAAAAGGCTGAGCTAGATGAGCCAGATTGGGAAGACAAGGCAGAACAAGACACACGTCTACAGAAACTGTCTGCCGTCTTCAGCGAGGATTGGCTCCAAGAAACAGAATGCTCAAAGAAGGTCGTCAAGCTCAACGAAAAGCCTAAGAGCATTCTAGTAAAATATGAGCATATACCACCAATTGAGGCTAGCTACGACTTAACAGCAGGAGTAAACATTCTGTCAAAGCAGCGGGCCCAGCAATTGGCGGTAAACATATCGGGCCTTATACCATCAGGGAAAAGGCTGATATTCCGGAACAAGTGCTATCAAGCTGAGGGGATCGTGCAAGAACTAGAAATAGAAATTAATGGGCAACCCCTGCTCATGAATTTCTACATCTTTGACATTCCCGACGAGAATTTCTTCCTTATTGGAACTCCAAAATGCAGCACTCACGAGGATGAGAAGCACCCAAGAGGAGTTGGAGGTTCCAATGGGAAGACAAAGCTTCTCCATCGACATCAGAAGAACACTCAATGCCAAGACAGAGGTTTTACCTGAGAAGATGGATGAATATACGGCCATAGAAGAAGCAGCGGCCGTTGAATTCTTAGAAGCTTCGCAGCTTGATACGGAGGAAGATGCACAGTACTTCAATGAAGATGAAGACCCTTCCCCCTATATTCCACTCAATAAGCATGAAGAACCAGCTCCAACACCTGTCGAGCTCAAACAGCTGCCACCAGGTCTTAAGTATAGTTTCCTCTTCAAAGATCAAACGACGCCTGCCATCATCAGTGATAAGCTGTCAGAGGAAGAAGAGAAGAAACTGGTAGCCGTGCTAGAAAAATACAGATCAGTAATAGGCTACTCACTAGCAGACCTCAAGGGAATCAGCCCAGAATTCTGCACACATCGAATCCCAATGGAACCCGATCATAAGCCTGTGCGTGAGCACCAACGACGCTTGAACAATGCCATGAGAGATGTAGTTAAGAAAGAAATTTTGAAGCTACTCAAGGCAGGTATAATCTACCCAGTTCAGGACAGTCAATGGGTCAGCCCCGTCCAGGTAGTACCTAAGAAGGGAGGGATGACAGTTGTGAAGAATGAAAAGAATGAGTTGATCCCTCAGCGCACAGTGACAGGATGGAGGATGTGCATCGATTACAGGAAGCTTAATAAAGCAACCAGGAAAGATCACTACCCACTCCCGTTCATTGATGAGATGCTCGAACGGTTGGCGAAGCACTCGTTCTTCTGCTTCCTTGACGGTTATTCAGGGTACCATCAAATACCTATCCACCCTGAGGACCAAGACAAGACTACCTTCACATGTCCTTACGGCACATTCGCCTACCGACGAATGTCGTTCGGGTTGTGTAACGCACCTGCCTCCTTCCAAAGATGCATGGTGGCAATCTTCTCAGATTTAGTGGAGAAAATAATGGAGGTATTCATGGATGATTTCTCGGTCTACGGTGAAACATTCGACAGATGTCTCCAGAATCTTGAGAAGGTACTTCAGAAATGTAAAGACGCAGATTTGGTTTTGAATTGGGAAAAATGTCACTTCATGGTGACAGAGGGAATTGTTCTTGGGCACAAGGTCTCTGCTCGAGGGATTGAAGTCGACAAAGCCAAGATTGAGGTAATTGAGTCGCTTCCAACCCCGAGAAACATAAAAGGGATCCGCAGCTTCCTAGGACACGCCGGATTTTATAGAAGGTTCATCAAGGACTTCTCCAAGAAGGCGAGACCTCTCACCAGTCTCTTGGCTAAGGACGCACCGTTCGTCTTCGACAACAAGTGCATGGAGGCATTCAATGAACTGAAGACAGCTTTGATATCTGCCCCCATTATCCAGCCACCCGATTGGTCACTCCCATTCGAAATCATGTGCGACGCAAGCGACTACGCCGTAGGAGCAGTGTTGGGACAGACCAAGGATAAGAAGCATCATGCCATTGCCTATGCTAGCAAAACTCTCACTGGACCTCAACTCAATTATGCAACCACTGAGAAGGAATTGTTGGCTGTGGTGTATGCTATTGATAAGTTCAGATCGTATTTGGTTGGAGCTAAGGTGATAATTTATTCAGATCACGCAGCCCTCAAATACCTCCTAACAAGAAAGATGCTAAGCCACGTCTTATCCGTTGGATACTCCTCCTTCAAGAATTTGATTTGGAGATCAGAGACAGAAAAGGAATAGAGAATACTGTGGCAGATCATCTCTCGCCATTGCAGACGGAAGATCCTACTGGACTACCCATTAATGATTGCTTGAGAGATGACATGTTACTAAAAGTAACAAGCACCGACCCCTGGTACGCAAATATCGTCAACTACATTGTAGCAGGATATATACCGCCAGGGGAGGATAAAAAGAAGATCATCAGGGACAGCAAGTATTATTTATGGGATGACCCATTTGTATAAAGTCTGCACCGATGGTCTCCTGAGAAGATGTGTACCCACATGTGAGGCTATGCAAATTATTGACAGATGTCATTCATCAGCCTTTGGAGGTCACTATGGAGTATTTCGTACAAGTGCCAAAGTTTGGCAAAGTGGTTTTTACTGGCCAAACATGTACGAAGATACAAAGGAGTATGTTAGAAGATGTTCTCGCTGCCAGAGAGTAGGAGGGATCAACGCTCGTGACGCCATGCCCCTAACAAATAATCTTCAAATCGATGTCTTCGATTGTTGGGGCATAGACTTCATGGGACCTTTCCAAACTCTGAGGGATATGAATATATTCTAGTGGCAGTCGACTATGTCTCTAAATGGGTGGAGGCTCTTCCATGTCGAAGCGCTGACTCCATCCACTCCAAGAAAATGCTCCAAGAAGTCATCTTCCCAAGATTTGGTACACCGAGGGTACTAATCAGTGATGGAGGTTCGCACTTTATCGACAGGATATTCAGAAAAATGCTCTCGTCACTCGGTATTGCTCATAGGGTAGCAACCCCATATCACCCACAGACGAGCGGTCAAGCGGAGACATCTAATAAACAAATCAAAAATATTCTCCTGAAGACCGTCAACCAAATGGGCAAGAATTGGAAGTCGAAGCTGCATGAAGCATTATGGGCATATAGGACAGCTTACAAGACTCCAATCGGCATGACTCCATACCAATTAGTATACGGGAAGACATGCCACCTGCCCGTCGAGCTAGAGTTCAAGGCTTACTGGGCAATCAAGAAATGGAACATGGACCTGGACCAAGCCCAAGTCAAGCGACAAATTCAAATCTCAGAGCTCGAAGAATTGAGGGAGAAAGCGTACCACAGTTCGAAGCTCTACAAAGAGCGAACGAAGAGGTGGCACGACAAGCGCATCCGGGAGAAGCACTTCACGCCAGGTGATAAGGTACTTATGTACAACTCCCGCGTTAAATTATTTGGTCATGGTAAGCTTAGAAGTAAGTGGGATGGCCCCTATACGGTGGTGGAAACATCTAACCATGGGGCCGTCACTCTCCAAGGTAATGATGGAGAGCACTTTAAGGTAAATGGCCAGCGCTTAAAAGTCTTTCTAGAACCCTCCATGCCGGAACTCGAGGAAGTAGATGTCATCGAGTTCACGTGAAAATCACCATCTACGGTCTAGCCCCGACCTTAACCGAGCCTTGTTTTTCCCTTTTTCTTATTTTATTTTCTCTTCATATTGAAATAAAAATAAAACTTTTGGTTTTCGGGGGAAAAGCTGGCCGGCCGGCCAGGACCCTAGGCCGGCCGGCCCCTCACATTTTCAAAATTTTTTGAAACTTTTTGTGGCGGCGCCCCTGATCAAACCAAACAGAATACCAAACCCTACCCTGCGATTCGGAGCCTATCTCGCCTGGAGTGGATTTTTCACCTTCTTAAACATATTGAAAATTTATTTTTCCTCCACTCTTCCATCTCAAAAGTTTCAGCCACGGCTGAGAAGGCACCCTACCAGAGCTTCTCCACCATGTCTCCCACCAATTCCAATGCCCCCAATTCAAGAGCCTCCAACATAGCCGCTTGGAAGCATCGATCCGCCTATCTCGACCAATTTCCGGTCAACAACGGCGAGGGATCCAGCGCGGCGAGGTACCTCGACTTCGTGGACACCTGAGGGGCCGAGCTGGAGGCTGACCTGCTCGCAGCCGGGGCTAACCCCGGCCGGCCGGCCTGCCCTCCTGGCCGGCCGGCCAGCCCGAGACGCGGCAGAAGCCCGGCCAGGGCGAGCGCGAGCCCCAACTCAGGGAGATTGCTATCCCCCTCTGGTGGCGTCGGGAAGAAGCAGTACCGCGGCGGCATCACGCATCCCGTCGTCGGCGAGCTGTCCCCCAAGACGGGGAAATCTCCAGCGCTCCCCACTCCCACTCCAAGGGTGGAGGTCGCGCCGGTGTACCCTGTGGTGGAACAATCCGAGGAGGACCCTGACGAACCCACGGACACCAGCCAGACCAAGGACGAGTCTTCCCATAGGACATCTAACGGTGCCTATGAGAACGCTCCTCCCTTCACCTATCTGGGTGCTAAGGGCAAGAAGTGGTGTGAGAAGGTGATGTACTGCAAGGCGCCCAAGGGATTCATCTTCAAGGCTGAGTCGAACGACTCATCACCCGCGCAGAAGCTGCGTCGCCGCTCACCGCCGCCGATCACCGGTCCTCCCGGCCAGATGGAGTTCAGCGATGGCGCCCATGACCCCATCAAGGAGCTGCAAATCGCGCTCCAAAGGATGGAGGCGCGCCTCGCTAAGGTGGAGGACCACCAGGGTGAGGTATACATGGATCTGGAGGACAACAAGGACAAGATCAATCTTGTCCGGAAGGGGAGCATGGCCAAGATGAAGAGGCTCTATAAGCTCACGGGGTTCAGCGAGCACTTCGAGGCCCCCTCACCATAGGAGCATTAGGATTAGAGATCGGCGCTTATTAGTTTGCTTTTGTTTAATTTCCCTTCAAATTCGTTTAGGTTTGCTTCGAATTAAATTAGGTTTGCTTAATTTATTTCCTTTTGTAAAAGCGCCCAATGCTCCTCTGAATAAAATAAAATTTGCCTCTTAGTGTTTAATGAAATGAGTGTTTATTTAATTGCTTGTTGGTGGGTAACCACATAAACCAACCTCTGTACACTCACAATTTCCCCGAGCGCGCAGGATAAAAATGCTGTACAGGTGATGGTGTACTGCCACGACGAAACAGAGGCGGAACGGGGCACAGGTCCCGCCGGCCGGCCCGCAGGCCAGACCGGCCGGCCTGGTTCAGGCCCCGAACAGGTTCAAATTTTTCCAACTCGTTCCATTTAATCCCCTCTGCCTATTCCACCTGTTCGCTAATAAAACAAAAAGATTTTACGAAGATAAAACCAAACAAAAATTCTTTTAACATCATCGGTTTTATGATAATGTTATTTCACAATCTTTTTCTTGCTCACAAAATTTTATTAAGGACGCTCTTGTCTATTTTGTTGTGAGGTTTGATATATGCTTAAAATCTTGACTCCTATCTTTCCATGATTTTCTCGGAAATCTTACTTTGCCTTTCGATCTGACTGTCACAAATTCTCTGAAAATACCTATTAGAGCCAAACAAAGATAGATTTTATAACTCCTCAAAAGCTAATCTTTTTGTGGTGAGTTCAATTAAGGTTTAATTCTCTAAAGTTGCATGCACTCCTCAAAATGTCAGTCATACATCATTTACATATGAGAGTGACTCATCCACCTGATGGCAGACATCAACCTACGATCCAAAGAAAATTCTGCCTTATTGCTCTCTGCCCCACACTAAGAGGCTCCTTCTTGCCTTATGTATCCTGGGAACCTCTCTCTAAAAAAAAAAAAGAGAGAGAAAAGTTTCCCATTGAAAAAAAAGAGGCAAGAAGGATTGCTATATTCATTCTGGGCAGAATGCATAAGACACAATTTTTTCTGCCAAAGTATGAGTCATCTCTAAAAGCATCATTTTGCCATTGACTGAACTATGAGGATGTGTGTTGGTCGTTTATACGCACCCATTTATATACCGCAAGTGGACGGTGTACATTGTAGCTTTTTCCCTCAGAGTATTCCAAGGTTTATATCGAATCCACAGGGATCAGCAAGAGAACCGTGTTTAGGGTTTACTATTTCGTCTAACGAATCAATCCTAGCATGAAGTACACATTGCATATACAAGAGCATGAAAAAGGGTGAAAGTCGGGGGATGTGCCGGTCGGCACAACTGGTGTGCCGATCGGCACAAGAGCCAAATCGTCCGAAAATTGCTCGAATGGCCTAAGGAACCTGATTAGATCATGGGGTAAGTTAGCCAAGTCTGCTAGTTGAGATCGTAACCAAAAAGCTTAATCGAATAGCATCATAAACGGAATTACTTAATTATTGATAACCGAAGATCGATAGGTCAAGACCCCTTTCCGTTGAGCCCTGTCACGACCAATCGCCGTAATCGGTAGCCTCTTCCTACTCTACACCTCATCTCAAGGATCATCGCGTATGCATTAGCGGCTGTTGAGGTACAGAGACAACGTGCAATTATGGCGCATTACAAGATCCCGATATTACCTTAACCACAATGGAGATAGTGAGAGAACGAATCTTGTCACTTCTTTTTGCCACCACAATCAAGATAACATCTAATACTTAGTCGTCACTAAGCGTAGGAACAAGCACATGTAAAGACCATAAAATCCAGGCAATCAATAATCAAAACCATTCATCAACATATTCAACCATACTTTGATAATACATAGTGCAAGATACATCACCATCTAGTCGGCCTACCTTGATGGATCACCTCTTCAACACCAGTGGTTCTTGATCTAACAACTAGAGAACATGAAGAACGGGGCAAAGCCCCGGTGGCTCTAAACTTACTAGCTGTGTTGTCCCTCTGGCGGCGGCTCTCTAACCCTAGGGCGTCCCATGGGTTATATATACAGTGGGGAGGCGTTTGGAGGCGAAAGGAAGCAATTCTAGGTCGGTGCCGGTCGGCACCCAAGTCGTGCCGATCGGCACGAGTCGTTTCCAATTCGGACTTGATTTTCCTTTTCGCAGCTCCGCCTTCACGAACCATAACTTCCACGTCCGGAGTCTAAATGAGGCAAACTCAGACTCAGACTCTATCTCGTAGCCCTCGAAAAGATCTACAACTTTGGTATTCATTGGATCTCCAGATTCGGCCGTCTTGGTTCCCAAATATGCGATGCTAAAATATCTGTCTCCTCTGCACAGGTTTCCTTGCGGGGCCCATATCTCCTAGCTCCAGAATCCAAACGGGACAATCCATATGTGTTCCGGAAAGCTCTCGACGAGATCTACAACTTTCCTTTACATTGGATTCCCATTAGAGCACGTCTTGAACTCGAAATCCGCGTGACAATACAGTGCTATTTCTGGACTGCGCGAATTGATCTTTCCTTCCGGATAAACCTTCTAGAAATCCTTAGGCATTGGGCCACGACCTTGGGCTTGCATGTTGGGTTCCATGGATGTTCAGAGGTGCCTTGGATGCGCCACGGGCTAGTGGGAAGCCCTCCTTGCATGGCGAGTCGGGCTTCATTTCGATACTTCTCATATAAGAGCCATTTTGTCGTCTTTCACCTGTTTCTGCAATATAGCACTAAAACGACACTACATGTGGAATTCATCAAGGTTAGAGGTAAAACACATAATTATGATGAGAATATGGAGGAATATGGTACGATGTTGGTGGTTTTGGGCATATAAAAGAGGTACTTAGAAACCACCAACAGCTCCCCCATGCTTAAACCTTTGCTCGTCCTCGAGTAAATAAATCACTTTACCCTCTCAAGGAGAGATCAGCGTTGCAGTCATGTCATCTTCACTTGCATTCATCAAAACACATGCATATCCAACCCGCTTTAAGAGTATAGCACAAAAGTTTAATGTTGCACCAATTCTACTACTCAAAGATACTAGTGGGGAACAGATTATGACTTAGAACCGACCACAATGATCAAATAAAGTAGCTTCAACTCTCAAAGCAGATTACTCCTCAAACTAGGCCTTAAGATAATAAAGTTTTTCCAAAAATTCAGTCTCATTCATCCAAACAAAACACTCTCTTGCAAAGAATCAAGACAACACTCATCTCACAAATCTCACAAGCCAAACAACTAGAAGTGATCCTATCTACAATTATTTAGTGGAAGGCTTTATGTGTAGCTTGGTAGGAAAACAACTAGCAAAACAATGTAACTTAGAATATTGTCAAATCAAGAGATAGTTCTACTTAGTTTTACAGAGACTTGTCAAAAAGGCCATTGGAATAACATGATGAAAGAGAGGAAAACACACGCTTTAGAAAGGTGGACATGTGCAAATGGCAAAGAATGATCTCAAGACACAAATGAAGTTCTCAAAATCGGATTGCACATGGTTGGAAGGATAGAGTTTCAGCCAATTGAATGCACTTACTTGAATATGATGGTTTTATGCACAATCTTTTATGAAGTCCACTCTTGCAACTTGATATAACACTATAAACAATCTTGATCTTCCATCAACAATCTTTGAAGTCCATTAACTAGTGCTTCGGAATGTAGATGACGATCCACTCCCCCATGCTTAAACGATGCTCGTCCCGAGCATATAGGAAGTGGAAAAAGAAAAAGCACTAGTTAATCCTTTTATTTCTTCTCCTTGACTGTCTGAAACACATATACTTGATTTCTGGAGATAACAGGGGGCTTTTCGCTGATTTTGTACTTCGTGCCGGTCGGCACGAACCCAACTTTTCTCCGTTTTCGCCTCAAATTGATCCTTTGCGCTTCAGAAAGTCTTCAGAGGTGTTTGGTGATGAAAATCTTCGTCTTGAGCAAGATATCTTGATAATTTGTGCATAAAACCATAGAAATAGTGCAACGGCTCGACGAGAAACTCATATCATAGGTTGTGGACAAGGATTGGACAACACCAAAAGAAATATGGGTTTACAGGTGGGAATATTCAGCGAAGTATGCACACATTCCAGAGTAGAATAGGCAATGCTGAATATGAATAAGGCTAGAAAACAAGTGATAGTTACGCAAACGGAATGGCCAGCTTCTAAGTCTCATACCAAAAGAACACAAACTTGACTCAACTCACTAAATTACATGTTCCAATCTACAGGTTTATCATATAAGTGTAGCATATTTGGCTTTGGTAGGTATGATCAATGCAAGAGAGCAATATTTTGCAAGGATTAGAGACATAAGACATTAAAGTTTTCCAAAAATTAGTAAGGACTCAAGCTATGTTGGAGTTTTCTTTTTAGAGAGCAAAGCATGTTGTCATGAAGAACAATTCAATCATATGGGGTCTCTATCAAATCATCTGTCAACAACACCACCACTGAAGCAAATAGAGTTCATAGAATTGGTGCTTTAGTTCAGATTCATTAAAATTCAGCGGGGGACAATTATATGCAACGAATCATACATGCAAGTTCCAACAACAATAGCAACTTTCATCATATCTCTAGCAAAGTTCCTCATCATAATCATGCATTATTTAGAGTGAAAGCACAAGCACATAGGTGGTGATGATACAAGCCAGCTCCCCTAGATAGAGTAATGACATTTGGTCACCCTAAGGTAGCTATTAGGGATATGTCATTGTCCATTCTAAATTCTAAGTGGCAAATTACAAACAACCTTTCGCATGAACAAAACGAGAAGGGTACCACACCATAAAAGAAAGCAAAACCCAAGTTGATAGCAAAAGGCAAGAGCAGCGAATGAGAAGAGAATAGGATTAGAGAAGAGAAGGAGCAAAGAGATGTTACCGTCCTTTTAGTGAATTGAAGTTCAGAGCGTGCCTCCCCCATGCTTAAAATGTTGCTGAATTGCATGAGAGAAGCTTGATAGTAGGGGCAACAGCTGAGTGCCGATCGGCACAAGTGGTGCCGGTCGGCACAGGGAGTGGTGCCGGTCGGCACACTCCATCCTCAGCATCGTTTTTGGATTTTCAACTCGATCATCGCCTTGTAGCTGCCGTCCCATTGCTCTCTCTTGTTCATGCGGCTGTTTCTCCTCAATTCCTTCAATTTTCTTCTTGTGAGATCGATTCTTTATTCCTGCAAAACAATTGAAGCACACACACTACCCCCGAGGTGATGGTCGGGAGTAGAGGAATACCTACCAGCTAACAACAACTTCAAAGTTCCACTTGTGTCAATTTGATTCTAGCAGAAAATAAAATAAAATCCTAATGGGTGTACGTGTGTGGACAAGTGTGGATGCATGAAGTTAGCTGTCACAATGTTAGCAAGCAAGACCATAACAATGTTGATCAGCATTTTCGTCTAAACACCATGCTCACACAAAAATGCTAAAAGAATGTGCATGCATACACAATTCTAGAGACATAAGTTACTCATTATTTAGTCTTGAAACAATGCTATCAAAGTGAAGAAAAAGGTTTTGAAGTTAGCAACGAAAGCTAGAGGCGTGGAAGCAACACAAGAGCAATGTTTACACCTAGCTCTAAGCACCATGCTTACAACTAGATTGCTAGCAATCTAAACGAAATTCTTTAACAACCAAAGTCTAAACACCATGTTCATGACTTAGCCATTGCAAAACTCCGCTGGATTAGAAAGATAGCGCATTGAAAAAGAGTAGCAACCAACCAATGCAAATGATGCAAAACATAGCAATGCAAATTAACTATCCAATGTTGTTCAACAAACAAGTATAAACACCACGTTTACACCTAAATTTGCTAGAGAGTGTGCGCACACAAAGCCAATTAAGTGATCATTGGAGAGTTCGAAGCAAGCTATTATGAGTGATGAAGCGAATATGAACATGCAAAGTCAGAGGCTTGTGATCATGTTATGTGACAGCGATGGAATGCTTAGAAAAGCATTTGGGCATTTGTGCCGATCGGCAATGGTGCCGTGCCGATCGGCACATGGGGTCTTGGCTCTGGTATGTGATGAAAAATGAGTGGTGGAAGGCTTAGGTAGGCTGAAATCAGATGGTTAAATGCATGCAGGCGGAAAAATTATGCAAATACAAAAACAAAGCAAGCGCTCACAAATTATGCATGCAGTGAATGATTTTGCAAACAAACACATAATGATGGTGGTCTAAAAAAAAGTTAAACTAGAACAAATTAGACACAAGTGAACCAATTGAGTTGGGTAAAGCTCACATCAAAGCAAAAACTCTAGGTTGCCCTCCTAGCAGCACTAAACAATCCACACAAAAGACTCAAAAACACGGGTTGCCTCCCGAAAAGCGCTTTAGTTATAGTCGAATAGCTAGACTTCTTACATACCTGATTGTCGCGAAGCCATGGTTCTTGGTGTAAGATCCCAATGATATCCATGCAGCTTGTACTATGCAAACTTCGTCGTGGTTGACTCATAGCCCGTCTTTATTGTGTTGCATATTGCTCAATGTGTGTAAGTGATATAATGCTCTTGAGTCTTCAATCTTGTTCAACTTCTGATCATTTGCTCACGGAGAATTGCTCAAGCTATTTTCATTGTTGTCATCTTCGTCTCCTTCCTTAATCTTGCCATTGATAATCTGCAGCTCCTGTTCCTTCTGAATTTCGCATTACCAACAGAATGAAACTGGTTCTAAAACCTGTACCATAATGTAGGTAGCAAAAATATCTTTCCAACGAGTGCTCATACACCTCAAACGGATTCCGTATGAAGGACTTATGAATTTTTTACTCCAAGGCTGCGTGCTGTTTTGAAAATCTGACAGCCCGCGCAGCGTCCAATGATTAGCTCATAAATCCTTGTAGAAACATCCAAATCCAGCACCGTTTGATGCGTTGGAAAGAAGACTTGAAGCTCTATCCAGATATAAAAGTTTCATATATTGATCAGCTCGGAGAACTTACAGAATTACCAATGATTTCAGCTTCTTGCTTCGTCTTCTGGAGAATCTTGATGACTTCATCTTTTCAAGCATCGGAGCATGTGTCGGCTTGTCCTATGACTTGTGAATCTTGATCAATGTTGCACCAGCAAGGTATGATGATGTAAAGTCGATGCAACTTCTCAAAGCTTGCCTATTGATCCACCAAGTTGACGAGAGAAGAATTCCGAAGAAATCTGCCATGTCCTGTTCCAGCTGATGACTTGTTTGTGCTTCTGAGCTGCGACCAGGAGGAATTAGAGGCTGAGACCTGTGCCATTGCGTCGGGCATCAAATTATCTTTCCAACGAGTACTCGTGCGTCCTCATCGGACTCCGTATGAGGGAGATATGGCCGTTTTTCTGAAGGTATATCAGGCTGTCCCGCGATGAATCCGAATTGAATCCAAACCTTCCAAATATTCAAACTCCGTGTTTGGAACGACTTGAATCCTTGTCAATCATCAAAAGGAAGTCTTCTAAATGTTGGAAACCCATAGATCACGTGGATATTGGACTTTAATTCCATATCTGGCTCAAACTTCCAATTGTTTGCATCTCTCGCGAAATAACCAATCAGCCTGCGCAGCATCTCGTATTTTGGCCATAAATCCTTGTAGAAAGCTCCAAATAATGCGAGACTTGAACCGTTGGAAACTAGACTTGATGCTCTTTCAGAATATCAAATTTGTAGGCCTTGCAATCGTTTGTACTGACGTGCACACCTCCGGAAAGTCAGCAAACAGAATAACAACTCATGATCAAGAACGTATCCACCATGCCTTCAATGTTATCAATTGAAATCCTCGATCTTCATGGTAAATAGCCCTCAATCTTCTCTCCCATTACCTATTGCTGTAAACAAGCCAAATCTTCGCAGAGCATTAGTTAGAAAAAATTATTGACACACAAGAGCGTACCTCCTATTGAGCAATGTGGTGCCGATCGGCATGGGCGTTGCACCGATTGGCACTAGCGAGTCTTTCATGGAGAGGGGCTCCATAGCAGATGATGGGCCACTAACAAAGTTAGCACCTACTGCTATGGAGGTTGTGTGCCTAGCCTTGTACCTGTTTTCAATGGACACACAAACAAAGAAAAACAGGGCATATGCAATAAAAAGATATAGGATTAGTTCGATAAACTAGATAGATCGCCCTAGGTTCGAGTTGCCGATCCCCGGCAACGGCACCAGAAAAAGCCTTGTTGGTCGTTTATACGCACCCATTTATATACCGCAAGTGGACGGTGTACATTGTAGCTTTTTCCCTCAGAGTATTCCAAGGTTTATATCGAATCCACAGGGATCAGCAAGAGAACCGTGTTTAGGGTTTACTATTTCGTCTAACGAATCAATCCTAGCATGAAGTACACATTGCATATACAAGAGCATGAAAAAGGGTGAAAGTCGGGGGATGTGCCGGTCGGCACAACTGGTGTGCCGATCGGCACAAGAGCCAAATCGTCCGAAAATTGCTCGAATGGGCTAAGGAACCTGATTAGATCATAGGGTAAGTTAGCCAAGTCTGCTAGTTGAGATCGTAACCAAAAAGCTTAATCGAATAGCATCATAAACGGAATTACTTAATTATTGATAACCGAAGATCGATAGGTCAAGACCCCTTTCCGTTGAGCCCTGTCACGACCAATCGCCGTAATCGGTAGCCTCTTCCTACTCTACACCTCATCTCAAGGATCATCGCGTATGCATTAGCGGCTGTTGAGGTACAGAGACAACGTGCAATTATGGCGCATTACAAGATCCCGATATTTCCTTAACCACAATGGAGATAGTGAGAGAACGAATCTTGTCACTTCTTTTTGCCACCACAATCAAGATAACATCTAATACTTAGTCGTCACTAAGCGTAGGAACAAGCACATGTAAAGACCATAAAATCCAGGCAATCAATAATCAAAACCATTCATCAACATATTCAACCATACTTTGATAATACATAGTGCAAGATACATCACCATCTAGTCGGCCTACCTTGATGGATCACCTCTTCAACACCAGTGGTTCTTGATCTAACAACTAGAGAACATGAAGAACGGGGCAAAGCCCCGGTGGCTCTAAACTTACTAGCTGTGTTGTCCCTCTGGCGGCGGCTCTCTAACCCTAGGGCGTCCCATGGGTTATATATACAGTGGGGAGGCGTTTGGAGGCGAAAGGAAGCAATTCTAGGTCGGTGCCGGTCGGCACCCAAGTCGTGCCGATCGGCACGAGTCGTTTCCAATTCGGACTTGATTTTCCTTTTCGCAGCTCCGCCTTTCACGAACCATAACTTCCACGTCCGGAGTCCAAATGAGGCAAACTCAGACTCAGACTCTATCTCGTAGCCCTCGAAAAGATCTACAACTTTGGTATTCATTGGATCTCCAGATTCGGCCGTCTTGGTTCCCAAATATGCGATGCCAAAATATCTGTCTCCTCTGCGCAGGTTTCCTTGCGGGGCCTATATCTCCTAGCTCCAGAATCCAAACGGGACAATCCATATGTGTTCCGGAAAGCTCTCGACGAGATCTACAACTTTCCTTTACATTGGATTCCCATTAGAGCACGTCTTGAACTCGAAATCCGTGTGACAATACAGTGCTGTTTCTGGACTGCGCGAATTGATCTTTCCTTCCGGATAAACCTTCTAGAAATCCTTAGGCATTGGGCCACGACCTTGGGCTTGCATGTTGGGTTCCATGGATGTTTGGAGGTGCCTTGGATGCGCCACGGGCTAGTGGGAAGCCCTCCTTGCATGGCGAGTCGGGCTTCATTTCGATACTTCTCATATAAGAGCCATTTTGTTGTCTTTTCACCTGTTTCTGCAATATAGCACTAAAACGACACTACATGTGGAATTCATCAAGGTTAGAGGTAAAACACATAATTATGATGAGAATATGGAGGAATATGGTACGATGTTGGTGGTTTTGCGCATATAAAAGAGGTACTTAGAAACCACCAACAATGTGCATTGCTCTTTCTAGAATTTCCCCTTAATTTTACAATATCTGCAAAAGATTATGCTCTCCTTACCAAACCCCAGATATAAGCCATATCAGAAAATAAGGAAAGCATCTTTTGAGTCAAGATAGGTTTTTCCACAACTCTGAGTGACTCAGACCTTGAGAATTTTTGTGTGACAAGATGAGAAGAAAGGAAAAGTTTTGAAATCCGAGGAATCTTTGGGTTTGAAAAGGGTCTTTGATTTTCGCTGTTCAACCTTTCAACTTCTCAAGATATTGAGCTTTAGCCACTTCCACATAGTGAGCCTGAAGAAATTATGAGATAATCTTATCATATCACCTTGATGATGTCTTTTTCTTTGATTCAATCTTTTTGCTCGGGACGAGCAAAGATCTAAGTCTGGGGGGGGGGGGGTTGTTGGCGCTGCTTAATACGAATATTTTACCGCCAACACCATTCAATAAAAGCCATCATACAAGGATAAAATGAACATTCTTTTATATTAATGGCTCTCCACAAGTTTTGTTGGAGTATTTGAATCCAGGGAGCAATATGGACGAAATTCACAGCAAACGGGGGCTAAAGCTCACCGGCCGGCCCAATCATAGGCCGGCCGGCCTGCTCAGGTTCCCAACGAGGTCCAGCTCCTCCCCAGAGGCCTTTTTCAGATTCCACACGTGGAATTCAAGGCCCATCCCAACATCAGGCAACCGTCATTCTAGAACATGGGCTTTTGGGCCTAAACTTGAAGGCCACTCAACTTCTGCTGACCCCATAAGGGAACCGACCATCTTACCGCCATCAGGAGCCGATCAAAGCCGTCCAGGACGAAGTCGGTGGCCAACCGACAGAATCACTGCCGGCCGGCCACCCTACCAGGCCGGCCGGCCGACCTTTGCTCCACCGACTCTCCAGCTTCGGCCAGCGGGCGTGCACCGACTCCAGCAGCCTATAAATGCTACCCTCCGGCTCCAGAAGCAGGACGCACCTCATTTGATACTTCAATTTAGTCTTTTGGTAGTAGGATAGTGTTGCTAGGAGTGAGTGAGTGAGAGGGAAGGAGAGCTAGAGGCTCCCGGCATGTCGGGACTCTACTTCTTCGTCGCCTCCGGTATGCTCCTCGTCTGGGAGTAGTCGTCTTAGTCTTCCAGGCCGGGCAACATGTAAGAAGATTATTGGTCGGCAATAAAGTAAGGTATTCTGCTTTATTATTTGTGGGTTTCAGGTATGCAATGAGTATTTATTTATTTATTGCATAGACTAGCTTATTTGGATGTCCTCGCTAGTTGTGACGATAGGTGTAAATGTGGTGTTTAGACCTGGAGTTATCCCTGATTTGCTCGTAACCCCACAGAGGATGGTAGCCGCGAGTATGTGTGACAGGCATACCGGTCTCTATAATCCACCACGTCCGGGTTATTGTTTTTAGTAGGGAGGTCAATAGCACGTAGTTCCCCAAGTTAGTTGAACCTAATTCTCGGGTTGCTACCTTGGCATGCGTGTGCCCCGAAACAAATAATAGAGTAAGGACCTTACCAAATTGCCCAGCTACATAGCTTCTTATCATTAGATTGCCTGGCCAGAAGACCTTTTTATTTATTGTTGCAAACACCTGCTCTTGTGTGCCACCTTTACGGACCAATACCTCTAGTGTTTAGGCTTTAGTACACTATACGTTCCCTGTGGATTCGATACCCTAGGAATACTCCTTGTGGTGAAAGCTACATCGGTATCCGTACGCTTGCGGATTAATTTCTGTTAGGCCTTAGGACTGCCAACAACATCTGACCTTATCGGAATGAGATGATTTGCCTTTGGCATGATGTGGCTCCACAATGTCCCAATGACACCTGTGAAATCCATATTGAAAAAAAAAACACAAAACAAATACACTAGAAAAGGTTTAAGGATTAAAGAGTTAGTAGCAAAATTTAAACTAAACAAACGAACTGACTTGGTCCCTGGCAACGGCGCCAGAAAAGCTTGTTGGCGCGAGATACGCGCACCTTTTATGACCGCAAGCGCACGGGTCAGTTGTAGCTTTTCCCTCGGAGTATTCCAATGTTTATCAATCCGTGGAACAAGTGGGACGCTTATTTAGCTAAACGTTTGTTACTAACAAAGGTGAAAAGTTGAGAGAAAGATTGTTTGAAGAACTAATTAAAAGAAACTAAAGAAAGAGAGAGATTACGGCTAAGCAAGAATTAAGACGAACTTCCCACGGTCTAGGTTCACTTGCATGCAAAGACTAAAATAACTGAGTGAAGGCTTTAACTGGCTGTCACTAAGGTAGACAAAAGCTGTTTGCTGCGATCCTGTCACGACGGCGGCTAATAAGCAATCATCTAACAAAAGCACCATTGCAATACTGTCATCCAAAATACTGAGATAAACAATAAGTAAGCATTGCAATAGACCAATTTAGAGCAACAAATATATTCAATTAATCCAAACCGTGCATATGGCAAGATCCCCACAAACCGGGGGAAGAAAAGAGAATCACCCCATGATATGAGTAAGTTTCGCCATGGGAAACACCTTAGATTGGCCTATCCTACTTCCTGGTACAATTTGGGGCAAATCGGACACCGGAGTCGGTCGTGCCGATCGGCGCGGATTCGTGCCGATCGGCGCGCGACGACTTTTCGCCGGAACGCCGCGATCTTCGCTCGGGATGAAGCTCTCTGTTGTCTAACCCTAATTCCGCCGCCGAAAGTGTCGAAATCCGAACCGCCTTGCATGTAGAATAGGATCTTCTCGTTATAGGTCGAAAACCAGCCTCCGGAGTCCGTTTTGGGCCTCGTGCCGATCAGCACAATCAGGTGCCGGTCGGCACGAGAGACTTGACAGCGCAGCACATTTTACGGGGCCCATATCTCCTAGCTCCGAAGTCCAAATAGGGTCATCCATATATGTTCCGGAAAGCTCTCGACGAGATCTACAACTTTGTAAGTCAAACTTTTCTCATTCAGGATCGTCTTGAACTCCAAAACTGTGTTGCAATGTAGTGCCCTCTCTAAAGTGAGTGAATAATCCAAGCTTCATGTTGGTGCTTCGTGAAATTGAGCCTCTCCTGATTCTACATCATAGCACTCAAAACACAACATACTTCGAAATGAGGTTAAAGTTAGGTGCCAAGTAGCTCAAATAATCAATAAACGCACTAAAATGATAGTAAAAAGATAGGTAAAAGGTGATCATATCAAGCACTATCAGAGAACTGATTACCTCCCGAACGGGGCGTACGTCTAGGACGGGGACCGTGGCGGGAGGACCCTTTCTCGGGAGGGGTAGGGTTCGGCTTTGCTCTAGCGGTGCACAGGTGAAAGGTTGCCATATGTGGTCTGTTTTCAGGCGCATATGTCGTGTGGTCAGGTTTCTCCTGTAGGATGTACATCGATGTCGTCGCTCTCGGATATGAGCACCCACTTGTTCACTGAGTCACATCGTAGTAATGCATTATGGAACTTATGATGATAAAAATGATGGTTGCTTAATTATGGTACTATCTACTTGTATGTTTACTTGCTTGCTCTAGCTGTCAGCTGCAGAACATGATACATGGTTAAATACTAAACTTGAGCTAAAACTTGAAAGTAATGACTCACTAATTAGCGTTGTTTTATGCAATATGAGTCAGCCTTACCCCTTGTGGCCTTTGCATACTAGGAGTCGGCTGTAGTTGGCCTTTTGACGGGTAAGTCTTGCTGAGTATTAGTTGCTCAGGGTTTGTGGCCCCATAATTTTGTTGCAGGTACTGAGTTCGCTCCTGCTGTCGCGTTTGGTGGAGGCTACCAGTGGGAGGGACAGCCACCTGAGGGTTGGACCGTTCACTGGGAACCCGAGCTGTGAGCTTCTTCAGGTCCACATCGTAGGGCTTCGATGTGTGGCCCTTTTATCGTCGAGAGTTTAGAGGTTAAATAAAGACTTCTGCTGTGCTACCTACGTGTTTTAAATCACTTGAGACTTATTGTAATAATGTAAAGACAAAATTTGTGCTATTTATGTGATGTACTATCTGTGTCCGTTCACCGGCACTCCCGACTCGATCATGTGGGAAGCGGTAACGCTTCACCCTTCCTCGGCGCGGATCTCGTGAGGCGGCGGCGCAGATCCATGGCGGATCGACGACGAGCGAGGCGGCGCCATGGCGGATCGACGGCGGCGTCCTCAGCGGCGGATCTGGCGCCTCCCCTCCCTGCTTCCACTCCGGTGTGCGCGAGAGGCGCGGCCACCACGTCGCCTCCCCTTCCGTGCTTCCACTCCGGTGCGCGCGAGACGGCGGCGGTTGCGAGGCGGCGCGGTTCCGGCGGTGGCTAGGGTTCCATTGGCGGTGGGCCAGCGCAGCGGGTTGGGCTTGGCCCAGCCCTTCTCTATTTTTTTTTATTCGTCCGACTGCTCTCTGCACCTTACCAGTGGCGCAAAGGCAGTGGCGTGTGGTTGACCCGCCACTGCAGCTCCATTTCGCCCGCCACTACAGGCGTTCATTGTACTAGTGTCATATTGCCTTTCCGCGCCCTCGTACATATAGCTGCATGTGGATCGTATTCTTGCAGCTATCATGCCACGGTAGCTCTTGGGGTACCGCTGATTGCCATAGAACCGTTTTTTAAACAGCATACAATGACCGTATAGCAATGAACTTTTATGGGCCTTTTATTTTACCAAAACATGCATGTTCCATTTCACAGACACTCCAAGTAAAGCTGTTATATATGTAGCACAATATCGCCGAACACCATCCAATTAATAACAACAGTGTATACGGTAAGGCTCTATGCAAATATGTATTTCTTGTACACCCCCCAGTCATCGTTTTATTTGTACGCATGAAAGAGTAAGGACTGCAATCTGCATGAGTGCATGCAATTAATGTTCAAGCTAGAGGTTGATTACAGTAGTACCAGCAGGATGCGTACGTTAATTAGTGGTTTATACACACTCATCAGTAGTGGGGTTAACAAGAGTACGCACGTTTACTGACGGCCAGAACAAGACATATACGAAAAGATAATTTCGCTTACGAATTAGCAGGTAGTCATTAGCTAGCTAGAACACGTCGACCAACAGCCAGCATCACATTAAGTATGAAAACAGATGAGTGTTCAAGGGCCTATAATTCATGGACATGTTCAAAATGGAAAAGGGAAAATATTGCCTTAGGCAACAACCATTTTTTCGCCACTGCAGGAAAAAAAATTAAGTACAAATTATGCGACACATATATATACTCCCCTCCAGATTATTTCATGTGATTTCTACTAAAGAGTGTGTCCTAAAGTCATATTTAAACATTCTGGATGAAGCATTGCAAATTCGAATTCATTTGACATCTTAGATTTAAAACTTCAGCATAAGTTGCAGTTGACAAATAAGTCTTGAACGACTTAATATACATGTATCGTCCTCCAGGCTACATATAACAAAGTATTGGAGAACGCCCTGGATTAAAAATCAAACACACCAAGCCCAGAAAAAGAACCAGCAGCAGCTGCCATTAATCAGGCATCATATTAGGTGGATCCATCCTCGTAGCTGCCTTCGAAGTAACCATCATTGTTCCCCTTACAAGCAAATCTATAGTCGGTTTCATATAGCGCTACATCAACGATACTTTCAATATACAGAGAGTCTCTCCTAATTATACATATTATAAATGCGCCAAGGTGATCAATACCGTATAGTTCATGGAGCTGCCTTAGACAACAATCATCCTTTCACAACTGCAGGGGAAAACTGTAGTAATAAATTGATATCTTAAATTCAAAATTTCAGTGTACAAAAGTGCAACTAACAAATGGGCATTGGACGACTTAGTACACAGGCATTGAGTCCTCCAGGCTACATATAACATACAAGGTGCACGGCTAACACGAAAGATTAAAATCAGACAAAGAAGCCAAAAAAAAAAAAAAGAACACCACCATCTCAGCAGTCATTATTCAGACATCTGATTAAGTGGATCCATCCTAGTAGCTTTCCATGTCATTATTGCCATCCTCGCTATAAGCCAATTCATATTCGTACGTAGGGGTGGACCTGCAGTAATCTATAAGGACTTCGAGAATGGTCGGAGGGCCGCAACGACGTCCCATTTTTCCCGACTCCATGATGTCTTCTTCTGTCTGATCTTCGAGGCGGAACGAGGAGGCAATGATCCGGTGCCTGGCGACGCCATCCAGATCCAGGTCTGCGTCCACGAAGTAGATGCAGCCAGCTTCAATTGTTGGGAACGCATCGACAATGAAAGACTTGACTTCGCTGATGAAGATTGCACGTCTGCCGATGCTCGTCAGCGGTTCAAGGACCTTTCTCTCAGAGTCCACTTTCTGAACATCTGCATTGTGTCTTCTCCTGGTCACAAGCAGCAACTCCCCTGCAGACTCCACAAGGTAGTAAGAAGGACCGTCCTCTGCAGCACTGATAATCTGAGTCATCACGATGCCTTCATCAGCGGTGGAGACGACTGAGCCGTACCGGTCGGCGATATAGACGTCGCCGGCAAACTGCGCCATGCTGACAATGTAGTGAGGGAGTCGGACACTGTGCTCGTGAACTTCTTCAGTGTTGGGCTCAGCCCATCCTACAGAGTTCCAGAGGTGGGAGACAAAGAGCCTCATTGGTGATGAAGTCACAGTCACTGCCCTAACCTCTTCTACAGGTTCAGGCACCACAAAAGAGACCATGGAGCCCGTGAAGGGATTGAGCACCCAAACACAGCCGTCTGGTAGTGGTGACTGCTCCCCTAGAACAAGGAGACCCCGTCGGAGGCGTAGAAGTAATAGTTGAAAAGCTGAGGGATGTTCTTACGGACAACGCGGCAGGTGCGGAGATTCATAATCTTGATGTCGTGGTTGTAGCCGTAATCCTCGAGCACCGCCCACTTTTTGAGCTGGAACCTTGGATCTGAACTGTGCTCCTTGGGGTCGAGGCTGGACTGTCGCCAATGGCTGCAGACGGCACGGAAGTTCATGTAGTAGTCCATGTCGTCGTCGGCGAGCAGCAAGTCGCCGATGGAGAAGACGAGGTCTCTGGGAAGCGACGACCAGTCGGCCATTGTAGGCGTCGATCTAGCAGAAGAAGACTTTTTTTTGGTTCGAGAGAGAGCAGGAGGGAGATGTAGCAGGAATGAAGGATTGGTGCTTGTATGTGTGGATTTGGTGGCATGCGTAGGCGGCTATTATGCAGCCAGGGAGCACTAGGTTTTCTAGCAATTGATTTTGAAATTTGCCTCGTCTCGTTCGTGTGAAAGCCCGGCGCCATTGAAGTGTGTCTGCAAGGAGACAGCAACCTGACTTTCATTTTACTTCCAAGTTTAGCTGGAAATAAATGACTCCAACGTTGGCAACTTTTAAGAACATTTTGAATCGATAAATTTGAATCAACCTCCCACGTTTTCACACAGAGAACGATTCGCGTTTTTTCTTTGATTTACTTTTTTTGGTGTGTGTGAACACTGTGCGCTCGGTGGTTTGGCTTTGCCATGTACTTTTTTTTTGCACGGTGCCGAAACCGTGGTGTGTTATCATGTCCGCATCGGCCTCACCTGCAGGTTGTGATGCCATGCCGCTGGTGATGAAATGTGCTCCGAAGATTTTAAGTGCCCTATCTAGTAGAGGCATAAAAACACCTACTCCCTCCGTTCTTTTTTGTTGACGTTTCCGACAGCTTCGTGGGAAATAAGGAAACGGCGATTTGTCCTTTATACCCTTGCGAATCATTTCGTCCGGCCGCACGCCGCACGGGGACGGCGCCGCGTCGCTGCACCTCCCTGCCACGCCGCCGGGCCGTCGGACCGCCGCGCCATCGAGCCGCGCTGCCGGGACTCCGAGCTGCGTCTCCAAGCAGCCATCCCCGAGCTCCTCTCTACGACTAGGTTGTCTCCGCTGGGCCGAAGTCGTCTTGACCGAGATCTCGCATCGAGAGGAGCTCTGCCAAGATCCGGTGCCACCAGGCCATCCGTCGTCGACATCTCGCAGTAGGACGCCTGCACGGCCAAGCGACGCCGTCCGGGATGCTGATGGCTGCAAGTGCGTGCTCTTCGATCTCAATGGACGCAAGTACCTCCACACGGTCTACTTCAACCTGCTTGCCGGCACCGCCAATGAACAAATTGATGTCCTCAAGCACAGCGGCAACATCCTCATCGCCGTCACTCAGGTTGGTGCCTATTTGCCTGAACCCTCCCTTGAAATGTCCACCAAGTGTTCGACTTATTGTCAGACTCACCTTGTCTTGATGAGATGTTTCTGACCTAGGGAAAATTTTCATGTGTCTGAAGTAATACCTCTTGTCCTGCTGTCGATGTTTGTATGTCATGGAGATGCATTTGTTGATCAGTCATTGACAGCCATGGGTACATGTTCGTCTAGATTCAATTTTTGTTACAGCACAATGCTACTAAAATTACATGATCATTTAACTATCATTTTAGTACATCTAAACTGTAACATTAGCATTGCATCTGCTTCCACATGCTACTAAAATTACATGGTCATTGGAGTTTGTACTGAAATTATCAATGCATCTGCTTTCACATGCAAAAAGAGTTTGTACTACACTTCTGAAAGTGATTACCTAAAAACATGTTTTGCTACTGCTAGTATCGAAAGAAGCTTGTGCCACTACATCGAGGCTAGCTCACAATGCAGTTAGCATATATGCTCAATATCTTGTTAACTTTAAATTTCTTACACTTGCAGGGGGCTATGCAAGGAGGGTCAAGTAGCGAGAAAAGAACCAAGAAAAGAAAATCTCCACATTGGAACAGGGTATGGTTATATCACCATTGAGCAGGATGTTGCTTACACCAAGGGCACAATTTCGGGTCAGGTCTCCTTCTTCGACTCGAGGAATATCACCTCTAGCTACATTTTGTGGGGGTCGAAGAATGCTAGCAGAATTTGATCTAAATGTGCTACCAGTAGATACTGATCTGACCATAGACGATCCGGTGGAGGATGTTGCTTTGAACATAGAAGAAGAGGAAGTACAAAATGTTGGTTTGGATGCAGAACAAGAGGAAGTACAAGATGTTGGTTTGGATGCAGAACAAGAGGAAGTACAAGATGTTGGTTGGATGCAGAACACGAGGGAGTACAATATATCGATCTGAACATTGAAGCAGAAGAGGAAGTGCAGAATGCTGGTCTGAATTCTCGTAGGAAAGAATTGCCGGATGACAAATGCAGAGCAGTCTTTGATGCTATGCTTGCAAAATCCAGAAATGCTAACTTGAAGGGGCATGAGACAAGGGAGGTTTCTCAAGAGCTCTCAGTACCTATGAGGACAGTGCAACGCATTTGGCAAAAAGGCAAGAGATGTTTGGATCAAGGAACTAGTGTTGATGTTTCAAGTCAAAAGAGAAAGCGTGGCCGTAAGAAGATGGAAGTGGATGTGTCCACACTTAGCACTCTAGACATTGGAAGCCGTTCAACCATCGAGGACTTGTCAACACACTTTCATGTCAGCAAAAGTAAAGTGCACTCAATGAAGAGAGATGGTACCATTACGCGTGTCTCAAGTGACATAAAACCATATTTGACAGAGCAGAACAAAAGGAGAGGTTGAAATGGTGTTTTTCAATGTTAGATCCAAGGACCATACCTACTGATCCTTTGTTTAAAGATTTGTTTGACTTTGTCTTCATCATTGAAAAATGGTTTAACATAACAAGGAAGAATGAGAGGTACTATGCTGTTCCGGGTGAACAACTTGTAGAGCGTACATGCAAGAGTAATAGTCACATCCCTAAGCTCATGATTTTGACTGCGTTTGCTAGGCCCAGATTTGACTCTGAGAATAACTGTACCTTTGATGGAAAAATTGGTTGTTTCTCCTTATAAAATATAGAGCAGCAAAGAGATCGAGTGCGAACAGACCTGCTAGTACAATTGAGATGAAATCTTTGGATTCAGTCGATAAGATCGTGACTCGAGAATATATGATAGAAAAGGTGTTGCCGGCAATCCGTTCTCGGTGGCCACATGAAGATGCCAGTAAGCCAATATACATTCAATAAGATAATGCTAAGCCCCACCTTTCTCCCAATGGTAATCTTTTTTGTGATGCTGCCAAGAAATATGGGTTCGACATCAGAATTGTATGTCAGCCACCTAATTCACCAGATTTAAATGTCTTGGATCTTGGCTTCTTTAACTCCATCCAATCGATCCAGTACAAGACGACATCGAGAACATTACAAGATCTGGTCGCTGCTGTTGACAAGGTAATGTACTCTAAATTTCCCAATGACAAGCTGCTTCATGAATGGTTTGTGTATATCTTCATGAATTGCTTATATTTTAATATCTGGATCAGGCCTACGAAAAATATTCAGTGGAGAAAGCAAATCGAATCTTTTTGACGCTCCAAGCATGTATGAAAGAAATTATGAGAATTAGAGGTGGTAACAGATATGACACACCGCATATAAGGAAACAAATGCTTGAAAGACAAGGTCTTCTACCCTTGCAACTGGGATGTGAAGTGACATTGGTGCAAGAAGTTATGGCCCAAATTAATGAATAAGTGTCACTGGAAAGGCAAGGGCGTCTCCCAGTTCAAGTCGATTGCGATTCCTCATTGGTGCAAATGGCAATGGATAAATTAAATGAATAATTTTTCATGTAACTCATGTTATTTATTCAGATTGTCATGAAGCTTGAACTTGTTCTGTAAATTATTACTACTGCCTGAGATGTACTGGTACTCATTGTCATGGAGCTTGAACTTGTTAGTGTCTGTCATTCACCATGTTACTTAGTGCAATCGAAATAAATTCTGCTGTTGCCACTCCATTTTTTTCTTATTGTCAGTTGTGTTTATATCTTGTGGGATTTGGACTGCATTAGCTCCATTGCAATTGTTGGGTTCTGTTTATCACAAACATTTTACTCCAGTAGCATATTGTCTGGCATATAAGGACTTGTCTGACAGGTCAATATGTTGGGTTCAGTTTATCATTGGAAAAATGATTCCAGTAGCAGTTTAATTGCAGATACGAAAGTCTTGAATAAATACCATAAGCCACACAATGCCTACAACAAACTGATGAACATGGTTACTGCATGGAGTACTTCATTGTCATTTGTCAGTGTTAGTGTGTGCCTGCAACAAGGTTTTACTACATGGAGTACTTCACTGTCAACCCAACAAGCATCGGAATTTTTCTCAAAGATGGCAGGGCATTAACAAGACTAAACATTGGACTACATGAAGTACTTTACTCGTCCTTGCATATGTCATTTCTACAAAGCTGGAAATCATGTGAAAAGCTTATCTACAGTAATCTCATTTTTACAAATTTGGAGCATCAGGTACACACAACATTGTAACTACAAACTGCTGCTGGAGCACTCTGTTTGGTCTTCATCCCTGATGCTTGAGACTTGAGAGATTTTCATTTGTCCATGCCATGACCAAATCTGACGAATTGCTTGACGATTGCTTCAAGCACAAACCAACTCCATACTTGAACTGAAAGAAAGTACAGAGATGCATTCAGCACAATCGAGAAACTTGGCAATGGTGGCACACACACATGAAAGCAGAGTGAGCGACAACCAACAAGCAAGAACCTCAGCGAAGATCACTTCATCCTTCAGGCACGAGCACGTGGGTGGTCGCCGACTCGCTGGCTGCTCAGGTATTGGGGGCCACGGGGCGCACGCTTGCGGCGGAGTCGTCGCAGGCTCCTCCGGCGCTAGTTTCGGCACCCAAGGAAGTGACAAAATCAGTCGGGATTCGGCGGCAGGACGCCGGCCGCGACCGGAGCGGCAGGATCAGCTCGGGCGGCAGGTCGCAAGACAGATCAAGCGGTGACCGCGGATCGAAAGCGGCGGAAGGCGCGGCGCGGGGTCTGTTGCGCTCGAGGAGGTCACCGGCGGCCACGGCGGTGAGGGTCAAGTAGGTGGCTGCAGTGGCGTGGGCTAGGTCAGGGATGGGCGGAGGGGGAGAGGAGACCGATGCTCGTCGTCGGCCGCCACGGCGAGGGGCAGATGTGGAAAAGCCCGATGCAGATGAACTAGGACGTCAACAATTTAAACACCTTTTGGTTTGCACTACGACGTCAACAAAAAAAAGAACGGAGGGAGTGCAAGAAACACAGTAAACACACAAACGTGAAAACAGGCCACAGAGTCCGCTAACTGATGGCTATATCAGGGGCGAAGCCAGAACGCAAGGTCGCTGGTGCCAGTGCACTTGGCCAACGGAGTCAGCACCCTTATAACTATAAATTTAATCATAAGTTATATTTTTTTATCATGATATCACAAAACCATGTTAGAATATACTCCCTCGTATCACAAAGAGGTTGTCATTTTCGACATTGACACGGTCTTCAAAACATAGCTTTGACTAGTACTTTTTGCTATAAAATATAGTTGAAATGTACTTTTATGAAACTATATTTCAATACGAGTCTACTCATATCCTTTTTTACATTTCTAAACTTAGTACATAAAAAACTATTAACAGTTAAAGTTTCAAAATTTTGACTTAATTAAGACAACCTCAAAACTACGACAATTTTGATACTAGAGGTAGTATTTTGTTATCCGTGATGTCATAAGATCATGTTAGAATGTAGCATGGAATGTTATCCGAATGTTTTCGTTTCTAAAACATATCACATGATCTTTAACTATGTTTTCTCAACAATATACTTCATCATCGAATAATTGTTTTAGCTGAATATAAGAATGATACAATTCCTTGATGTTTCGGGATGAACAATATTAAAATTGTTTTCATGTCCGTGATTTCGTGTTAAACAATATATTACTGCACGTGCTCACCAACTACTCCCTCCGTCTCTAAATATAGGGCTTTCTAGCATTCAAATACAAAAATAGTCAAAGTGTTAAAAGATCACCATACCTTTCATTTTTTCCTCAACCCATCCCTCCACCAATCCTTCCATCAACCATACAGTTTGTTTTATCCTTAAAACGCCATACATTTAGAGAAAAATTTAAATCTTTAAAACGCCCTATATAAAAGGACGGAGGAGTAGTCTCTAGAAATATTTAAGCTTCTTGCTCGTTTGGTGCGTGAAGTCGTCAAGGGTCAAGAGTCACTATCACGAAGTCATGATAAGTTCTCTGCCTTATCTGCCTCATCGTTTACTCGGTCTAGACTACTGCACATGGTTTTAATCGATCTACCGAGGTTTAAGGATAATGCAAGCAAATCCTTCCACCGTATAGAAGAAGAGGAATTGAACCATGGAGCTAGGATGGTTTGAATGGAACCATGGAGCTTGATGCCTTGATGCCATGAATTGAACCATGGAGCTAGGATGGTTTTTCTGTGGCCATATGCTTGTGTGGTGAAAGAAGATAATCTAGGAGAACTGCAGGCAAACTACCCACAAACATTCAGTAATCGTGCAACTTGACTTGTCACCTCGTAGTTTAGTGGTTACAAGAGCCTCAGTAGCACTTTAGGTCGTGAGTTCGACTTTCCATCGGAGCGAATTTTCTAGGATTTAACGGCGTTGTGCTTTCAGCGACAGGCGACGTGGTAGTCGACAGCGAGCGTCAGTGGTGACTTGGTTAATCTTGAGGATTTGCCGACTCAGTCTTCGAAGATGCTCATAGAGGTTTGTGTATGTACGTTCATATGGGTGAGTGTATATGTGTAATGTGTGTCTGGGTTGTATTGTGTAATTGAAAAAAAAATTGTGCAACTTGGGATCGGTGCCTGGGCTGTGGTGGGCATATTGTAAACTCTGTAGCGGCAAGCCATACATAAAGAACCTATCGTTTTCTTATAGATGGGAGACGTTTCATCCTTTTAGAATTTATAAAGTGCACGTTCAGTCAAACTATTATTATTTTGTGCCGGTAAAAACTTTACTCCATAATTGAACTGCCGCTGGTTAACGTACCTTCAAATGTCCACTGCATTAAAGAGAAAAAGGAAAATGTAGAAACTTCATTTATATATAAGAATATCAAGGATTATATAGAATTGTTTTTTAGAATCAAGGATTATATATAAGGAAAAAGAAAAGGGAAAGAAATGATGAATACACTATATCCCGGTTATGGGCCTTATTGAGCCTAGTGGACTGTGGTTTCCATGGTATGATAGAAATGGGCCCATTCCTCAGGGAGAATAAGGCCCCAGGCCCCCCAGCTACCCATCGGCCTTTGTCCCAGGCAGCGATCGGTAGGGATTCCTGCGCAGCGCTGCAGCTGTGGCTGCAAGAGCCAGCGACGCGCCGCGCAGCCGCTGCAAACAGACCGCTCACATATTTTTTTTAAAAAAAAAACTTTCAAACGACACCTTATCCTTTCGTCAAACAAAGGTCCAGCACTCAACGAAATCGACCGCTGCCGCACCCGGGCGACTGCGCCGCCGTCGCCGCCTCCAGCCCCGCCCGCTCCCTCGCCGCCGCCGCGACCGCCCGCTCCGCGTCAGCTGTCGTGCCCGCCCGGCCGCGACGCCGCCGCGTCGTTCCGGGGGGGGGGGGGGGGGGGGGGGGGGGGGGGCGGCGCCCCCGCCGCCCACCCGCCACCCGGATAGCTGATGGCGGCGAGCCATGCATCAGGCGTTGTCGAGGAGCCCGCGCCCGGTGGTGGCCGTGAGACCAGGTCCCTCCCATGCTCGCACGCATTCTTCTTAGAAAGACTGAAATTGTGGATCGTGTGTTGTCAATTCAATTGTAGAGCAGAGTAGCAGAACTGTTGTCATTCAGATGGTGATTCGAAGATTTTTTTTTTCCCGGGAATTGCGAAAAAAATATGAATGAAATGACGGAAAGTTTTCAATTCAGTTTGCTATCCTCGAATATTTTGTCAATTGAGATTGAGATTGACCATTTGCAGTGTGCGTTTGCAACAATCCTTCATCAGCAATCCTGATCGATCACATATGCATGTAAAGAAGTTACACGCCTAAAAGAGATTAATTAGTTTCGCATGAACTAAATGTTACAAGCCTGAAATAGTGATGCCAGAGAATGTCCTAACAAATCCCACAGAAAATGTCACATTATAAGGTAGCTTAACTACAACCACGACTTGCACTCAATTGAAATACAGGCCAGCTGCAATCCAATCGCGAACTCTGCTAATGTCATCATTGGCCGATGCAGATGACCACTGTTGTGCATAACCACTTGCGTCCCCCACGATATAAATGTCCCCGTTGTCGACATCCATCTCATTCTCATGTTCATTCTGTTCTAAGGCAAAATTATGTAGCGCGAAGCAGGCGACAATAATCTTAGATTGCTTGTCCATAGAATAGAGAGGAATCCCTTTAAGAATCTGCCACTTATTCTTCAATCGCCAAATGCCCGTTCAACAACATTACGCAATGAAGAATGGTGGAAGTTGAAAACCTCATAAACATTTTCTGGACCTTTCATTTCAAATTCCTGCAAATGATACCTGTTCTTTCGATATGGTGCCATATATCCTTCACTTAGTTGATAACCAGAATCCACGAGGTAAAATTTACCTGCAAAATACATGAAGTCATATTTCCTACATTTCTTGTAACTTTCACAAATTCCCAATATGGCGTTTGCCTTCAGGTACACACCTGGGGGTGGGTGAGGAAAATGGTTCGAGTTATTCACTGCGTCCCTGAAGACAGCCATGTCATGAGCACCGCCGCGCCTTCCAGCGGCGACAAATGTAAACCACATGTCCATGTCCCATACAGCCATGACATTCTGGCTAGTATAACTTTTCCTATTAATAAAATCATCATGGATTGGCTCATTTACTACGACCGGAATGTGAGTTCCATCTACAGCTCCTATGCACCCATCGAAGTACGGTGAGTACTTGCGTAGTTTAGGATGCACATATGTAAAGGTATCATCCCTAGGCTTAATAATCTTTCGTGCAAAAGATACCATAGCCTCCAACACCTCTCCAAACTTCCTACTCACGGTGTCCTGTGACCTACCAAATTGATCGGCCATTTGTCTGTGACTTTGTCTCGTACCACTTGCCCAAAGGAACATCCCTAAAGCTTCAATTGAGTCACACTACGTACTTGATTTTAGACCATGGCTCGTCACTAATATGTTATGCAGCTTGTAGAATGCAGAAGGATGGAGACGGAAATTTTGTAGCATTTGTTCCTATCAGCGAGCTTAAGAGCTACCCACTGACGACCGGTTAACTCCTTAAAGGGCAACGAAGGATCATCACCTGCAGATGCACTTGACCTTCCAGCCGCAAGTGCCGCTACCACACCAACAGTAGCACCCATATCCCACCACATCCCAGATTCTTCATCAAATTGTGGTACAGTAGAACTTGCATTGCTGGACATTTCAGAACTAGACATCCTGCATGGAACAAATTGGGTAATTATACAATACGCGGTCACAAATTGTTCTTCAGTACAGGACACAAAAACCAACGCTACTTATTTAGGAGTACATAACAGCATAAAGATAGGTACTTGATGAGTACAGAACGCAATATGCAAAGGTTGCTGGAAACTTAACATGCATGCACATCATTTTTTTTTTTGAGATTTTCCCATGTCCATCGGAGCCAAGCTTTACGCTGCTCAGGGTCGTCAAATGTACGAAACGATGCACACCGCGATGCTTTCCCAAACAGCTCAGTTGCTATGAAATATAGTTCAGAACCTTTATCAACACCATCCTGTTCGACAATCTTTAGCAGCTGTGTCACTTCGTCTTGCTCTCGATTCATTGCGGTACTCTCATTCCGACTCCTTTCCAACATGCTCTGTGATATGCTTCGGACATAGTCCTCCATACTCTTAGTCCTCTTCGGTGGTGGGCTGTCAACCACCTGTTCTCTTCCACGTCGTTCGGACGTATGACCAGCACTAGAGCGACCAACATTAGAACGACCAACATTGTCATCGGACACTGGAGTGCAATAACCATCACTTCCACCACTTGGTGTTTGATCTCCAAAACCACCGACGCAGAACAGGTTACCTTCTTCTGTGTTCATACGTCCAAACAGAATACTCAATTCATGCTCGTGTGCCAGCGGCCGTTTCCGAAACTGTTTGGCATCCTGGTCAATCTACAATGAAGAAATGAATGACAAGTAAGATTCGTGGAAAACAGTTTAGCATGGTATACATGGTGTAGTAATCGGAAGAACGAGGCATCTCATTACCGCAACTTGAGAATCCCACCACTCATCATCCATTGTTATGAGGCCAGTTTGACTGTCCCAGCCGCCTCCACTAGCACTCTTTAATTTCCTCCATGTCTTGTAAAGTCTCTTGAGGCTATGAAATTTGTTCTGCAACATTTTGGTGTCATACGGCCTTCCTGTTTTTTGGCGGAAATTCTTATATATGTTTTTCCACCATTCTTTGGTGGGACCCTTCCTATAGTTGAAGTTCAACTTCTCCTTCTCAGCAATGCAAAGGTCCAAGAACAATTTTGTAACTTCATGATCCCAATTTGCGCGTCCGCTGGCCATCTGTGTGCAGGTTTCAGTACAGGACACCATATATTTCCAATAGACATCAAATAACAATGTCGAAAAATGCATTTGCACTAATATATTTGTAACAGACAGTTAACATGAATGGCCAAAAATGAATGACAACATGTGCTAGATGTAGAATGGTGTGAAGGATGCAATACATACCTGGAGCCGATTGCAGCGTCCAGGAGTTTGGCGGAGATGGTATCGGGCGAATTCAGGTGGAGACCATGATGAAGTCGACGAATTGGCGGAAATAGTGTGCCGATCTTGGGACAGCACGCGTACGGAGCAAAAGTTATCGCGCGGCTGATTCCCTCCTCGCCGTCCCCCTCCAGCTCGTCCCGCCAGATCTGAGGTTACATGTGTCAATGTTAGGATGCAGATGAGCATCTATGTCGTGTCCGACAAAGCTACATTTCGATATATGGGATTCACATAGTTTCATTAAGGGTACCCATTCATAAATAGTGCAGAGAAATTGAGAAAACTAGAGACTTGTGACTGGAACACTAATTTTGGAAGAACTAACAATCCTAGCTGCATTTCTCCTTTCATTTTCTTCACGACCTACATCTGTCCAGGTTTTTGTTTCCACAATTTTGGCTGAATTAACAATCCTAGGTGCACTGCCTGTCATTAATAAGACTCAAGCAAATTTAAAATTTCTTGAACTTAGCCCAGAAATGGTTCCTCCGCGAGCTTGTAATTTTAGGAGATCCAAATGTAGGAAGTTTCAGACCTTTCCAAGTAGCAAAAGTCATGACAATGCTCACCGAGTAGCAGGTCTGTAGCGGGTCCGTAGCAAGAGGCAATGGAGCAGCTTGGGGATGGACTTGGCGGCGATGAGGGAGGCGACAGATCCGCGCTTGTTGACGCGCGCGAAGATGTCCTTCAGGCGCTGGATCTTGAGGTGCGGGTCGAAGAGCGGCTTCGACTCGGCGAGCTGGAGGGTCGAAGAGCGGCTTGGACTCGGCGATGGCGGCTCGAGCAGCGCGGATGAGGTCCGTGGCGCGGAGGCGGGCGGGGGCGGGGGCGGCAGCTGACGCGGAGCGGGCGCTCGCGGCGGCGGCGAGGGAGCGGGCGGGGCTGGAGGCCGCGACGGCGGCGCAGTCGCCCGGGTGCGGCAGCGGTCGGTTTCGTTGAGTGCTGGACCTTCGTTTGACGAAAGGATAAGGTGTCGTTCGAAAGTATTTTTTTTTCAAATTTTGTGAGCGGGCTGTTTGCAGCGGCTGCGCGGCGCGTCGCTGGCTGTTGCAGCCACAGCTGCAGCGCTGCGCAGGAATCCCTACCGATCGCTGCCCCAATTCCCAACTCGAACGCAAAACGAATCCCTTCCACTCCATCCGCCGCCGCAATGGCCGGCGGCGGCAGCTCCCCGACCCATCCACCGCCGGCGAAGCCCCAAAATGAATCAAGCACCACCACCATCCACTCCCTCGGTGAGGATCTCCTGCTCGCCATCTTCCTCCACCTCCCCTCCCTCGCCACGCTCGTCCGCGCCGCTCTGACCTGCCGATCGTGGCGCCGCGCGGTGGCCTCATCCCCGGCCTTCCGCCGCCGCTTCCGCGCCCTTCACCCGCCACCCCTCCTAGGTTTCTTCTTCCAGGTTCCCGGCGTCGTGCAGAGTCCTAACACCCCTGCATTTCCCACCTTCATCCCCGCCCGCCGCCGCGGCCGTGACCTAGCTGCTGCCGTCCGCGGTGGCGACTTCCTCCTCACCTCCCTCGATGACTGCCCTGACGAGGCCCCCTGTTGGTACATCGTCGACTGCCGCCGGGGCCGCGTCCTCCTCATGAATTGGGATGATTCATCACTTGTGGTGTTCAACCCCTTGACGCCGCGGAGGGAAGATGCCTTCGATCTTGGCTCTCAGGATCTCTTTGAAGGCCGCCGCGGTCACTACGCCCAGCTCAACCCTCGCTTGCTCTTCTCTGATGAGGACCCCACCTCATTCCGCGTGGTGCTTCTTGCCCATGACGAGTCCAGGTCCAGGGTAAGGGCCAACGTCTTCTCTTCGAAGACAGGGGAGTGGTCAGTTCTCCCATGGGTGGACGTCCCAGAGAGTTTAGATAATGATCATAGCTGGCTCCAAAATGATAATGGCATGCAAGCGAATGGGTTCCTATACTGGGGTTATGAGGATGGCAGGTATCTAATTTCGCTGGACACGTCCACGATGGAATTCTCCGTCATTGAGCTGCCACACTGCTTGAAGCAATGCGACTTTCATGTTGGTGAAACGAAGGATGGCGCAACTTGCATTGTTTATTCAGATAAGTTGAATGTTGGTACCCTGATGCACACAAGGGATGATGATGGTGTTGAGAGATGGGTGCTGGATAGGGTAGTCCCCTTAGACGGAGAGCTTGAAAGAGTCCTCCGAGATGGATTGGAGGATGACAGTGTGATGTTCCATTTGGTGGGTTCCCCTTGTGAAATCTTGGTTTTGGCAGTTCAGGAGGGTTACGCATATTTGGTCATATCGGTAACTGGTGATAACCAAACACCACACTGGTTCATGTCCCTATGCCTGGAAACAATGAAGCTTGAAAGGTTGTTTCGGAGGATTTTTGACACTGATGTTCTTCCGTACATTATGGCATGGCCTTCTTCTTTAGTAGGTAACTATGGACAGTTCGCACTTGAAAATGCTCCCTGAAATGCATTACTAGGCATCCTTAGAGCAACACCAAGAGACTAGCCAAATCTCCCTCTCTATATTTCTATTTAGCTATCCATTTAGCCAGGATTATCTCTCCAAATTCCAGTGTACTCCAACAGCCTCTTCAAAAACAAACTCTATATTCAAAAGCCACTTGATCTCTCAGCTTGTACGACGGAAGCAATTCATCGAACAGCTACCATGCGCCGTGCACCTCGGGCTAGCTCAAGACGACGCTCGCGTGTTGCAGCTGGAGCAAGGCATCAGGGCATCAGGTTGGGACTAGTCGAGCAGCAGCGCGGCGCGCTGGGGAGTGAGCAGCAGCACAACGTCCGAGCGGCGGTAATGGCGTGGGAGCAGCGTGGCGCAGCGCGGCCCATGAGCTCGCGAGCTCCCTCGGCCCTCCATGGAGCAACGCGGCGCGCCGGCAAGCGAGCAGCACGCACGAGCTTGTTGCTCCCGGTCCGGGGCACACCAACAAGGAGAAGAGCAGCACGCACGAGCTTGTTGCTCCCTCGGCCGTCTCCGGGTGGAAGTTCGTCGGGTAAGGCATCGTGAGGTTGCTGCCCCGATGCCACGAGTTCGACTCCAGGACGAGCAACGTCATGTTCCGGATGGCCAGGACGTTGAGCAGCTTTTGGTGCCCCACTCCTCGTCGGCGTCGGTCTCCCGCCGGAAGTCCCACGTGGCCCGGCCGCCCATGGCGCGCCACTCCGGCCGCCGCGCCAGCCACGCCACCAGGTCCAGCGCTAGCGCGTCCCACGTCGCGGTGCTGTTCCACAGGAACCTCCCGCCGTCCACGCTGGCGTAGAACGGCACGACCACGGAGGCACTCGTACCCCTTCATCCGCCCGTGGAAGATGATGTCGAGCATGAACCGGTCGATGGCGTACCAGCCACGACCCGGGAAGACGCCCCCTCGTCGTCACCGGCCAGAGGCTGGCCGCTCCGCCGCCGCCTCCAGTACCATCGCCGCCGCCGATTCGACCCTGCTGCCGCCTACAGCGCCGCGCAGGAGACGAGCTGGGCGCGCGGGAGGACGAGCCGCCGCCAACTCCAGCACAACCACCGCCGCTGTTGATTTGGTCCCATCGCCGCCTCCAGTGCCACCGCTACCACCGATTCGGCCCCGCCGGCGACTACAGCGCCGCGTGGGAGACGAGTTGGGCACGCGAGAGGACGAGCTGAGCGCGTGGGACGAGGGGATGGCGAGCGGACGGGGCTCGTGAAAAATGGCTAGCGGAGGGGGCTGGATACCGAGCTAGATGGCGAGCCGAGGATTTTGGAGAGACTGTTGGATCCAATTTTTACCCCAGTTTTACTATTTTTAGCTAGTCAACTTGTTTTACAGAGGTTTTTGGAGATGCTCTTAAATCTGTTCTCAGTTATCACTTAGCCACTTCGTACTTCTTAGTATTGGCATAACAATTCTGAGCCTTGTCTGTTTCTTAGGTTGTCGACTATGCTTATGTTCAGGTGCTGAGATGTTGCATACTACTATTAGTCTCTTTTCTGGTTGTCTGTCAGACCATTATGTTCAAGAGAATGGGAATTCTTTTCTCTTCATTGCAACAGTATCTTTTTTACCTGGGCATGTGAATCGTCATATTTTGCTTTCTAAAGATTTTTCTTATTATGTGCTACTTAGTATGCATTAAAAATGGCAGTAGAACATCTACAACCACACACATCTANTTCTGTATGATACATTTGTTTGCATGACCCCTAACCAACTTTTGTCATACTATAGTGCCTGCCAAAGTATTATACACAATAGCTTTTTTCTCTACTAAATATTTAAATAACAAACGGCATATGCGGCCCATTGGTGCTGGCGTCCCACAAATCACAGCCACACACAGATTCTTTAACATTCGTGCACAAACGGACTGCTAACAGAACCGTCACCCCTGTACGTCTTCCTTATCGAACCAATTCGAGGGTCTGAGACATTGAAGAGGCAACAGACGAGGGAGGCGAATATCGGTGGCGGCTTGTCCAATGGATCTCGGTGACCTCACAGCTACAAATCAACCTCGGCGCCCTACCTTGGCACCACCCTGCGTTCCGCCTCCCTGCTCCTCCGGCGATACCCTACCCCGCCCGCGGCAGCCGCCCGACCACCGCCGCCTGTCACACCCCAATTTTTGCCCATGATTAAATTCCACTAAAATTTGAAACTTTTCAAATTTAGAACAAATTAAAATGAAGTGTGTGATTAAAGTTAGCCAAACCACCTCAATTTTAAAATTTTTCATTTTGAAAAGTTGCACAAAAATCTCATCATGAACATCTCTGAGTTTTTCTTGTTTTATTTTGAGTGTTTGTTTGGTTTAAAACCTCGTTCGAATTTGAATCTCCCTCAATTTCAAATCCCAGAAATCCTGAGAAAAAGATCAAACTCTTTTTCTTTCTCGGGCCGCCCCTCTCCCTTTCTCTCTTCTCCCGGCCCATCTCTTCCTCTCCCGGCCCAGCCTGTTTGTCCTCCTTTTCCTTTTTCTCAGTCGCCAGTGGGCCGCATCCCTTTCTCGGCCCAACTCGCCTACCAGCCCAGCCCTCTTTCCCTTCTTTTCTTTTCCTCCACGGGCCGCTTTTCTTTCCTCGGCCCAGCTCCTTCCTCTCTCTCTCTCGGCCCAGCTCGCCCCGACCCAATCCATCTCCCTCTCGCTGTCGCTGACGTGTGGACCCACCGCCGTCCTCCTCCTCCCGTCCGGTCGCATCACCGCGCCGCCGCCCATACCGTCGCCGACGTCAGCCGCCGCGCCGCCGCACTGTGTGCGCCGCCTTCGCGTTACTTGCCGCGCCCGTCACGCCGAGCCCCCGCCGCCTTACTCCACCGCCTTTCGTTGCCTTTAAAGGCCGCCGGGCCCCTTCCCCTTTCGCTCATCTTCTCCCCTCTCTCTCTCTCTGTTCCTCCTCTCTCCGGCGAGCTCCTTCGCCGCCTCGAGAGCGAGACCCTCTCTCCCTAACCTCCTCCAAGCTTCTCCGAGCTGCGAGCCACCCCGAATCGCCTCCTTTTTTTTCCGCAGCCGCGCCTCGGGTGAGGAGATCGACGACGAACCTAGGTCGTCGCCGCTTCTCTTCGTCGCGCGCCAACTCCAGCCCATCCTCGAGCACAAAACGTGTCGAGGTGAGCTCGCCCTTCTCTTCTCTCCCTCTCGAGCTCGCTCTTTTCCCTTTTCCCCGCGCGCGCGCCCCATTCCCTTCGCGCGCCGCCGCTCCGCCCAAGTCCGGCGAGCTCGCGCCGCCGCTCCCATCCCTCTCCACGACGACATCACCCTCCCCTACCCTCGCCATCATCTCCTCTTCCTCCCAAGCCCATCCGCGCCGATTTTGGGCCACCGGCGAGCCGTAACGGCCAACTCCGGCGAGCTCCGGCAAAAGCGCCGCCGCGCCGAGTCACCGCCGGCCGCGCGCGCCGCCCTCCCACTCTCTCAACCGTCTATTTCCCATCCAACGCCCCAGATTCCGATCGGTCCACCATGGCCCGTGGACCCAGCCCATGAGCCCGGTCCACAGGTCGTGGACCTGGTCTATGCCATTTCCAATAAGAAAATAAATCAGGAATTTCCATAAAATCCCATGGCCCTGTCCTTTTGCAGATACGCCCCTGACCTTTTCAGTAATTCTATTTTAGTCCTATCTCTTTACAGAAAAGTCCCTATACTTTTCTGTATTTACACTTTGACCCTTGTCTTTTGCACCGAGACCCCTAAACTTTCCAAAATTACAGATAGGTCCCTGGTGACTTACTGTATTTACCAAAAAAGTCCCAGAACCTTTCTATTCTTGCAAATAAGCCCTCAGATCCCCTGGACCCATCTGTCAGCCTCTCTTTCTCTCAGGAAAATGCTAAGTGCACCCGGCTAGTGTACACGTATTTCTTTCCGAGCAATTTCCAATATCAGAAAAATCTCAGAAAATTCCCAAAAATCCTATATTCCTTTCTAATCATTTTCCAACCCTTGATCACTCCAGATTAATTAGGATTATGGCAATGCCTTATTAAGTTGGCTTAATCCTGATTAATTTCCTTTCCCAAAAAGTGAATAATCGATATCTCCTCCGTTTCAACTCCGATTTTGGCGATTCTTTCGCCAAAATTCATCTAAAATCATCCTCTATTCATTGCCACCAGATCCAATCTAACCTTGGTCTCTATTTGGTTTTATTTGATTTATTGCTTGTTCATTGCTTGAGCGGTAGATTTATTTTCTTTTATCGCTAGATAATCAAGTCGTTGAAGAAGAACCCGAGGACCTGGAATACGAGGACTTAGAAGAAGAAGATCTTGTTGAAGGCAAGTCTAACTCACTTTGATCATGTTGATCCTATGTTTGCAAAATATCCTATTTAGAGCTGTTTACAAATAAATGTGCATGGTATTTAAATGGATTTAAATGCTAGAAGGTCCTATGCAATAATTGTTTGCCTGCCTTGACTTGAATATATCCTGATCCCTTGTTAACCCTAGGAACCAACGTCATTAAATTCCTTAATGATATGTTGGATTGCTTTGCCGCTTAGGACTTTCACCATATGTGTTTAATTAATCCTGCTCACATGATTTTCGTGTAAAATGCGTGCGTCTTGGTGGTGTGTGTAAATGTGAAATTGGGTGGTATAATAATAAGTGCAACCCTAGTGAGGGATGTTTTTGGCGGGATCAGGCGAGGTAGTCCTCAGTGGGGAGGCTATCTCTGGGACGCCCTTCCACTTGTGGATTGGCTATTGAAGATGCCTGGTTCGGTCGTATAAGGACCGGTTCTTGTGCCGCCTTTGCTTAGCACCTTACGCGCAGCCACAAGCCGTATATGGGTACGGGATTGGAACCACACCCTACTAGTACTCACCCGGTACCCCCCGGAGGCAGGAGATGCAACGGAGTCCCAGGAGAAGACTCGTTCGTTGGTGGGTGTTCGAGATCCGGCATTTATGACTGGCCATATTATTGATTGTGAAGCCCCTGGTGATGTCCGTGGGGGATGCCGTGGTGGTATAAAGTAGGTATGGAACCTTTAGTGGGACCGTCCAAACTATGACGATAGGGAGGACTGGACCACCTTGTGGGGAAATTTGTGCACCCTTGGCCAAGGTTAAGAAACTTTCCGGAAAGCCGTGTTCCACGGTATTGGACAACGCGAAAGCATCGGCCACACTATGATTAGATTTTCCGTGTGAGTTTTCTTGGTGTATTTTTGGAAAACGCCGGTTTGGAGCCGTGTGCTGGTTGTCGGCCAGTGATAAAACTTGAGGCACTGGCGGGATGGACAGTAACTCCCCCAGGGCCGCCCAACCCCACTAATCTCTACAGATACTTGATTAGATTGCGAACTGCTTTGTTTTCAAAACAACCTTGCATAAACTTGGCTTTCTTGCCTCGTTGATATAAACCACAAGCCTATCCTTTGATGAACTCCCTTGCATAACTTACCCCTCGTGTTAGGCTTGCTGAGTACCTTAAGTACTCACTCTTGCTTCAATCATTCAGAAGGTGAGCCAGAGTTTGAAGCTGTTGAAGAAGAAGATTAGGGTTCAGCCTGCACGCAAGTCTGCCTGTTGGAGTGGTGCCGTTCCGTCCTCCGCTGGAGTAGTAGTCTAGTGCTGCTGCTGTAGCAGCAAGTCGGTGTGTTGTTTGTTCTTGCGGTCAGGCCGCTGGCCTTGTTGTAAGACCTTTGTATAATAAAAAGAGCTTGTATGAGACTTGGTAATATTATAAAGGGTATGAGACTGTGATGTCATTCTGTGAAAGCGTCGTATCAGCGTCTGATCCAGGGACTGATACGGTAAGCGCTAGTGCTCCAGAAATGGGGTACGACACCGCCCCAGCCTCCTCTTAGCCCACGGGATTTTGGTAAGCTCCCCGGTCCAAACCCTCCAACCCTAAAGGTTTGTCTGCAGATTGCTCGTCAGAGACAACGAACTCCGGCGAGGTCTGCAACTGGGTGCTCTGCCCCTCCCCATTTTTCTTTATTCTCTCAGTTGACGGTGACGGCAGAATCTGTTGTTACAGATCATGGTACGCGGGTCATATAGGGTGCCATTGAATTTCTGTTTAAATAAACAATTGGTCATGTTTGGTAGTATTCAAATTTACACAGGATTATATGTATTAATGATTCCCGCTTGAACTGAATATTACTTTCAAAGCTGGCATGTTGTGCTTCACTCCTAGGTTTCAGTAGCTGTATTATAGGGACAAATTGTTTTAATGGCTACTCTAGACTGATGATATCTGATGCTATAAAAGTTCTGGTGAGTTTGAGATTCTTGACATGGCAAGTTGTATCGCTGCACCTCGTGTTTTCATGATTCCTTGCTACTGCATCCAAATCCATGCACCGTATGCAGTAACCTGTAAGATCTATATCTATTATGAAGTAGGTATGTTCCATCACTGGTCGGATTCTTGCAAACTGAAGAGGTGACTTGTAAGATATATATCTCTCTTATTAATCAATAACAGCTCAGTTGCTGTGAATTTGGATGCAGTAGCAAGGAAAAGAACATGCCCCGTTGAAATGTGGCATGAAAATTGCAGAAGAGGCGAAAAGCGCCTGAACTTTAATTCATCGATCAATACAAGGTTGGATTCAGCTTTTATTTATTACCACGAAACTCTAAAAGGTCGACACTGACTGCATTTTAATCAAATGCTGCAAACAGTAAACTATATGCACTTCTGCAGTTAGTCTATAGTTTGGATTTTAGAGTTCTCAAACAAAGTGTTTTCCTTAAGAATTGAAGAGAGATGTGTGGCGACTTGGATTTCTACATATCATAGCACGATGCTGATTGTTTCTTGACAGATGAAATTATGAACCAGAAGGAACTAAATTATGAAAAGGCTAAATGTTTATTTCAGATCATAGCAACTTAGCACTGAATCTGATCAGATTGTGAAATGTTTGTAGTTTAGTGCATGCATATGGTAGCCGCGATTTATTTGCATGCATCTGAAGAGCTCTGCCATAAAGACTGAAATGAACCAAGCTCATGGAGAGATGCAGGTACGCATAGTCCCATTTACGATATAGGGACTTTTGATATGTGGTAGAGGTCAATCTGTTGGTGGCATGGCCTATCGTCTAGGAAGTTCCAGCGCATCGATTGCGATGTCTTTGCTTAGAGCAACTCCAGTCTCCTAATAATTTGCCTCCCAATATCCCTTTTGGGGAGGCTTCCAATAGAATTTTCAGGATATTGGGGTGCAGCTCCGGCAGTCTTCCAATAACTCCCTCCCTATATCCCCTCCTCCTTCCTTCTTATCCCCTCGCCGCGACGCCATCCGCCACCGATGCCGCAACGCCAGTCGTGATAGCAGCCGCAGCGCCCTCCGCGACATTTGCATCGCCTCGCGCCGATGCCGCCGCGTAGAGCTGTGGTCGACGCCTTGTCGCCGTTGCCGCTGCGGTGGCGGACGACTTCCCGCCGCGCGCTGCGGTGGCCTCGCCTTGCCGGAGCGCGTCAAGGTGGTGGAGCCCACAGCCTTGCCGCCATGGCCTGATGTGGCCTTCGCGCCACGCCCTGAGGTGGCGGAGCCCGGCCCCCCTTGTTGGCCTTCGCCGGTGGCCGAGGTGGAGGGGGAGGCATGGAGGCAACGTCACGGGCAGGAGTAGCTCACGGACAACGTCACGGACCTCGGTGTCGTCGGCGCGTCGCAGTTGTTGGGTCTGCATCAAGGGCGGCCAAGGCGGCATCGTGGCGCGGCCGCGGGCATGGAGGCGCCGGCGTCATAGGCCTCAGTGGCTCGCTGTTGCACGTCCAGGGAGGGGGGACTCGCCGCCGCGCAGCCCTATTTGGACGGCGGCGAGGCCAAATCGTGGTCAACGGGGGCATGGAAGGGCGCGAGGGCGTCGCCGCGGCCATGGAAGAGCGGGGCGGCGGCCTTGGCGGCGTGGCAGAGGACTTCGGTATGGTGACGGCGCGGCGGCGAGCGAGCGGGAGAGAGCTGGTTTTAGGGAGGGGAGGAGAGCCTCCCAACATAATAGGAGAGAGCTGGTTTTAGGGAGGGGAGGAAAAATGGGGAGATTTTTGAGAAACTGCTGGAGCAAGTTTTTTCTCCCCAAACTCATAATATGATAGTTATTTTGATATTGGGAGGGGGATTGGGAGACTGCTGGAGTTGCTGAGTGGATTTAGATCATAATGAGTTAATGACGGAGATGGGTAATTTACATCATGTCCAACGACTGCAGCATCCAACTCAACAGCATCAAAATTGGCATCATCAAGTGCCATCCACCACCACAGCTGTTTGCTATCGCATCGAGAAACATGCATGGGTTCTCTGAACTTATGGGAACTGAAAATCGAAGCCCTCAAGCGAACCCGACACTTCGATCGTGGTCTAAATCAAGTGAGATTTCCTGAAGATAAGCATTGATGGAGCCCTCCATGGTTCGCTACTGACTGTCACCGATCTTTGGATGAGAGTGTCGGGGAATGCGGCTCCGAGGAATTCACGACGGACGGCGGACGGCTCTCCGGTGGCAGATCAGCCGTGACCCGCCCCTCGAGCATATCCACAACAGTTAGCATGGAAGGCCTCGTGTCCCGGTGGCGCTGGATGCAGCAGAGCGCCACCTTCACCACCGCCTCCACTTCCGCCTCGTCCACAAGCGGCATGGCCGCGTCCACCACCTCCATGAGCTCGCCTCGGACCATTTTCTCCCGCACGATGCAGGGGTAGTAGTCCCGCGTGAAGTCCGGCGTCGCCGACGTCGACGACCAAGGCTCGAAGTTCCGGCGCCCGCCGACGAGCTCGAGGAGCATCATGCCGTAGCTGAAGACGTCGGACTTGGCGGACACAGCGTTGACCAGCATCTCCGGCGCCATGTACCCAAAGGTGCCCCTCCCGCGCGTGTCGATGACGGCGGCGTTGGCCGTCGTCGTCGTCATCAGGTCCCGGGCCACGGACACGGAGATGCCGAAGTCCGACACGTGCGCCCGGAGGTCGCCGCCGAGCAGGACGTTGCCCGGCTTGATGTCGAGGTGCAGGATCTGGAGCCGGCACTCGTGGTGGAGGTAGGCCAGCGCCCGGGCCACGTCCACGGCGATGCGCCGCCTCGCCGGCCACGGAAGGAGGCGCCGCCGCTCCTCGCCGTGGAAGAGCCACCGGTCCAGCGAGCCGTTCTCCAAGAACGGGTAGACCAGGTACCAGCCGGCCCCCTCGGGCACGCGGCAGTAGCCGAGGAGGCGCACCAGGCTGCGGTGGTGGACGTTGGCGATGATGGAGATCTCCTTGAGGAACTCGGCCTCGCCGATGTTGATGGAGTGGTCGTCAGAAGTGATTGTTATTCGCTTGACGGCAACCGCCGTACCGTCGTCGAGGAGGCCACGAAATACTTGGGCGGAGCCGCCTTGCCCCACCATGTTTCCGAAGTCCTGCGTCATGGCGCGGATCTCACCGAACGAGAACTCGCGTGGCAGCTCCTGGATGCGCAACGGTTTTAACAGCTCTAGAGGTCCTGTTTCTTCTTCTTGCCGCCCCGGCGCAAGTGCAGAAAGAGGAAGCCATAGGCGAGCCTCTATGACCGGATAAAACTTCCAGATGAAGTAGGACGACATAGCTACAGTATTGGCAATGAACATGACTATAGCGTGTAACGCGCGAGCTCTAATTGAAATGAGAACAACGATTACAGAAAGCATTACGAGAAATGCAGCGGAAATAATGATCTCCTCACGACGGGAGGAGGTGCTAATGTATAGACAAGCAATGGCAGGGTAGGCTACTATTTGAATGGATAGCGATCCATGTTCGACGAGGCCATCACCTTCGCGCCCAAGATACAAATAAAGATAACCAAAAATGTTCTGAAAGAATATGATACCAACGATTGAACCACGCAGAATTGTATTCGCCCTCCTGCTCAGCCTAAAGCTGTATCCTCGGGGACGAGCACAACCAGCACGAGTATGGACGGGGGGATCTTCTAGATCGACCATGTTTTGTAGCTAATATTATGATCAGCGGAAAGAAAAATGATGCACCATGACCGCAAAGCAACCCGGGAGAAGAGTTTATAAACGCGTCTGCGGAACTCCGGAATTGCCTATAATGAGTCAAACGAGCTTGCGCCATGCAAAAATCCTGGTCGCCGGCAGTGTGACTCCTGCCTGACCCAGCGCTCACACGGCAGTGGACAGGCTAATTTCCAACCTTCCGTCAACGAGAAACTTATCGACTGGCAGACACGACTACAAAGGAAGATGCTGGCGAAATTTCTGTGAACATGTGGGTGTCATTGTAGCAGGGACGGTGACCTTCCGTTCTTCATCTTCAATTACCATCTGACGCGCGCCCACGGAAAATCATAGAAGACCGGGTCTCTGGGACAACATTTCAACCGTGGCAACTAGTCTTGTTGTATTCAAATTCATAATTCCCAAAGGGTCCTACCTAAACTTAGACTAATAATGGCGACAGTGATGTGCTACCTAAACTTAGACTAAAGGTTACATATGCATATTGTTACGTTGCTACATGGACAGGGGTTAGTGGCAGTGATGCTAAGCTCACTAATGAAGGCGATTGCATATATCCTCCATCCAAATTATACAAATATGGAGTTTGCTATCACAAAGTTCAACAAAATGCTACTCCTACTTGTGTACTATGAACAATCATGATGACAGTGAAGGAGATTATATTTTCATGTATCTAATACTGAACATTTACAACAGCGAACATTTTTTTTAATGAACAGCAAACATTTTCTAGTGTTACAACACATGAGAGGAAGACACAAACAGAGGAAATTAACATCACTAGGAAGTTACACACACGCCTCATATAGCTGGGTGTTTTGGCAGTACATATTAGAAAAAAAAGCCACTGCTTACCTTAATTAGATCGTAGAAGATAAGCAAGCGGATTCGGGCAGTTAGTCCTAGTTTGGTGCGAACGCTTCTGCTCCGGCTCCTCCTGTCACGAGTATTGTAGAGCGCATCGGAGTGCACAATTGTGGCTCCGCCTGCTCCTAGTGCATTTGAAACTGGGAACGCAGAAGCGCTTCTTTCTACAGTGCTTCTACAGTTGTGTCTACAGTTTTGGTGTCAGAGAAGGGGGAGCCAATCTTAGGGCAGCCAAACGGGCCTCATTTGCCACAAGGAATGGAGATTGGGTTGGTGTTTGGAAGGGATTCAACTGACCCTTTTTGGCCAGCAAGCAGAAAAGGACTGATGTCTTGGGGCACATTAGCGCGCGTCTTCTGTGAGACTCCATCCAAATCCACTAGCTAGTAGTTGGTTGGTGTTCCATTCTGTCATCTCAGATTATGCTGCCTTCTTCAATTCCATTCTTCGTTTCCCTAGTCAAAGTCTTCTTGCTGGCCCAACCCAACATGCATTTTAGAGAGCTGTGCCAAGGCGCGCTTGCAGTCACGCATGATCACCAGAGCCTTTCTTGGCTATGTAAATATAGGGCCGGAATAAGTGCAAGATCCTCAACAAAATGGATTAAGGTGGGCTTCGGATTATTAAATTTTTTTATTTTTTTCTATCTTTCTTTTTTTCATCAAGTTATTGTTTGATCGACCTGCCACTATTATCACAATATCCCTCCTTTTAGGGATAAAGCTATCAATGGTGAATCAACGAGCATTCCTATCAAGGGCTAAGGGAGGGAAGGACATAGGAAAGAAGGATGCCTACAAAAAAATCAATTAATCCGTCATGGTAGAGAAGAAAAACGACGACATGGACCGTACTCGAGCTTCGGATCAATCTCCCCAGAAGCAAGGAGTATGCCTGCGTGTTTCGCCGAGAACATAAAAAAAAAAACCTAATTCAACTCTACGTAAGATAGCAAAAGTACGGTTGAGGAATCGACATGATATATTTGCTCACACTCCAGGCGAAGGTCATAAAACATTCTATAGTCTTAGTCAAAGGAGGTAGAGTGAAAGATTCACCAGGTGTGAAATCCCATCGTATTCGATGAGTCAAGGATTTGCTAGGAATTCCGGATTGTGGAAAGGGAAGATCTAATATGGTGCAGAAAGACCAAAATCGAAATGAATGGAAGATGCCTCTGGAACTTTTTGTTTTTGTGTGTGTGTGTGTGTGGGGGGGGGGGGGGGGGGGGGGGGGGGGGGGGGGGTGGTGGGGGATGATATGGAAGCAGCTAGCTCCCTTTCCTCTTGTAATTCCGATTGTGACTCGGACTGTGACGGCCCCTTCCGTCATGGATGCGCGCCAAACCGAAGGGGAATGTAGCTATGCTGGACTTCTTTTACTAGCTACGATGTTGCTTCTGTCCGACCCTTGATTTATCACCCCTTTGGTCTTTTATTGCTCCTATCGATTTACCATTCCTTTATCGGATCTTCGAAAATATTTGGACCTAATGATTTTTAAGGAAACACATATGATAGTACATCCCCTTCTCCCACTCTTCATATCGATTTCAAGTCCGGCTCCTCTTCCTATTTGAATTGCTCATTCCGATACCTAATACAAGATGGTATTATCTGCACATATATATATATTAAGATCTATTGGAATTCGGAAGAAACCACTTCTTTCAAGGAAATATCTAAGTGGACCAGCAACGTTGTGAGAAATCGAACTGTGGTCCTACATGGCAGTTCGTGAAGTGAAAATGACACGTTAGAGATATCGAACCAAGAGCAGAAAAGAGAAAATCGTACAATATTTGAGCGTCGAACCATAATGAATAGAAAAATGAATCGAAAGACCGCTCATCAACAATCGCAGAAGAAATAAGCATTACCATTGAACTGGTATCTCCCTATTTTCCTTTGTGCTTTCTAGTGAACGTACTGAACCAAACAGAAGCCCTAAAAGAAAAAGAGAACCAAAGAGAAGAAGTAAAATGTAGAAATTTCATTCATATAAGAAAATCGAGGATTATAGAATAAATAAAAGGAAAATAAATGAAGAACACACTGGGTAGTCGGCCTTGGAGCATCTCCAACCGATACTCCATTTTTCATTCTCTATACCTATAGATAGAGGATCCTTATGTTTCATCCTCTATTTTGCAGCACACTCCAACCGGGTTTTTCAAATGAGAATCTCAATATTGGGCCTAGTGGACTGTTCTAGGTGCTGCTGGGTTTCCATGGACGGGAACATTCTGCAGGAAGCAAAAAGCCCCACCTACCCGTCGCCCATTGTCCCAACTCGAACTCAAAAGGTGTAAAAAAAAAAAAAGTAAAGCTACAGTAGAGAGAGGCGAATCCGGGAGCGTCTTCTTCTCCGGCGGCGATTCCATCGACCCTCTCGCCTCCGGTGGCTGCTCCGGCGCCGAAGGTGGGAGGGGATCGCGGGCTCGCTGTCCGGCTGTATATACCTCCCTCGTCCTTCCTTTTAGGCAGTAGGGTTAGGTTTTGTTCTCCCGCATCTCCATCGTCTGCGAAGTCGAGCTTGCAGGCGATGGCGCCGCGGGGTTCCCTCCTTCCCCCTTCTTCGCGTCTCTGCCCGCTCGTGGTGAGGCGGATTGACGGGGAGGGGCGTCGGGGCCTTCGGGATCGGCGCGGGCGTCTTCTGTGGCGCCGGTGAGATGGCCGTCGCCTCTTTTGTGTCGTCGAGCTGATGGCGGTGGTGGAGGTCCGGTTCAAGCTGGCGGCGGCGTCGGCGAAGCCTGTGACCTCCTTCTCGGTGGAGGCTCGAAGACAAGGTTTCCGGCAATTTCCTTGGCGTAGCTCGCCGGAGTTGGTCTCTCCCTTGGCGGATCTGGAAGCTGTGGCGTCGACGACGGCGGCGGATCTTTCGGTGAGGCCTTGTGGAGCTTTATTTCCCTCCGTCTGTTCTTGTCCTCTGGTGTGTGGCGGCCCTTGAAGGCGGTCCGGCGTTGTGGAGGCGGACCTTAAGCGCTGCGTCGCGCGCGTCGTTGGCGTGTGCTGCTGTGCTCCAGATGGTGAGCGTGAGGCCCATCGTGGTCCACCTCGTTTCGCCGTGTCGTCCGGATGGGCTGCCGCCGTCGCCGACGCTGTCGGGGGCGCTGTCACTGTGTTCGTGGCAAGAGCGGCGGTATGGTGAAGCTTTTGTTCCTCGTTCTCCTCCTTGTTGTGCTTGTTGGTTGGCAAGTGCGGGGGGAGGAGAATGATTGGTTACTGTTGTTCCGGCGTCGGCTGTTTTCCGGCGACGGATGTGGTGCCCGGCGCGTCGGAGTAGCGGCGACGACGACGCGTTTTAGTGGAATAAGTCTTCCAAGCTTCCGCCGTCTCGACGACGTCCTTCTCTCCGCCGTCGCCGTTGAGCTTGTGAAGTGTAGTGGAGAGTTTGTTGTTTTGTTTTCTTCGGTACCTCTCACCGTGTGGTGACAGTCGAGCTTTTTTCTCTCGAGGGACGCGTTTGCTTTTCTGGGTGTAGATGTAGGGTGTTCGTGTGTGTTTGAGTGAGTCCTCTCCTTGAATGTACATAAACAGATACTACATTTATATTCAGAGCTGAGAGGTTAAAAAAAGTGTAAAAAAGGGAAAAACTCGAACGCAAAAGAAATCCCTTCCACTCCCTCGGGCGCCGCAATGGCCGCTGGCGGCAGCTCCCCGACTCATCCACCGACGGCGAAGCGCCAAAATGAACCAAGCACCACCACCATCCATTCCATCGGTGAAGACCTTCTGCTCGCCATCTTCCTCCACCTCCCCTCCCTCGCCACGCTCGTCCGCGCCGCTCTGACCTGCCGATCGTGGCGCCGCGCGGTGGCCTCATCCCCGGCCTTCCGCCGCCGCTTCCGAGCCCTTCACCCGCCACCCCTCCTAGGTCTCTTCTTCCAGGTCCCGGACGTCGTGCAGACTCCTAATACTCCTGCATTCCGCACCTTCATCCCCGCCCGCCGCCGCGGCCGTGACCTAGCTGCGGCCGTCCGCGGTGGCGACTTCTTCCTCACCTCCCTCGATGACTGCCCTGACGAGACCCCCTGTTGGTCCATCGCAGACTGCCGCCGGGGCCGCGTCCTCCTCATGAATTGGGATGATTCATCACTTGTGGTGTTCAACCCCTTGACGCAGCGGAGTGAAAATGCCTTTGATCTTGGCTCTCAGGATCTCTTTGAAGGCCGCCGTGGTCACTTCGGCGAGCTCGACTCTCGCTTGCTCTTCTCGGATGAGGACCCTACGTCATTCCGTGTGGTGCTGCTGGGATATGACGAGTCCAGGGTAAGAGTTAACGTATTCTCGTCGGAGACTGGGGAGTGGTCAGTTCTCCCATGGTTGGACGTCCCAACGAGTTCGGATAATGATGCTAGGTGGCTTCAAAATAACGGTGGCATGCAAGCGAATGGTTCCTGTACTGGGTATATGAAGATCGCAGGTATCTAATTTCACTGGACACGTCCATGATGGAATTCTCCGTCGCTGAGCTACCACACTGCCTGAAGCAATGCAGCTTTGATGTTGGTGAAACGAAGGACGGTGCAACTTGCATTGTTTATTCAGATCAGTTGAATGTTGGTATCTTGATGCACACAAGGGATGATGATGGTGTTGAGAGATGGGTGCTGGATAGGATATATAGTTCCCTTGGACACAGAGCTTCAACGAGTTCTCCAAGATGGATTGGAAAATGACATTGTGCTGTTACATTTGGTGGATGCCCCTAGTGATCTGGTTGTTTTGGCAGTTCAGGAGGGTTATGTGTATTTGGTAGAGCATTGGTGATGGATGATGCCGAAGAACCACACTGGTTCCTGTCCCTATGCCTGGATACGATGAAACTTGAAAGACTATTTCGGAGGACTTTGGACAGTGTAGTTCATCCATATATTATGGCGTGGCCTCCTCCTTTAGTTGGTAACTATGGGCGGTTTGCACTTGAAGATGCTCCCTGAAGTGCATTAATATATAGGCAAACCTTATGTCTGTTATCAGTTATCACTTAGCCACTTCGCATTTCTTAGTATTTGTTATAACAATTCTGTACCCGGTCTGTTTCTTAGGTTGTCAGTGTGTTTATGTTCAGGTGCTGAGGTGTTGCATACTATTAGTATCTTTTCTGGTTTGTCTGCCAGACCCTTCTTTTCAAGAGAATGGGAATGCTTTTCTCTTCATTGCAACAATATCTTCTTTACCCTGGGCATATGAATTGTCATACTTTGCTATCTCAAAATTTAGCTGATTATGTGCTACTTAGTTTGCATGAAAAATGGCAGTAGAACATCTACAACCATTCTGTATGATACATTTGTTTGCATGACCCCTAACCAACTTGTGTCAAACTATAGTGCCTGCCAAAGTATTATACAACAACAACAAAGCCTTTTTATTGCGCCAAAGTATTATACACAATAACTTTTTTCTCGACTAAATATTTAAATAAACAATTGGTCATGTGTGGTAGTATTCCAATTTACACAGCTTTCTATGTATTAATGATTCCCGCTTGAACTGAAATTCTTTTCAAAGCTGGCATGTTGTGGTCTGCTCCTAGGATTTAACAGCTGTGTTTTAGGGACAAATTGTTTTAATGGTTACTCCGGACAAAACTTTCAAAGCTGGCATGTTGAGTTTGAGCTTGTTGACATGGTGAGTTACATCGCTGCACCTCGTGTTTTCATTTCAGTGTATGGCTGGTGATGCAAGCATTAAATTCAATGCCATCTTGCATCTGTTAAGCACTCATTATTGGGTTACTGCATACAGTGCATGGACAAAGAGGATTATAAGGTTCTGGTCTACCATGAAGTAGGTATGTTCCATCACCGGGAGGATTCTTTTAAACTGCAGAGGTAACTTGTAAGATATACATATCTCTTGTTAATCAATAAAGTAACGTCTCTGTTGCGTGAATTTGGATGCAATAGCAAGGGAAAAGAACATGCGCCATTGAAATGTGGCATAAAAATTGCAGCATTTTTTAAAAGCTTGTAATTCAACTTTTTTTCACAGCGCCATGTACGATATTGGGAAATTTATAGAGAGAGGTAGAGGTCAAAATTTTTTTTTTTTTGAAGGAGTGGAATATCTCAAAGGAGTTAGCTTGGGATAGAAGCGCTTGGAGACTCGCAATCAACGTGCCGGAACCGCGATTCTTTTTTTTTTTCTGTTTACCTTTTACTCTACCTTTTGCCCTCTTTTGTGTTATCCTTGTCTTTGCTTATTGTGGGTTTTATCTCTAGCCTACCCCAGCTTGCTTGGGACAAAAGGCTATGTCGTTGTTATTATTGTTAGAGGTCAATCTGTTGGTGGTCTGGCCCGTCGTCTAGGAAGCTCCAGTGCATCCACTGTGATGCCTTTGCTTGAAGGAGCGGATTTGGATCATAATAATGAGTTAATGACAGAGATAGGTAATTTACATCATGTCCAACGATTTGCATCATGTGCCTCTAGGTGTCTCTGCAAAATCCCACCTAGCTGGTTTACAGAAGCTATCTTGACTAGTATTCACGGGCTCGCCATGAAAACCAACAAACACCCAGTTCTGGAGGACTCCATCAAGGAAGTCGCACCTTGGGTTGTTCTCGTATTGGTGTCCTCAATTGCCATCAAAAGGCGAGACGAATGAACAACAACAAATAAGGTTTGGAGATAAAATAAACATACAAATTGTTTTATTCGACCTTGATCCTTTTTATTTATAGTATGGGAGAGGTCATGCCCGGTTGGAAATCGAAACTTACTTGTCAGACTGTCAAAATTTGTCAGTTTGATTTTGCCAAACTACTTCGTCATGAAAACAGTCAATCTTAAAAACAACTTCTGGTTCTCGCTACTGACTGTCACCTACCTTTGCATGACAGTATCGAGGAATGTGATTCCGAGGAATTCACGACGGACGGCGGGCGGCTCTCCGGCGGAAGATCAATGGTGACCCGCCCTTCTAGCATATCCACAACAGTTAGCATGGTAGGCCTCATGTCCCGGTGGCGCTGGATGCAGCAGAGCGCCACCTTCACCACCGCCTCCACCTCCGCCTCGTCCACAAGCGGCATGGCCGCGTCCACCACCTCCATGAGCTCGCCTCGGCCCATTTTCTCCCGCACGATGCAGGGGTAGTAGTCCCGCGTGAAGTCCGGCGTCTCCGACGTCGACGACCACGGCTCGAAGTTCCGGCGCCCGCCGACGAGCTCGAGGAGCATCATGCCGTAGCTGAAGACGTCGGACTTGGCGGACACCGCGTTGACCAGCATCTCCGGCGCCATGTACCCGAAGGTGCCCCTCCCGCGCGTGTCGACGACGGCGGCGCTGGCCGTCGTCGTCGTGATCAGGTCCCGGGCCACGGACACGGAGATGCCGAAGTCCGACACGTGCGCCCGGAGGTCGCCGTCGAGCAGGACGTTGCCGGGCTTGATGTCGAGGTGCAGGATCTGGAGCCGGCACTCGTGGTGGAGGTAGGCCAGCGCCCGGGCCACGTCCACGGCGATGCGGCGCCTCGCCGGCCACGGCAGCAGGCGCCGCCGCTCCTCGCCGTGGAACAGCCACCGGTCCAGCGACCCATTCTCGAAGAACGGGTAGACCAGGTACCAGCCGGCCCCCTCGGGCACGCGGCAGTAGCCGAGGAGGCGCACCAGGCTGCGGTGGTGCACGTTGGCGATGATGGAGATCTCCTTGAGGAATTCGGCCTCGCCGACGACGATGGCGTGGTCGGACTCAGAGGATATTGTTATCCGCTTGACGGCAACGGCCGTGCCGTCGTCGAGGAGGCCACGAAACACTTGGGCGGAGCCGCCTTGCCCCACCATGGTTCCGAAGTCTTGCGTCATGGCGCGGATCTCGCCTAACGAGAATTCGCGTGGCAGATCTTGGACGCGGAACGGTGCCAGCTTTGGAGGCCCTGTTTCTTCTTCTTGCCGCCATGGCGCAATTGCAGAAACAGGAAGCCATTTGAGGCGAGCCTCTACTACCGGAAAAAAACTTCATCGCCTCTACGACCGGATAAAACTTCCAGATCAAGTAGGACAATAAGCTATAATATTGGCCAAGAACATGATGCTAACATGTAACGCGCCAACGCTAACTGAGATGAGAATAACGATCACAGAAAGTATTCCGAGAAATGCCGCGGAAATAATCATCTCCTCGCGACGGGAGGAGGTGCTAATGTAGAGACAAGCAATGGCCGGGTAAGCTACTATTTGAATGGGTAACGATCCATGTTTGACGAGCCCAAAGTAAAACAGCTCCCTGTCATAGTACGGATCACCTTGGAACCCATGAAGCAAATAAAGGAAACCAAAAATGATCTGAAAGAATATGATACCAACAATTGAACCAAGCACAATGGTAATGCTCGCCCTCCTGCTCAGCGTAAAGCTGTATCCTCCAGGAGGAGGAGGACCAACACGAGTATGGACATCTTCTAGATCGACCATGTTTTGAGCTAATACTCTGATCAGCAGGAAGAAAAATGATGCAGGGCGGCCGCAGAGCATCCCGGGAGAAGAGTTTATAGACGCGCCTGTGGAGCTCCGGAATTGCGCGTGATAAATCCGTCCAGGGTTGAAAAGAAAGGCCCGACTAGCCGGCGGAGGCAAAAGAGCTTGTGCGCAAGCAAACGAAGTATATTTGTGAACGAGCTGGGCACGGCGAAAATCCTGGTCGCCGGCCATGTGAGTCCTGCCTAACCCAGCTCACACACGGTAGTGGACAGGACTAGTTTCCAACTTTTCGTCAACGGGAACTAGCAGGCTGGATGACAAAGGAAGATGCTGGCGAAATTTCTGTGAAGATGTGGGTGGCATTGCAGCAGCGAAGGTCCATTATCATCTGCGTGCGCCCACGGAGAAAAATCATGTAAGACCTGGTCTCACCCTCAAATTGGACCACATTTCAAAAAACTTAGACACAAGTTCTTTTCAAAATTCAAAGCAGACCTGCTGCCATTTGAAACAGTCAGCCTTCATGAGTTCATTTCACTGGATTGCTAATGATGCCGAAATTGAAGAATAATGCCATATTTCATCTGCGTATCACCCACAATTATTGTTGGATTAATTCCTTCAAAATAAATAGTGTTGGATTACTGCATATGGTGCATTGCTGCGTGGACAAGGGGAGTGGCAGTGATGGTTATGGTCACCCTTAAGAGTTTCAGCACATGAAGCAAAAGGGTCGTGCTAAGATTGTGACTTATTATGAAGTAGGTATGCTCCATTATTCATAGGTCAATGTCACCTTTAACCAATTT